>VXBO01010633.1:283089-372868 GCA_013400135.1 Rhinoptilus africanus
AAAAAAAAAAGGAGAGAGAAATTTGAGAAAACTTGTTTTAAAATTCCAGTCTTCTCATGAAAAACGCATTCACAGGAAGTTTTTTCTCGTAAAGAAAACTGGTTTGCCTTGAAACCATTGAGCAGTATTAATTATAACATCGGTTAAATAAATTAATGAGAATTTAGGAATTTTTCCTTCGTGTTTGTAATTCTTACTGTGGTTTTCTTCTATCCGTTTAGTGAAAATATTAACATCACCTCAAATAAAAATTTACATGGAAATTTTCTGAGTCACTTCCCACTTGTTTTTCACTGCTGTTATTATTGTGATCTCAACATGAAAATAATTAGCTTGTTTTTTATAATATTTATGTAAATATGCTTTGCACTGCTGGTGCTTAATTCTTTATTCAGTTGATGAATGGTATCCATTACTATCTCTGTGAATCTTGAAATGAAAAGATTTTGAAAAGCCAAACAGGTGGTGAAATACTGTAATTCCTTTAGCTCTATTTGAATTTATCTAACTATCCCAAGCTCTGTTTTATTTAATGTGTAAGAAATCGGCATGATTCACTTCTTATAACTTAAAAAAAATATAATCTCACAACACAGCACTTCTATTCATAATGTACAGGATGTACGCACCAAAACTGCTAGAGACAGTAAAATTGATGAGGGTAGCATAGGAAACTAGCAGGAGAGGAACAGAATGAAAAAAACCCCCACTTTATTATTTGTCTTGCTTCTGAGAAGGCTTGCAGAATTTTATACTTTGAATAATTCTGTGTATAACTTTCAGAAATCTTGCACTGCAAGTCTGGATTGTTTGGAATGGTCAGAAAATGCAATGCCCATGTTATCCTATCCTATCACCTCTGTGGTAAGACTTGGTAATCTTGGCCATTTCCTCTGGCACAGAAACCTACTGTAAAGGAAAAAGGGGGACCCAGCCTCCCTGAGTCCAGTTTCAAGTTGCTGAGCCACAGATAATAAGTTGTTTCTTAGCCTGACTGAAAAAATAGTCCTTCTTTTCCAAAAAGAGCAGAAATACCCATTCTTTGTTTTGAAAATCTCTTCCAGGCTAAAGAAAGAGGGGAAGTTCACCACAAATGACTGCAGGGAATGAAATTTATCTGCTACAGAAGGACGGAGAGTTTAACAATCCCTTCTGAATTTTGAATCAGTGGAGAGGGGTGTCAAACTCGATACTTTGATATCAAACTCTGGCAGCAAGAAAAAGAAGGATATGGAATCAGTAATATACTAAATTAAATGTGACCTCTCATTTAACAATCAACTCAGATTATCTAATTCATGTTGAGAATGTTGAAAAAATCTTAATAAGCCTAAATTGCAGGTGAGGAAGGACACTTTTAGCATCAGTAAGCATAATCCTGCAAAGACAGGAAGAGAGCAGTGCTGTGTACCAGCCCCCAGATGGAGAGTACCTCTGCTCTCGAAACCATGATGAGGCCAAAGATCTGTAATCAAGCAGCTGAGGGAGATCTTGATGACGTTCAAGTACAGAAACAGCATGAAAAACTTGTTGGTCTGGTATGCAAACCATAAGTGTATAAGGCAGTGCTTGCACTTAATTGACACCAGGTAGAGGTATCAAGGCTAAAGTCCAATGATTTTTCTCAGTGGTAAGGTAAATGATATATAAGGAACATAAACTGGAAAACTGAGGGGGAGTTTGGGGCATCTTTTGGGGACAAGCTAAATAGGCCTCCACTCAGGACCTCACTCTCTCATAAATGGCTTTCTTGGGTGACTTTACCAGCATCTTATTGAGCCTTCAAAAATTGTTTTAACATTTGAGTCTTTCATTGAACTTACTTTTCACTGGAAAATCTTTGTCAAAGATGTCATGGGATGTAACTTCTTTTAGAA
This sequence comes from Rhinoptilus africanus, assembly GCA_013400135.1. NCBI lineage: Eukaryota > Metazoa > Chordata > Aves > Charadriiformes > Glareolidae > Rhinoptilus > Rhinoptilus africanus. The sequence goes on from VXBO01010633.1 coordinate 284,967, forward strand.
GAGGAGTTTCTGTATGGCAGAAGATGCACTTGAGAACAGTCTCTATGTTAGAGTCTCAAACACCTTTCATTTTGAATACTTCATTTATATGTGAACACAGTGTGCTAAGTTTCCATTTGTGTAAATGATGAAGGAAATTCTTGTTTAAGAACATTTCATACCGACCTTTCCCAGGTACAAATGATCAGAGAGATTTCAAAGCAATTAAAAAATTATCTCAATAGTATTCTGGTTTAAAATGTCACCAGAGACCTTTTCAGCCACTGCTTTTAACACTAATTCTCCTGCCCACTCTTTCTCTCTGTCTCTCTCTCTTTTTAATAAACATTTTGGTTGTCTAAACTGCCTCGCCTGAAAAAATGTAAGTTTGCCCTGAGGACCAAGGAGAATTTTTCTGCAGAGTATAAAGCACATTGCCCGAACTATTTCAGAGTTACAGATCATTAAAAATAAATTACTCAGTCTGAATATTTTAAAAGACATTTCTATGAAGATTAGAGGTAGCTATCAGGCTTTTCTTCAACTTGGGAAATCACCATTAAAAAGAAGAAATAGAAATAACAGGAAGCAAATGAGGACTTCTTTATAGTGCATGAAAATTTACTTGGAGGCATAGAACTTACACGGGTCATTTGTACAACAGGTTAATAAACATTTTGTGTGCTTTTTTACTTGCCTTTTTATTTGTTTGTTTTGATAAAGATAAATGGAAAACAACAGAAGTTATTTTTTGGCATAATTGAACAAAAATCAATTTGTCCTGGAGAAGTCAATTGATGAGGAAGACTGTGAGGAAAGCATTCTCACTTCAGAAGTAGGTGCCTCAGTCACAGCTTTATTCAGCAATGTCATAATTAACGTGAAAAAAGAAGAAATGTTCATGCAAGACACAAACCTTCCCATGGTCATTCACGTGCCCACCTGTATGAGATCCCAACAAGCTAATGCTATCCATCTCCAAAGGATTTTAGAGACCTCATCCCTCTTTAGGACAGCTTTGACTAGTGAGCATCATCTGCTTGGAAAATCTTGGAAAGTACCCCTCAAAAGAGTCGTCACTGCCTCCTTCATCTTCCTCTCAATCAAGACACAGGTAAGAGCAGGTCAGGAATCTGCAGGAGGCACTGGTCCTCCAGGCCTCCCACAGCCTGACCCTACAGCCTAGACCTACCAGGACAGGTAGCTATGGGACATGCACCTTACCTGCCCAGCAGACCTACTTCTTTTGAGTGGGCTTGCTGACTAGGCAGCACTGACACAGAGAGCAAGATCCCTATGTGTTGGAGCAGAGACAAAGAGGAAAAATTTTGCTTGGATTGCAATTGGATTGTTTTCCAAGGAAGGACATCTTGTCAGAAAAATGCAGAGGTGCAGGGAGACAAATAAAGGAGTAAAATTCATCCCCTTTTTCCAGCTTTTCCTTGGATTACAGTGCAGATAGCTCATTTTGTTTCTTTACACATTTGAAGATAAAAACGAAGCTGTAAATAGTGGTCTGAATGACAAAGACTTCTGACTCTCTCACTCTTTTCCCCACAGTTTCACATGAGTTCACTGCCTATGAGGAAGCTGTGATGAGAATATTTCAAATTCTTGTCTTTAAAAAACACCATTGGCATCATCTACCCCAAATAAAAATTCTCATTTCCCAATTTAATTGCACTGTAGAGGCGCTACTACCCTCCTTCAAAGAATACAAACTCAAAGAATACAAGCTCAAAAGCAAAAAGGAGGCCTACAGAGGGTAAAAGCAAGGACAGATAGAAGGGACAAATAGAGAGAAACTCTCTGAGAGGCCAGGAACCAGACTAGGCAAGCTAAAGCCCAGGTAGAATTATATCTGGCCAGGGACACCAAAGACAACAAGAAAAAATTCGGTAAATATGTCAGAGATACAGGGAAGATTAGGGAAGACATGGGCCCTCTCCAGAAGGAAATAGGAGACCTGGTGATTCAGGAGATGGAAAAGTCTGAGGTACTGAATGACTTTTTCACCTCAGTCTTCACCAGCAAGGGCTCTAACCACACTGCCCAAGTCGCAGAATGCAAAGGCAGGGGGTATGAGAATTAAGAACTGCCCGCTATAGGAGAAGATCAGGTTCAAAACCATCTAAGGAACCTGAAGGTACACAAGTCCATGAGACCTGATGAAATCCATCCATGGGTCCTGAGGGAGCTGTGGATGAAGTGGCTAAGGCACTTTCGATTATATTTGAAAATTCATCTCAGTCTGGTCAAGTTCCCACTGAGTGGAAAAGGCGAAACATAACACCCATTTTCAAAAAAGGACAAAAAGGAAGATGTGAGGAACTATAGTCCGGTCAGTCTCACCTCTGTGTCTGGCAAGATCATGGAGCAGATCCTCCTGGAATCTCTGCAAAGGCACATGGAAAATAAGGATGTGATTAGTGACAGCCAGTATGGCTTCACCAAGGAGAAGTCATGCGTTACAAATTTGGTGGCCTGCGATGGTGTTACAGCATTGGTAGATAAGGGGAGAGCAATAGACATCATTTACCTGGACTTAGGCAAAGCATTTGACACTGTCCCACAAGACATCCTGGTCTCTAAATTGGAAAGACATGAATTTCATGGATGGACCACTAGGTGGATAAGAAACTGTCTAGATGGCTGCACTCAAAAGATTGTGGTCAACGATTCAGTGTCCAAGTAGAAACCAGTTATAAGTGGCTTTCCTCAGGGGTCATTACTGGGACTGCTGCTGTTTAACATCTTTTCAATGACATGGACAGTGGGATTGAGTGCACCCTCGGCAAGTTTGACAATGACACCAAGCTGTGTGGCATGGTCAACACACTGGAGGGAAAGGATGCCATCCAGAGAGACCTGGACTGGCTTAAGAGGTGAGCCTGTGCAAACCTCATGAAGTTTAACCAGGCTAAGTGCAAGGCCCCAAGCACAAATACAGGCTGGGTGAAAAACGTATTGAGAGCAGCACTGAGGAGAAGGACTTGAGGATGTTGGTGGATGAGAAGCTCAACATGAGCTGGCAATGTGCGCTTGCAGCCCAGAAAGCCAACATTATCCTGGGCTGCATCAAAAGAAGCATGGCCAGAGGGTCGAGAGAGGTGATTCTACTCCTCTACTCCACTCTGGTGAGACCCCACCTGGAGTACTGTGTCCAGCTTTGGAGTCCTCAGCACAGGAAGGACATGGACTTGTTGGAATGGATCCAGAGGAGGTCCACGAAGATGGTCAGAGGGCTGGAGCACCTCTCCTATGAAGACAGACTGAGAGAGTAGGGGCTGTTCAGCCTGAAGAAGAGAAGGCCCCAAGGATACCTTATAGTGGCCTTCCAGTACCTAAAGGGGGCCTGCAGGAGAGATGGGACAGACTTTTTATGAGGGAGCGTAGTGATAGGACAAGAAGTAATGGTTTTGAACTGAAAGAGAGGAGATTTAGATTAGATGTGAGGAAGAAATTCTTTACTATGAGGGTAGTGAGACACTGGAACAGGTTACCCAGAGAAGTTGTGGATGCCCCTTCCCTGGAAGTGTTCAAGGCCAGGCTGGATGGGTCTGGTGGAAGGTATCCATGCCCGCGGCAGGGGGTTGGGACTAGATGATCTTTAATGTCCCTTCCAACTCAAACCATTCTATGATTCTATAATACTGTAGCAGTGTCTAAAACAGACTTTTGATGACTACTTTTCTGGTGTAAACCTTCTTTCTCAATGAGGAAACAAACGAATAGGAAAGTTCTGAAGAATATTTTCTATTTTTGTAGAGGCACAGACTGGTAGTCCATGTAGAAACAAAAGTCACAGCAATGCCTCTCACAAATGCTACAAAGTCTTTAGTTCACCTTCTCCTGAGCAGGAGAGAGGGATTTAGATTTGGACTTTTATATCTCTTCCCTTAACTAGTTGACTTGGTTATTTGTTAAGGGGAAGAAAGGTGTCTTTATTTTTAAGCTTATGCTCTAATATGAATGAAGAGCCACATTCCCTTAGTTCAGAAACCTTAGACAGCTAGGCAGACAGAAAAAGTTTCCTCACTATGTATGAAAAGAAGTATCATTTCATGGTAACTGTGGAATTTAATGCTCTAAACTGTAACATTTGTTGGCATCTAGAAGATGCACATGGCTGCCCAACTCTGCCTTGCTCTTTCCCTATCTGCACCGATAACAAGACTTCAGATATTCAGCTTCCTGAAGTTCTGGTTGAGCATCTCTAACACAGAAAAAGCTCCCATATTACTTTATAGCCTCGCCTTATCCATCAGGGAAAGCCCTTCTAAGCTGAAGCCATTAACCAGTATCTGTTCTTTTTTTTTTTTTTTTCTTCTCTGTCCACTGCCCTCCTTCACCTATTCTCTCTCTAAACAATATGTGAGGTACATGAAAAAAGGTGGCGCTAGCATCTTTTGTTTCTAATATGATATTTTTCCCCTGTGTGATTTTTCTTTTTCAAAAGGAAAGGCCTGATGACTCAAGTGACCAACCTCTGAATGTGTTGGGTTTTTTTTTTAACTCAAAATGTGATAAGCATGTAGAGGCAAAGGGATTCACTGTGATGGGACTGAATTAATTTGTGGCCTCTGTTTATTCTACTTCTGCAAAATGAACACACAAAAGTGACAACTTGTTGTAGGAGAATCAACTTACATATGAGACATATTTGATTCTCAGAAAAAGTAGATGAACTTTTCAAAAGCTAGCTTAAACAGATCTCTGTTCTAAGAGCTAGGCAATATATACCACAAAACTGAAAAAATGTCTTTAAAAAAGGCAGTGCATATGAAATGCTAATTGAAATGACTAATTGCAGTGCTGAGCATTCAGAAAGGAAAGAAAAATCTTCGGAGGCCCAATAGACCCACATATTCATGTAGTTTTCCTTGCTTATGGGTGTTCTTTGGCCTACTCTTGAATAGCCACAGAAGAGATAGATAAACAAACAGATCTTTCTCAGCTGAAAAACTCGGGGCAGAAAAGAAGGTTTCTACAGAGACATAATATGGTGATTACTGTCTTTGGAGAAGAATACGTGGACTTACATGATGAGGAGAAGGAAACAATGCCAGGAGGGGAAAGGATATGAAGGCTTTGAAGACACTTGCACCACAAGGGTAAAACAAAGCAGGGAGTGACACAAGTGGTAAGGAGGTCATGGGAGGTGGTAAGAGATGAAGTATAAAACTAGACACAGAGGCGTAGGAGGAATGGCATTATAAAGCCCAGCAGCTCAAGTTTAATGGTTTGCTTGAGGCCAGAAGCCAAAAGACAAATTCAAGCATGGTTGTATAACTGCTGCATATAGAAACCCATATTTATGTGGGGAAAAAGACAGTGTTCAAAAAACAACACAAAACCTGTCAATGGACAAAATATTTTGGCAAGTTTATACTTTTTTTCAGCTCTATGGAGCTAGTTCACTTTATGAAAGAGAAACTGCAGTTTACACTACAGCTCTAGGATAGTTATTAGTAGAAAATTGTTATTTCACATGGCACTTGTTATTAATGATTATAGTATTTGTTTAATGACTAGTCTTCTATTGTTTCCCACATGCAATGATCACAGCAATTATCACATTGTTTTGGGTATTGTGATTGGGGATGGCAATTTTAAAGGGTTTAATTTACTTCTGATTACTATATTGTGTCATATGAATGACTGTACTTCATCATGGGGTACCGTCGCATGGCAAAAGAGAGAAGCTACAGCCTCACCTGAGGCTTGGTGGAGGGAAAGGAAATGAAATCTTAACGTGAAGGAAAGCTTCTCTTTAAACGCAATCACTTGCTTGGAATACAGCACTCTTAGATGGTCACTGCGTAGTGAAGATAGAGACAAAATAAAGACAAATCTTCAAAAAATGCCTTTTGCTAAAGTTGCCTACAGTGTGGGAGTAACTAGAGTAATATATGTTTATTTACATAAAGTAACATAGGCAATACTGCATGCCTACTGTGTACTATTACAACGTGATGTGAGGCAGCTGAGTTACTTTTACATGTGGGCTTTTTTCCATTTCCTATTATAAAGTACATAATATCCTAGTCTAACAAGAACTATATTGCATTATATCCTCCTAGTCTGTATTACAGATGGCTACACTATATATTCCATTATCCTAACACAAGAAGTATAAAAGCTGAGACGTTTCTAAAATAGCTATTTTGCTTATACAATCCAGTCTCTTTAGCAAAATTCTTTCTGATTTATGCCAGTCATGTATGCAGAATTTTTTCTCATGATATTTACTCGAGCAGAGAATGAGAAAGAGTGGGTGAGCTTGGATTCCTGACACTTTTCCAGCTGTATATTTAAACAGTAGAAAACAATTCAGAATATTACAATTATTCTGCAGCCTTGGGGAACAACATATTGACCCTTTCAGTTCAAGCAGTGGAACAGTCACGTCAGTAATGACGCACTTCCTTTGTCGATGGTACTGAGCAGTCTGCCATAAAAATGTTACTCTTAGTCCAGCATGGCACCCAATATCTCAGACCATTATGTACACATAACTTTTAGCAAATTGCTTCAGCACTATTCCAAGGTGAAGGAAACAGTTTGGAACTTTGTGCTTTACAAAAATATCTTGAAAAACCATCCTTTTGACCAAACCTAACATTTCAGGCTTGTAATAGTGATGAGCTATTGGCAAAGAATTTGTAAGATAAAAGATCAAATTTCAGTGCAGGTCACACACAAAGCTGCTAAAACATTTCAAACAATAAGAGATAGTGAAGTAATATACTGAAGAGTAAAATAATCAATAGCGCTAAAGAATTTTATGTTTTGCTGTCCCATTTTAGACTCAGTTGTTTGACACGCAGCTGTGTATGTGGCTGCCTGCTACCTCTACCTATGAAAGATCATTATGTTTCCCCAAAAGACTCTGCAGCAGGCAAAACTGCTGACATTCATGTAAAGACATTAAGAAACACAAGGACATCACTTGAGGGCCTTCATAAACCTAAGTACCACAAATACTTGATTTGCTCACTGATGAAGTTAAAATTAAGTAGAAATCCTCTGTATATGAACAAAGGAACTACCTAATTTTTACTATTTCAAGATGAAGATAAAATGAGATGTTTAAGTGCTGGATACCCATAACCACCAGAGCATACAATAACAGAAGGCCAACCTGGCCATCAGAAAATGATTAGTCTTGCTGATTTTTCCATTTCAAGTTTCCCACTATTCAGTTCAGGCAATTAGCAGTGAAGAAAGATGATGGAGAAGGACAAAGTCTCACAGAATCATAGAGTAGTTTGGGTTGGAAGGGACCTTTAAGGGTCATCTAGTCCAACCTTCCCTGCAATGAGCAGGGACTTCAACTAAAGCAGGTTGCTCAGAGCCCCATCCAACCTGACCTTGAATGTTTCCATGGCATCTACCACCGCTCTGGACATGTCTGTGCCAGGGTTTCACCACCATCACAGTAAAGAATTTCTTCCTCGTATCTAGTCTAAATCTACCCTCTTTCAGTTTAAAACCATTACTCCTTGTCCTATCAAAACAGGCCCTGCTGAAAGGTGTGTCCCCGTCTTTCTTATAAACACCCTTTAAGTACTGAAAGGCCACAACAAGGTCTCCCCAGAGCCTTCTCTTCTCCAGGCTGAACAACCCCAGCTCTCTCAGCCTGTCTTCATAGACGAGGTGCTCCAGCCCTCTTATCATCTTCGTGGACCTCCTCTGGATCCATTACAACAAGTCCATGTCCTTCTTATGTTGGGGGCCCTAGAGCTGGATGCAGTACTCCAGGTGGGGTCTCACTAGGGTGGAATAGAGAGGCAGAATCACTTCCCTCGATCTGCTGGCCATGCTTCCTTTGATGCAGCCCAGGATGTGGTTGACTTTCTGGGCTGCAATGCCGTTGCTGGCTTATGGTCAGCTTTTCATCCACCAATACCCCCAAGTCCTTCTCAGCAGGCCTACTCTCAACCCCTTCATCCTCAGCCTGGAATGTTACCCACCCCTCAGGCATGTCAGCCACACCACTCAGCTTGGTGTCATGTACACACTTGCTGAAGATTACTTGATCCCACTGTCTATATCATTGATGAAGATATTAAATGGTACATGTCCCAGTACAGACCCCTGAGGGAAAAGGGTAGTAAAACATGGTAGACTTATTAAGTGTCTTGAAAACCATTGGCAATGGCTGTGCTGAAGGAAAAGGATGAAACATAAATCCAAAGTTCACTATTTGGTTTGTGAGGTACTGCCAAATGACTCTGAGATACAAGCAAAGCGGATACTGCCAAACCACTCTGGGGAACTTCCCTTTCCTAATCTAATTGTGGGATGGAATATTTATCCTCATCTCAGTAAAGGCTAATGTGTACAGTTATAGTGTGCATACTTTGAGGGTATTTTCTTAGGACTGGAACTTTCTAATAAAAGGACCTGGAAGGTCTTGAGCACTGCATTATTAGCACTTTTAAAACTCAGAGAAATGGGTCTGCAATTGTTGCCAAACTATGTATTTTGCTTTAGCATTTTATTTGCTTGATATGTTTCATGGAAAATTGAGATTGCTGAAGTAGGGGTTTTTTTATGTTCTTCTTTTATGAAAAAACATCTAGTTCTTAACCGTGAAAGCTCAGCAGCTGGAAGTGTTTGGGCACCTTGGATGGCATTTGTTTTAAGAATAAGACACTCAAATTCATGCTTATATTTAAGCTCCCATTATAATTAATAGACATCTAAGGCTCATTTCAGATGCCTAAATGTAGACTTCTAGTGCTCTTTGAGTTATCTTAGGCTACCCTAAATACCCACTCAAGGCTTGCAGATATGAATATAGTCAATGGAGTCTAGCAAGCAATTCGGCTTTCTCTAAAGGATACACTTAGGACTGAGGTTAGTTGTTTAAAAGAAGACATAAAGTGCCATTTGAGAAGCCCTAGATTATCCCTCCTGACCTCCAGTCATCCATGCAGTCACCCATGCTCTGGTTTTTCATAGGTCTCACCTCATATCTGACTATGTGAATGTCTCAGAAACTCTAGGACAACTAAAAAGTTGCTTAAGCACCTGTGTCAGAGCAACTATCTTGAGTCCAAGATCTCTGTTGACTATAGTAGGAACTTGCATGTAGACCTGCCCCCCCCCAACACCTGGAGACTTTTTTTAGGGTCATAGTCACAAACAGATTCCTCACCTTTAGTTGCTGTGTGTGAAAAATCCCTTAAATCAAGTAAATCCAAAATGCAGGCTCCTGAAGTATGGAGCTGTTGGTGTGATCACACTTTGCTCCCTTTTGATTTTCTCTTGCTCTGTTGTCTTGAAGATAAAAGAGTTGGTAAGTGACATTCTCAGCACAGGCTATTTTTACATTAACCTCAAAAGTGGTCCTTTTTGTTGACAACTTGTCCAAACTGAAGATATAAAGAAATGGCAGTACTATTTGCCTGGTTTCTCTCAAATGTAGCCTTTGGATGATTTCTGGACTAGCTTTAACTGAAGTATGTGTTGGGATTTTTTTTAATAAATCAGAAAAGGTGAGACTCATAGGGTTGGTACTCTTCTGCAGTAAGAAAAGCTGTCCTTAGAAATGCTATCAGTGTCCAAGCAACAGCCATTTGTGTCCAAGCAAGAGCCTCACTCGCTCTGTTCTTTGACCTCTTCCTCTTAAGTGACTGGAAATGTTCAAACAATGACAAATAGGAACATTGTAAATCCCTTGAAAAATGTTGACATCAGTGGGGATGGAGCTTACAGTGTGAAGGTCACGGAGCATATGAGACTAAGCATACCCCAGGCAATAATGCTGGCTCTAACAGCGCTAACATCAACCACAGCATTAACAGGACAGCTGCACAAAAAAATCTTATATCCATCTATAAATGATAACACAAATGCCTGAGGACAGGTTCTGGGAATCTCTTGGTAATACATTCTAGCGCAGATTGTGAAGCAAGTGCTGATACTCAGAACCACTACCTGTGCACAAAGGCAGAGCTAAGGAGATCTATCAGCCTCTTTTCTAAGAGGGTTGTTAGCGGAGGCTTCAGTAAAGTAACCCTGGGAGCTATTAATTCTTATCCAGTGCCTGCCACTGCAGCTTTTTACAGTGAAGATCTACCTGACCTGCTGTCTCGGTGTTGATTACTATTCAGCTGAAACGTCAAGGCTTCAAGCACATTACAGGGGTTTTGCTCCGTGGGATTCTCACACTTCCCATCTAAAATTTGTTGCTTGAATAACAGGGAGACAAAAAAGTTTTTAGCAATATGAATAATGCTGCATCAATGCTCAACTTGCATATGTCTTATCTGTCTCTAATTCTGTCTCTGATGTTTATACTACTTCTTCAAGCTAGCTGGGATATATCTAGGAGAGGTGGGAGGTATCCGATTCTATTCCTGAAGGACTGTCATTAATTATCAGTGGCAGGTAACATGGGAAATTTTGAGCTTCATTGAGAACAAAGCCCTGTTTAATTACAGTTTTGGAATTTTGAATTCTGAGTCTAGTTTTACTAATCAGGACGATAGGATACAAGCAACCCTAAAGGCTTCAGTAATGCAACGGTCTGCTACAAGTCTAGTCTTCATCAAGACTTCCCATAAGTTGCAGTTTTGTTCACTTGAAAGCCAGGGGCACTTTCTTTGACTTGATCTTATTAACAGAAGTGAAGTAAAACAATAATTGAAAAATAGTGGGAGTATACATTGCTGTTTAAATTGCAGAGCTACCAGGGCCTCAGTAACACACCTAGAAATGAAAGTATAGCATAAAAACTTCATAAAGCCACATAAAGAGAGGTCAAGAAGAGGGACAGTTTATTAGTCATGGATAATAAACAGTTAAAAAAAGGAAGGAAAAAAAAACCAAAAGAAAGTGAATTGAAACTGATGTGGATATAGTATGTATAGTAAAATAATACCAAATACAGAATTCATAGAGCAGTAAGAAAGTAAGCCTTCCTCTTTGCTTTTTTTTTTTTACATAAATATTTTAGAAACCATTCTTATTTTCTCTCAGCATACCACAGCTCTACATACTGAAAAATGCAATAGAAACCTGTCACATAATTTTACCTATGCACCTACTTTCTGCTTGGCTAATGCCTTTTTATCTCATTGCTGTTCTTTAGCACCACTGACTTTTGTTCAAGAACACTACCATAACCTTCCATATGACTCTTCCACTCTTACAGTCGCCAATGCTGTCCTACTCAATCCACTTCAAATTGCGATTTGGGATGTTTGAAACTGCTAAGCTGCTGCTCAGTTCTGTTTGATGTTGGACTACTCATTCCAGGAGCACAAAATGAAGGATTTAACAAATGGAGGACCGAAAGATTGAGATCATGGTACAACAAGCATGTCTAGGACCTAGGGTAGTCACAGGATACCGGTGATCCAAATCAGTTACTCAGTTAGTCTCTCCCCCACCATAGGAAAACATAGTATTGCTAGCAAGTGTTTAGTTTCCTCCTATAAACTCCTTTCCTCCTTTACTTCTCCAGCATTTTCACTATCTTCATACTTCTCTTATGTCTCTTAGGATGAAATTACTTTTATATCAGTTTCATTTCAAAAACCTTGAGTTTGTCTCCGTCCATGTCACATATCCAGGGACAGGAAAAATATCTAGTAAAAGAGTTATCATTTGAGCAAACTTTATCTTGTACAAACCAACAAATAAAAGAAAATACACAGGGATTATCTTTGGAAATCCACCAATAGAACTGAATCCATTCATTAAGAAATAGGCTTTGAATTATTATAATTCACATAATACATCTAAATATTTCTCTATATTTCCACACAGGAATGGTGTCAAGTCCCAAGGAACTTAATGGTGTGTACTTTAAATGCCTTCCATTAGTTATTTTTTCCTTCAGGTCATGCTAAGTGTCTTTACTGAAAAAAGATTACAGTTACTACATTTTTTTCATGGCAGATAGGGTTGTGGTTGATTAACATGTTTTCTTAGTAATGTCCAGCCGTTTGTGACAAGTTGAAGACATAATGGTTTCCACCATTATTTTTCCAATAATAGACGTCAGCAGTTTGATACTAATATTTCTCATACCATGAGTGGCACAGTGAGTCATTTATTAAATGAGCACTAGTTTAAAAACACACATTTTGGTCAAGTTTTAGGTAAACAGAACACTTCCTAAAGTTTAAATAACAAGAAGAAAGGAAGATCTGGCTGGTTTCCTGGTTATGGTTCTTCCCCCAAAATTGACTTGACTGGTGAAAGAAAAAATATTCAGGTCATTCAGTAACACAGAACATTGCACTTGGCATCCTTGAGTCAATAAACACATAAATATTCAGGCTTATAATCTACCAGTCTAGAGGAATCTCTTAATCTAGTTAAGAGAGTACCTCATTTTAAATCCATTTACTATGTGTTTACATAATTGCCCTTTTTTTCTCTAATTCTTCCCAGCTATTTGTCACATTGCAACTTGATATCATAATATAGAAGTCCAGTAGAGCAAAGGTAACCAAAGAGATCTCTTTTTATCTTTATTCCTTAATTGTACACATTCACATTTAGTAAAATCTTTGTTGAATTTCTGCACCACAATCTGACATACATTCTCACTAATACACTTGTCTCATGCTGACACTGAATTTTATTCAAAAATGAATGAAGAGTTTCCAAAAAAATCCAAACCAGTTTCAACAAAGGATAACATAAAATTCTTGTCATATTTTTAATGCTTATTTTTTGATTTATTTTGGTTTATTTTATTTTAAGGTTTCAGTCATCAAATGATCAGAGAGAAAATAAATCATATGATTTTCATGATCGGATGCATATCACATGTAATGCTAACTAAACATTTAAAATAAACAGATTATGAATAACCTACCCACATTGCCCAATGGATATCTAGAAATAAAAATATTTGCAAACTGCTACACAAACCATCTGCAAACAAAAGAAAGGGAATTCCGCCAGCCCCAGTTGTTAGAAGATAATAGCATTTAATTTGGCATAGACAAGGCACACATCGTTTAAGATATTCCTGTTTATAAAAACTTGGGATGACTTATCATAGCATCATAGAGTACATATTTTCATATAGAGTGTACATGAAAATGCTTGTCTCTGTCATTGTGCTGGTTTTTAGAATTTAAATAATTTAGTTTAATCTGACTACCAAGACGAGTCTTGCAATTTGCCGGTGTGTCATTCGCTTTATGGGCTTCTACAGAAAATCAAATACATGTAGGTACTTTTTTCAGGATAGAGTCTTTCGTAATTAAAAATAAATAATTAATCTGCCCATTATTACCTCTTCTGTGTTTCTGGAGCCACAAGAGGAACTTAAAAAGGTTTTGTTTATTATCTTATGATATTTATCCAGAGGATATCTCTTTTTTTAAGTTTCCTTTTCTCAGTGACAAAGCACTTAGAAGTCTTTGGGTTTACTGCAGTAAATCCTGAAGCTTGCATTCCGTTATACAGTATATTATACCTATTAGATGAGAATTGCACAAAAAATCTTTCAAAAGAAACAGAGGCAAAGGAAAGGAAGAAGCTATTTCTCACAAAGGTAATGTGACAATTTAAACTAAAAAGGAGCCATAACATGGAAATGTTTGTAGTAACCTGCAAACCTGCTGCAAAATACCTTTACTTTCTCTTTCTGAATATCTCAAGTGAAAGTAAATGATCATTTTAGCTAATGATGCCAAAACGTCCTTTGAATTTTGTAACTGTATCAGTGCTCTTCTGATATATAAATCAAGTCAGGCTTGTAGTGGGAAGTGTCTTTTATGGAAACAGATGGAATTTGGGAAGGTGGACAGGTTTTCAGCACTCAGAAAGCAGATGAGGAGGATAACAGATTTTTACCTACCCTACCAGAGACTTGCTTCTCCTTCTATAGTGCATCATTTTCCTGACCTTCCCTTTTGTAATTTTTCTGTTCAGCTTTAGCACCATAGAAAACTAAAACCAGGAATCAAGTTTTACCTCAGAGAAAGGCTTTCAGATTCTTATGTTTTAGCAGGTATGTTGCAATAAAAACATGAAGAAAAAATCCTTTTGGATTAATGTACATTTAACAAATACACAGGGACACAAAGGGAAAGAGGAAAGCTATAAATACACAAAGGTTCCAAAATGCCACATAATATTATCTTTACGTGACTAAACAAAATGCATGAAGGAATAAAGGTCTCTGTAAGCCTTATTACTAGGAGTAGTTTCCTGTGATTTGCTGCCTACCTCAAGAAATCCTATGACTCTGTAAGCAAACTATTGACTTGGGGTCTGGATTCCAGCATCCTTGTCTGCATGCAGAAGTGTTTTTTACCCCACAACTAGATCAAGAAAGGTCAATGGGCAACAAAAAAAATGAATTAATTAGAACAAACCCCATAAACTAGGATGATAATTCAATCTAATTACAATCACCCTGTCTCTCTATCAGAGAACTGCAAGAAGAGTTACTTTTTCTACAAAAACATAAGTCACTCAGTCTGCCTTCTCAGCCTGTTAAATGTCTGGTTCCTGCCACGTTTCTCTAAAAGATCTGAGAACCTCCAAAACTTTTCAGAAAATACCAAAGGCCATCCTGTGGGGAATTGTCATAACAGTTTTCTGTTATGATCTAGTAACACTTTTTGCATATTTCCCTTTAAAGCCCATATCACTAGGAGTGATCTTAGCTCTGCCATGGCCTCTGATTTCATCCTGACGGCTGATGTCTTGTGCAATAGCATCAGGTAGACTACGGTTTGCCAAAGCACTGATTGTGCATTTCTTTTTTAGGGTGGTTTGTATCTCCACCTACTGAACTTTGGGAAGCTGCTTATCCCTATGCACAAACAATAAAAGGTGCAGTCTTCCTGAATTGATAGAATTTGTAGTTGCGGATATCTTTTAAAAAATTAAAGATAATGGAGAATGAGAATTTAGTATATCTCCAAGGCTATGAGATACAACAGCTTTACAATTTTCCTTCTGAAAGACAATCATAAAAAAGCAACTTTTAATCACAGCTCAGAAAGTATAGAAAAAGGAAATATCATTAAAAGCTTCTATTTCAGAAATGTGTCTCAAATGGAGGACATACCTTCTTGAGTTTTGGCTAATTCAGATACTAGTTGTCTTGGTTTGTGTCTTCGTCAGCTGATCTTACTTGCGTTCTCAGTTGACTACGCATAATTAATATAGTGCTGTTAAGAAAGACATTTTCAAATTCACTTCAAGAACAAATTACTGTGAATACAATACTGTTACAGTTTTACCATCAAATTATTCCATTCAGTTTCTGTAAGATTATTCACGCTCCAAGGATTTTCTTTAAAAAGGCTGACTTAAAAATGAATATGAAAATTACAAAGTGAAATTTCCATGAAGAGCTCTAAAACTTCCTGTTTTCAAGTTAATATTCTTAGACGAATGTCTGCTTTTTAAAGCAAATGCCATTTTCTCCAATACATTTGTCAGCAACCATAAAAAACTGAGAAGTGACCAGAAAAAGAACAGTTAAAGGATAAACCTGCCACTTAATATTATTATGAAAATAATGCTTTTTAAAACTAGCTGAAAATAATCACTAATGGCCCTAAAAACAATAGCAGTGAAAGCTGATATGTGAAATCTCTCCCACTGATTTTCAGTATTTGTGGTGGTGTTTTCAGGCCCTGAATAAGAAACAAAATATCAGGTAAACGCTATATTGGTCAACCATCATTCCTCGAGTATCAGCCTTGGATTTGGTGGAAAGCAAAATGAATGGATATGAAACCCTGTTTTCACAGTCTCTACCTGCTGCCCAGCAATCCCTTGCAGTTTTGGGGCATGGCAAGGGTAGCTTCTTGTTTTAGGGACACTCTGTTGATTGGGACAATAAGACTTCACCCTTCATGTTGCCCAAGGGAAAACATCACTGATTCTCTCATGTGGACTTGTATTGCTCCTACCCAAGTAAGGTTTATGCCAGCCTACAGCCCTTGCTAGCTGATTCATGAACACAGATACAAGTGTCCTGCTTCCAGAAACAGAAAAACCCCCGAAATTCTAACAATACAGCCTGACGCTGAGATGAGTGCCCTGGGTTAGACTTAAAATCTCCTTAAAAAAAGCCTTCCACAGCTCTCTTCTTTCTCACACATTGAAGAAAAAGATCTTTCTTTCTGTTAGGCTTTCGGCTTCTAGTGTTGACATAAGACTCTTCGTGACCATTTTTTATTTGATGACTAACAAACTTGAGTTGCTATCACTCTGCTTGAACACTTTTAACTTGCCAGGGGTTTTATGACCTAGCTCTTCAAACCATGCTCCCTCCTTTGTTTATGAAAGAAGCCAGAAGCTAACTTCAGGTTGTCTCTGATCCTGAGAGCCTCAAAAACACTCCAGGTGGGGAAAACAAGCATAATTACAATCACATTAGGGAAAATTTTTCGGGAAAATATTTATATGGTGCTGTCGTGGCTCATTGTCAGGAGGTAAAGGAGTACACAAAGAATAAAAGAAAGGTTGATATTATCCTTTATGAACACTTACTTGACAGATTTTCAAGGTCAGCTCTGAGATCACTTGTGATCACTCATACTTGCATAGATAGCACTCCATGTCCAACTCTGCAAGTAAAGGCTTCCTAAACAAGCTGCTGTCCTTCATTGCTCCACACACAAGTGTTACTCCTTTTACTAGTGAATTTTGAGGTTTTGTAGCCCAAAGAAGTCAGTGACACAACACCGCTGTTCCCGCTTGAGTGGAGCCCAATGTCCACTCTGCAAACTGCTTACAGGCAATGCCCTCTGACAGCCACCAACCCCATAACGATGCCCAGATCCTGGGAACCATCCCACTGCAGGAACTGCCCCTTCACATCTGGAGCAGGTGGCAAGCAGTCAAATCGGCTGCCATGCAAACCTTCTTCATCCAAAGTAAATTGTAATATGTTTCTTCTCAAAGCAAAAGACAGAAATTCTTACAAAGCTGGTTTTGCTTAATAGCCCCCTGGAGGACTTCACAGTTGCACACTAGGAATCTTGAAAGTGGAGAGAGGAAAGAGCAAAAGCTTCGAGATGGCCAAGCGCTTCAGTCAATAACAAGAAAAAAGGAGCATCAATCATGTATTTTCATTTAGCAACTTCATCTAAACATTTTCCTGTTGGTTTGACGCTCTTCCCGATTAAATAATTGACTTAGAAGAGGAAGATAAAAAACTGTTATGAAAAACTGAGAAGAATGATAGTTGCCTTGTGAGGTAACATTAAGTGTTTGTAGGAAATGGGTGATGTTGCTTGAAAGGACAATTCTAAAAATAAATCTATAGGGAAGTAGTCATCTCTCATAATTTGGACTTACACGGGTATCTGTAAATAACTGTTAGAATTTAATATGATTTCCCTCAAGTAGTTTGTAAAATATTATGTCTAGTGCTGTTTCCTGTTATTCTGTCTTTCTAATACCCACAGAAGTAAATGAAGTTCATAGAATCATTTAAGCTGGAAAAGACTTTTCAGATCATCAAGTCCAACCATAAATCTAACACTGCCATGTCCACCAAAGAATGTTTAAAAGAATGTATGATTAAAAGAAAGTTGCTATTAGAAGATGTGTGAAGCTGTTGCCAAATGATCTTTTATGTATCAGTCACTAATAGAAACTGCTAGCAGTAATTTGCAGTAATAATGAAGAATATTCTGTAACTAGTGAACAAAGTCAGAAATAGTCCCATCACTGGATGCAGAGGCAGCAGTGCCATTGAAGAAAGTGAAATTCACTTTTTATGGGCCATTCACAGCTAATAGATGCCCCAACACAAGATGCTGAAACCAACTGTAATGTAAAGCAACCCCAGAGTGTTTCCAGCCGACCAAGGGCTAAACCAATAATGCAGGAGTGCAAATATGACTTACAGCACTTTGCTATTGCTTGTATTGCATGACACAGAAAATATACCTGTTTTACTCAAGGGTCTGCTATAAACATAATAAGATAATTATAAGTCTACCTGATTGAAAGGATGAAATGGCATTTGCATTCATGAACTCTGATTTATCTATATCTGCATACAAATAACTGCATGCTAAAAATGTTGGAAAAATATGAAAAGAATGTTCATTTTCCAGTGGAGACATGTTCCTCATTGCTGACTGTCTAATTGATTTTTGTTCCTCTGCAGCATAATACAATTATTGGAAATTTCAAGGTGATAGCACAGTCTCTCTCAGCATAAAATGGTTAGAGGATAAGAAATCAAAGACAGGAAAAGAATAACAGCTTGAGGCATAGGTCATCTGTTACAGTGTAGAATGTACTAACTACGCTAACTTTGGTGTACATCTGAAACTTCTAATCTGCAAGTAAGATCAGATGTGCATTTCCTTTAATTTAGGTGAATTCAGAGCACTGTTAAAGAAAAAACCCCAAAAAGATCTGAGAAGAAGACAAGCCCAGAGTTCTAGGAAATGTTTTTCCAGTTGCTCCCCGCTGTCTATTTTCCATAGTCATTTTTCACACTAGAGCAAAATACTGCCATGATAGGCAACCCCTGCATCCCTGGGCAGTCACTCCTGGGTGGCTTCTGCTGCAATCCTCTCTTCCACCGTACAGCTACTGCATAATTCACTGCTACCCTGCACATTAATAAGCATTTATGTCTCCACAGTCTGGCTGTAAAATACTGAAAACACCATGAATGAATGAAGGACTATGGTTTAGTGGTATTTTGCCTACATTTGTGCCTGATGTAGCTTGTGGAGGAGAGGGAGGAAAGAGGCTGAGACATTGCCCTGGCAAACAGCTGGGAAGATCTGACATTTTGGATACTGCTACTTAGAGTGGAAGGAAAAGGGATCTTCTCCCTCTGCTATTATCCACCCCTGCAATTTACAGAAGTGAAGATGACTATGCAAACAACACTGAACATCAGAACAGAAGTCAACAACCACAAGTAAAAATGAATTGAATATTCTATTGGGAAAATATCAAGATGTCGTATTACTCAGACTGCAACACAATTTCTGTGCTTGACATACCTGTCTGTTGATGTTCAGACTTACCGCCTTTGTCAAGAAGATTAGCATAAAAAATACAAGCTGCAAAATTCATGTTTCTGTAGCTTTTGGGTTTTTCCCCGGTAATTTGATCTATTTGCCTCTAAGCCATTAACAATCAAGACTAACAAACTGTCCTTTCTGAAGTGCCTGAAAAAGCTCACCATTATAAACATGCTTTTGATGCTATTTCTCACTTTGTTTTCAGGTTTACTGAGCAACAAAAGGCCACGTTAACAAGGCACACATGAAGAAGGAAAGAGTGAGACAGAGAAAAGTGAACTCATGAGTGAGCAAAAGACAGACAGGCACCGGGAAAGTAAGTTTTAGCTTTGTGAATTGCATCAGTTTATTTGCAACTGCTTTCATACACAGATCCAATATTTATGATGTGGGAGGGGTGAACAAAATCGCCATAATGAAAAGGCAACATTGAGATTGCAATCCATTAAAAAGTCATTCTATGAGTGTGCAGAGGTATTAAGCCCTGTAGCTTCAAAAAGCCTAAAAAGAACATCACTGTAACCAATGAGATTTACTTCAGCAGCTTCAAAGTTGCCTAAACTACTTCTTAGGCAACCTCCCAGAGCACTCAGCCATTCCTGATGCCAGTTCCAAGCAAAAATGTGATCAGTGCAATAGACTTTGGGAACAGGTTGTTTGCACACACCCCATTGTTCCCCAGGAAAATCATGTGAGTGTCCCTTGCCTTTTTGTCTGGAGGTTCTGTGTGTCTCCAGCATTATTTCACTCTTCAGAACTTAGGACTTTAATTCACTAGAGTAATTCAAGGTACAGTTAAGCAGCTGCTTAAGTCCCTTGATCAAAAATAACAGATATCAGTTTCTAAGCTCTCGCAGGGATTTGTAACTACCTACTGGATCTTGCTCTGGTTGGAGCTGCCACCGCTGGCACTGCTGCAGATCAAGGTGTACGTATTCAGGGTATTTTCCACTGAGTACTTAATCTACTTTGCCTATACCTTTCACCCCTGAAATTGCTCCCTAAATGCATTGCACAAAGTCTTTTTTCCGGAATAGTGTTAGAAACTTTCCTACCCACTTGAAAGGCAACTCAGAAACTAACAACAGACTCTATACGAAAGTATATAAACTCAAAGATATTACTTACATTAAATAAGTAACTATGTCTACTTTTTATTATCGTTTTACAGAACACAGTCAATGTTTTAACTGTGCTAGCTGGGGTTCACATCAGTACATGTCCATGTTTCCATTGCAACACAAATATTAGTAGCAGCCAAAGTTAATAAAGCTTTTCCCCCTTTCAGTAATGTTTTCAATTGCTTCAGGATTTACTCTGGTCAAGCTTAGTTTCTGGTCAGTGGAATGTACTTTTCTTTTTATAAAGGTTGGACTACATTCTGCAGTCATTTCAAAAGCTACCTTTTATTTATTTCTCTTAGGTTTTAAAAACAGCCATCTGTAAGGTCCAGTTGTACATTCCTAACACTCTACAGACACTGAGACTGCTTTGACCAGACAGGTTTGTTTTGTAGACTGTACTGACAATTAAGAAACACAAACAATGTAGAAAATTAAGCAGAGGGCTTCAAAAGTTATAAATACCATGGTATTCATGGTTCAATAGCTTCTGCCAGTTGGGGTTGTGCATCAATAGTGTTGCATCGGATGTGACATTGATGCTGGATTTTCAGGCGTATATATTCAAGCAGTGACACATCTGGGCAAAACAAATTGTCTCTTAACAGCTGGTCCAAAAAGTAGTTCCAGACAGAAACCAGACTTTGCTCTCTTTTAAAGTCCTGATGTGGCGGCAGTCTTACCCACAAAGGAGTTCACACCTTGCAAATCTGGATAACAGGGCCCACATTTCCATAAGCAGCTGGTTGTCCAAGGGTTAAATATGATCTTCTGTTAAGAGACTGAGCCCTGAATAAAGTCTTGAGTTGCTTTTCAGCGTTTTAAGTAGTAGGCTACCACCACGAGTTTGCTTTGATCTTCCAATCATTCAGTAAAGTGTTTCCTGTCATTCTTATGGATGGTTATTGGCTTTTGTTTGCTGACAGCTTGTTTTTACACTCTTTCCCTTCTCTAATGGTCTTCCAGAGAGGAAAAGCTGATTCTGAACAAGTTACTGGAATCTGCTTCCACAACACTGAGGTGACTGCAATATGTTCTCTGAAATACATAGGTCTCATTTGCAGGCCTATCTCTAGCTCATCCTTTTATGGAAAAATGAAGACATCAGAAAATATTGTCTTCCAGCTGATCAGTCATTGCATTCAATTTTCTCTTCCTCACCATTTTATCAATTTAACAAACACTCATATGTATTCACACACAGAAATGAGTATACTTCTGGAGGAAGTATTTAAGGACACCTGGAGTTTACTATATTTCCTTTTTTTATGCCTAATGATCAGGGAACATTCACCAGAGAAATACTTTATCTATAATTCAAAGTTAGAGTGAGTCCCAAATGCGCCAGAGCAGAATATCACATAAAAATGGGAATTTTCTTCTGGGTGACTCTGACACTGACTCCTCACTGGAGTTGCTAAAATTAGAACGTCACTACCTTTGGAAAAGTTGGAACAGGATACTTGTATTTTTGCAGATTGTGTCTTTCTACTTGGTTCCAAGAAGCCCCAATTAATCTGTCCCTCATTAACACTTTCTAGTTAGGCAAAAAAGCTTAGTAGGTGAAACTTTAAAAACTCGTTTGGTTTTATTTTTAGACCATGAAGGACTGAAATGTAAGTGAATTGAGAATAGCTGAAAAAGCTGAAAAGGAAACTTAACACAGGAAAAGATCAGACATTAACTTCTCCCAAGACTCAAGTCGTTTGTTTGCAAAAATACAGGGGAGAATGTGTTGGATTTTTCCATTTTATAGACAGTGTTTGTAGGTAGTGACACTTCAGTGAGCTGAAGCACTGAAAAAGTGGATGCTTGCAAGTTCGTAGTGCACTACTGTGAGTGGCATGTGCAGTGGCAACCTCCATGCCCTACTTGCCTGCCTCGTGATTGGATTATGCCACTCACAGCACTCAAAATCCCTCTTTTTCACTGGAAAATAACTGACAAATTTTCAAAATGAAGAAGAAAAAAGCCTCACGTCTCCAAAAAGGAACAGGTCAGGGAACCATCAGGCCTCCTCTGCTACTGTTTAAAATTAGTGTTTCACTCAGAGAGAACATAGAGTTGAAGCTTTTCAACCCAGGGACAACTTAAAAGGCTTTCCCTTCTTTGAACTTAACAAGAACCTGTTTATGCTTCTGTGCATCAGTGAATAAATTTCCTGAAGGAGTCATGGCTACTGTCATGCACACTCTCTCAAGGAGCAACTTGCATTTAAATTCCAACGCTCATCTTCATTCCTAGGTGTCATTGCAGCAAGTAGACATTAAATGTATGGAAATGCTGCTTGGAAACACTTTACGTTGGTTAGTTCCTGGGAGTATGTTATAATACTAATTTGTAATTCAGAAGACAAATGTTTCCAGCACTGTAAGGGAACAGCAATGTCAGCAGTCCTCAAAAGAGCAGGGAGTTTGCTTCTGATCAGCAGCACCAGTTCAGATCCCTGTGTCACATAGTGTGGTCTGAAGCTTGAACTGAAAAGTATCTCAAGGTACTCTGTTATGCACACCGAGAAAAGGTGTGCTCAGCCATCTGCGTGCTGCTTTTTTCTTTCATTTTTTTATATTACATAAAATAACGAATGAAGGAAATATCAATTAGAAAAGGAAAAAAAATGCATCCCAGAAGATTTAGCAACTTATCACAAGAATTTGTAAGGGAAAGGGGTACCTGCTTAAGACGGCATGCAACTGCCCTCTCATAAATATGTCTGCAATGGGAATCCTTGTTTCAGAGAAAGGCAACAGTGATATGTAGGCTATCAGGGCTTCTTGACTTTATTACAGTGATTTTTATTGGTTACAAGTTTTTCCCAGACAAAACACATGCATGGTTATTGTGCCCTAAGGTTATTACAAGAATCAAAAGAGTTAAGTATTAAAGATTTTGCATTTAACCAGTAGATAAGTATTCAAGATGTCATGTGAAATATTTGTGGATTAATTTGCCCATTAGATAATTTGAGTTCTATAAGGCATAACTTAGACCAAGGTCTCTAGCACTTTCTCCAAAACAGCAGTACATTTTACATTTTTTGGCCATGTTCTGCCAAGACAAATAAAGTACAAACACAAAAAGGATAACAAATTGTTGGCAAATGTTTCTTTTTACAAACGCTTCTTTAAATTAACCAAGAATATTAACTCTGGCTCTTGATTTCTGCTTAAGTAAACATTTGACTTCTTGTAATAACCTTAGTACACCTACTCAGTTTTGAACCTAATAAAACTAACAGATATAAATGAAACATGCTCTAACCTCAATCTATCAGATAGCTGACAGGCATGAAGTTAAGAAGACATCAGAACAATACTTTCCCAGTTTCCAACAAATCACACTATTGGCAAATACTTTGTGAATTCTAATGAATAGAACTTCTCCCAGTTTTCTAAGTGCTTTTATGATGCATCCTCTCACTGTGGAAGCTAGAGAAAGAGTATTGTGCTTTCCGTGGAAAACAAAGTGCAAGGAAACATTTTCAACTTCTTTTTAGCAAATTAAGTTTTGGAAATTGCTTGCACTGTGCACTTGACAGCAAACACCAGCAATTCCAGATGAACAAGCATGCAACGTGTCTTGGTCTGATGTGTTTTTACTTGATTTTACATCAGAGGAACTCCATTGAGGGAACTTATTCAACATTAGTACAAGTGAGATAAGAAGCCTGTATTAATGGAGCTTAGTCAATCATCAAGAGCAGCAAGATGTCTGCATTTGGATTGCAGCTAAATTGTTTTCATAATAGATTCTATTAATTGAATTAATATTCATGTCTAAGCAGTATTTAACTAGGGTCATATTTGCAACTATCATCCATTGTAGTAATCAGTAATCAATTTACAAATGCAGTATTTCCTGTATTTCGAATGCCAGATTGTAGATGAGTAAACTCAAATGAGCCAGATTAACTTTGCATGAATGACAAAGATAATACAAACACTAGTAGGCTGAGATGGTCACCTTCTTTTGACCCAGACAAAGGTTATGAATACAGTACTTACATAACATTGAGTATGCACCTGTAATACATTTGGTATTCTGTGAAAAATAGACAGTCATATCAAAATTTTTATGTCTGCCCAGCATTACACAAATCCACCACTGTAACTGAGAGCTACATTGCTATTCTCAGCAGAAATGTCATAGACTTAACTAGTCTAGACTGTGAGTAGTAGTGTCTCCAAAATCATGGCTCATGAAGTCATTTTTCTATTGTTTTTGTTGGGGGGGGGAGGAGGGAGTTGGTTAGCCGTCTCCGGAAAAAGTAATCTGGATTTAAAAAAAAAAAAAAAAAAGACAGTNTAAAAGAAATAAAAGACAGTGGACCAAACCGTAGGTACAGAAACTAATCAGGTGGAGAAGGGACACTACACTTAGATATCATAAAAGATGTGCCTCTTGCATGCACTTCTTGAACTGCTTTTTAGAGGAAGCCTTTCTGAAAGAAATGAACCCTGAAAAAGAATTTGGAGATTATCAGGTAAAAGACTCAGCAAGGATATTCCAGGGAGAGAAGACAGGATGAAAACCACCAACTAGGACTAATAAAAAACTGAAAAATATGTCACATTTTGAAGCACTGATGACCCGGCTATCTAAGAAACAATGCGTGTGGCCTGTGATAAAACGAAGAAGCAATTAACCTGGGTTTGAAGCATGAGAATTATGGCAGCCTGATATCTTGTTCCAAGCTGATACACCAGCAAAGACAAAGGTCCTTGGAGGTTCTCAGGTCTGAGAGCAAACTCCATTTAAAGTATTAGATTATAAGAAACAATATCTCTAGATTTATGTAAGGAAAAAGCTTTCTTATCTGGTAATCACTGACTATTTCATAGACATCTTTAGGGATCCGGAATCTCAGTTGTAGATCTATTAAATTTAGCCTATGACATCATATAATATGTAAGATAATATAGGGAACTGGTATAAAAATAAATGACTGAATTATTATTAAGAAATTAAGACTGGAATAGTATTAAGAAGTGGCTAAAATACCATTAATAACATTAAGACATTTTATAAAGTAATACAAATAGTGCTTAGGAAAACAATAGTAAGAAATGAGGCAGTATGCATATGTCCGGGTGGATTTTAGCCTTGCTAATGAGTATGTGATTAGAAAGTTGCGGAGATAGGAAGGAAGAATCAAATTGGGCCTTTCCACAGTCAGAAAGTCAGTTCAAGCAGAATGGGCAGCACGTGGATTTATCTCACATAGTATAAGATCACACTGGATCAGGAATAGACACAATCATTCAACGCTTACATTAGCTATTATTTTGTTGTTGTTATAAGAATGGATCAGTAGACAGAAATAATACTCAGGAGACAGGAAAGTGATGATTCTATTCTAGCTATTCTTTCATTTTGTAACAGAAAGCCATGAAAAGAAGAATCTGTGTCAGAGAAAAAGGTAAGCAAAGACAGTTTTTTGCATTTCTAAAAATGAACATCACGTGCTCTAAAAAGCTCATGGGAGATTAGGCAGATATTCATGGGAAATATCTGAACTTTGTAGCTTTAAAACTAAAATTATTGCTATTATTTTTAAACTCCTATCACCTAGATGAGCTTTTTTTTTTTTTTAAAACTTAAAAATAAGTGAAGCAATGTTTCAGAAATAGTCACAAGCAAATGCCATGTGCAAAAAATCTTTTCAGCTGGTAACATCCAAACCAAACAGACTCCTCTCCAAGCTGCCAGGCACCCTGACTTAGATTTGTAGAAAATTTATGAAATCTGATAAGGTAGGAACAAATGTCAAAGCTTCAACAGGTTTTCTCTTTCGTTTTCCAGTAAACTGTAGTAGAAGTGGACTGTGTTTTATATGCATCACAAAAAGAGTCATTAAGAAATTTCCACTACATATATACCTATACAGGTTTTAAGGATGAGTTCTCTGTTTAACTTTCTCCTCATGCACCCTCCATTAACACAGAAGAGCATATTTTCCCTTGCAAACAGAACCATTTTTATAGAGACAAATGTACAATATTAGACTCTCATTTCTCTAGCACTGATGTCCGTTGCAGAACCCCTATAACGTAAATATAGGGGTAAACTCCAGTGTTAATAATAAGTAAATCTATGTGAAAGATAGTGTTTACTTCAAAGATGAGCAATATCCTAGATCTAATGAAGCCAGAGAAATATATCTGAGAAAAATATAATTCTGGGAAGAGTTTGGCAATACAAGGAAATTGATATAGCCAGAATAGACTATGTTGTCCTCATAGTAATTCCACATGGAAATAGGAGAACAGTTATAAAACACATTAAGAAAAGCTCTCATGAGATTTCTAGCTCGATTTTTGCAAATCCTGGATAATACAGAAATCCTAGATAATACAGACATTTCAAAACCATCCTGAGCAGTAGGAGGTTCATTATCCTTAGCAAAAATTGTGCCACTGCATCTTAGACTGATGACTTCTGTGGGCAATTTTAAGCTTTGTAATTTAAGAAAAATATGAAAAATTACATAGCATTGATGTAATTCTACAAGGATTAATTTCACACCAGGCGAAAGGAAGGAAGGAAAGAGGAAAGGAGGTAGATCTGCATAACTATATAAACCACTCAGGAGGGAACTGCATTACAGCCTAGTGTCTCCTCCAAGTTAATATAAAGACAGAAAAAGAATTTTTCCCAGGAGAAGAAGAAGGCAGGAGAAGGAGCCACAACATGACACTACGTCATTTCATATGCAGAAGACAAATTACATGGGATTTAAAACATTTTTAGAGAGAGGAATAATCCTACATGGTACAGTGTGAGAGGTCATTAGGATGCATGATTTAGATTATTTTTCCTGACTTTTCCTTTCAATAAATTGACTTAATTGTGCTTGTTGGTCCACGAGGGCCCTACCAGCCCCCCTGGACCTTGCCCAGCCTCCTTGGGGCTCTCCCCTGGCTCTGCACCCCATACCCAGTAGCCATGGGGATGGTGGCCTGTGCTGGGGTCACTTTGTCTGACCTGCACTCAGGCAGCAGCCGGCCCTCGCTGTACCCTGGCACTGTGCTCGTGACATCACTCTTTCCTCAAAGCTGGTCTCCAAACAAGGCCAGGCTTCCTGCAGTGGGGCAAGCCAGGCTGAAGTCAGCACACGCTGTGAAAAGCGGGAACCCAGCCTGACTCCTATTGACAAAGTTTTGCCATTCAAGTCCAAAAAGATAGAATTTGGGTATCTATAGATACCCAAATGATGTCCACAGAGCTGAATGTTCCTTCCCCACATCCCTGCATCCCTGCATCCCAAAAGTTTCTGCTGCTTCCACACTGCATTTTGGGAGCTCCTACAGGTCCATGTAAGCAGGACTCTCCAAACTTGTGACAGATTTCTGTTACAGACCCATCGTATCTTTCCAAGAAAGATGAAAACCAGTCTAGAGGAAGAGTGTGTCAGTGTGCACATATGCAGGATCAAAAATATGTCTCTAGCTAAATGGCTTCCCACTCAGAGGGCTGCAAAGCATTTAATGTTTTAATAGCTATCCTGACACCTTAAAATTTAATCACATAGACTTCCCACTTGGTGTAATTTATTTATTTATTTTTGTCAAGTTATCATATCATAAGTAGATTTGTTTTGCCTCAAAACCCATGATTTAATCTTAATGAATATATTTGAGGTCCTCAGTGGTAGACTTAGACCTTTCCTTTAGCCCAAGGCATTTCAAAATTACCGTCATAGCATGGCAAGGACATCTGAACATTCACAAAATATCAAACATTTAAATTGACTTAGGACCTATAAAATATAAACTTAAAATATAACTTAACATAGTATGTATTCACAAGTGGGGTCTTTCCTGGGACCCTACATGCCAACATTGCACTCTCACAGAAGCAGCACAACCCATAGTAGCTCTGCTCACTGTCCCAAGATGTTAATGAGACCAAGTAATTCCATCACAATAACAGTGAGCACTATGCAAATGAAGGTTTTTCAAATGACTAGGATATTAAGGCCATTATGTTCTGAGTATTACGGTACTGTAAGAATTTTTTTTAAGTATGGCATATAAATGAAGAAAATGTGTTTTGACGTGCTTTCATTAAGAAAAAGCACAAGAGCAAAACAAAGTAGTTTTTATGATTGACCATGAGTTCCAGGACCCCCTTCAAAATAAAGGAGAGCTGTATTTAGATCTCTCAAATTCCACATGGCCATTAAGCATTCCCAGTGAAAGATTTGTCAAAACGTATTTTGACAGAAGATTTTTAGCTACAAGAAATTGTCTCTTCCTGAAATTTTCTTCACAAAAAATCCTGCCCAGCTCTGTACAACCTACCCACACACAGAGAAGCAAATATCATTAAAATATAACAGTGAGGTTCTGCTCTTGAGCAAGCAGGTATTTGGGGCGGGGGGGGGGAATAAATCACAGTACTCGGAGGCAGCATGCTTTTTTAGTTACAAGTACTAGTTTTAAGATAAAGAGAGAAGCATCCTATTCTCCACTTTTTTCTTCTGGGTGACCAAGAGAAAATCCCTTCACTTCATACGTTTAAAGTAAGAATAACTCTTATCTCTTTGCAAACATCTGCAAGACTGCTCCTGCAACACATAGTATTTGACTTAGATATCAGACTATTTTACTCAATGTGCACATCTTCAGAAGCCTCTAGTTCGCACTGGGCATACCTAGACACTTGAAAAATTATTAGCATAGGTTGATGAAACAATAGGCAGCTCTGAAGATTTTACACATCCCATGGGTTTTACGGAAACAAGGGACACAGAACGGGTGTCAGTGGCTGATGCCTACACTTAGAATGAGGTGGTGATTTGCAGCATCATAGACATAGACATGGACTACATTTGTAGGTTACTTTTTGCCATGACCAGTGGGCAGAAGAGGGCTTGAAACTCCCCTAATAAAATCTGTGATACTCTTACCTCTCAAAGTCGATCAGCACAGCACAGAGAGTGAGTGAGTGCGGACAAGAAAATGGTAGCAGGAGGACTGTCTGGGACTGACTTGGAAGTTGTTGCTCCTAAAACTGTTCCCTCATGGGCTGCCATTGCCAGCTCCATTTCCTTGGCATCCTGCCTCAGCAAGTTAAGGACGATGCTCATCAGATCCCTATGTTTCCCACTTGTCAGGCTTCAGTGTGGTGACTGCCTGCCCTTGGGCCCTGCAAGATCTGCTTAGCCCACAGGCACCCCTCCTAGATGCCTCCTGGCAATTTCTTGGTTGACACGCAACCTGCTGGTTTCATGCTGCAGACTGGCAGCGGCATGGAAGGACCTGCAAATATAACAAGAACAGGCAAGCTGAGAAGGGCGAGAGAAAGCCGCCAGCCTTCTCTGCCAGCTCCAGACTGACCCTGCGTCTCTACTGAAATAGCGGCAAACTGGTGAATAAAGTCCTGCTGACATAGGTGTCCCCAGCGCAACGTGGGCACCTGAGCCCAGTGCTGGAGACCTAGCCATGCTTGCTGCAGAGCTAGACCTGCCTCGTGACAAGACCCAGAAGTTGGGTAGGGCAGGATGAGGGCAGGTTTGTGTCCCTGCCAAAGGCTGTTGCATTGCCCAAGTGCTGACAGTGACAACTGTTCGAGCAGACATGGTGTGGAGAAGATAAGGTTGTGTGTGTGTTTCTGCAGTGGGAGGCATGAGCACGCTACCTGGTGGAGTGGTAGCTCGTTCAGTAGATTCTCAGCAAACCTAGCTGGGCTCCAATTTACTGCTGTGCAAAAATGTCGCTGAGACATTGCTCTTCTACAAACCAGCTAGAAAAGGGACTATGATCTGTGCAGAGCCCATAATTCTCCATTCCTGATATAGAGTAGGGCAGGAAGGCATGTGGTGTTTTTGAAATCTCTCTCCACACTGAGGTGCCACGTTTCCTCACTACTAAAGGCCGCTCACCATTGTTAGCCAAATTAAGAACCCTCTGGGCATGTCCTTGGTCCCCTCTGCCTCTACCATGATCAGCACAGGTACCTGCTGTAAGACGTTTGTCTGAAGCTGGATTCCTGAGTCATGTCAGAGGGTTGCCTTTGTGTAGCTGATGCTTCTTGGACTTTGTTCAAATGTGACAGAGATAAAATGCGACACTACATTCTGTGGAGAAGCCACTGGCATCAGTCAGTGACATAAAATCTCTCTACACACATCACATCTCCTCACAGCATCCTTCCAAAGACAGCTCACCAGGGCCAGCTTTCCATGGTGTGAGGCCAAGGATGAGGCACGTTGGCAGCTGGGTCATTGTGTAGGACATAGGAGACTTACTTGGACATGTTTGGAGGACTGGGAACAGCAGGGTACAGTCAGACCTGGAGAAAGTTGCATCTATTTTTTACTCACGGTCTGGACCTCAGCATGCCTTATGCGCTGGTCCTTACACAAATTTCCCTAGATGAAGAAGTACTTCCTTTACACAAGAGTGTAACCCAGGCATGGACCAATGTGTACATAGCACAGGACATCGCGTGAAACAGCAAGTCCACCAGCACAGCACTGCTCAGTCACGGAGGACACGTTTGAGCACCCTGGGCTGCTGTGAAAGGGGTCAGCATTTACAGCTGCCTCTCTGGCAAAGCCCCACTGAGAGGACACTGTGCTAAGATCCCAATGGATGTGTAAGGGAGAGAGAGAATAGAAAGCTTTGCAAAGGTCTTTGTAATCTTTAAAGAGCAATTTCAAAAGATGTTTAATGGCTTCTCTGAGCTCATCTCAACTATTAGGAAGGTTTATTTTGAAGAGTCCCCTGGGAGCCGTAAGGCAGATGTTCACATTTGCTGTTGCTTTTACAAAATAAACCATTATATTTAATGTCTCTGATTGGATCAGATGAAGGAGTCATTACCCCCATCTTGAATATGGTTCTAATGTCAAAGGACTCCTGGTTTTTTGAAACACAGTCAGGTGGTAGACTGAGAATTAAGTGCTGGGAACTGCAGTAGAAAAAGCACATTTTGAACCATCCATATTTTCACAAAAAAGAAACACCATTTATTGCAAAAGAAAACTTTTTAACAGTAACACAGGGATTTTCACTCAGAAATAGGTTCACAGTATCACGCTTTCATCCTTTGGATGGATCAGTCCAGTGCTTGCTCTGAATTCCTTCAAGCAATTTTAATTTCCAGTTGATGCAGGGAGTTGCTACCATATCAGCCACGCAAGTAGAGGGACTGAACCCTGTATATTGAGCAGAATCATCTAAACTGAAGGAGAAGTTTTGGCATTGCTTTCTAGAATCTGAGGGTAAGTTGTGCAAATAACATGTCTTTTACTGCATCTTTCTCTTGTAAAATGGGCGCTCCCTTGGCTTCAGCAATAAAAATGCTGGAGAAAATCTAATTACAATTTTAAAATTAACTAGCTGTGACTTGTGGCACTGTACAAGTGAGTTCCTCATAATTTCAGTTATACTTGTTCAGTAACAAATACTAAGAAATTTTCGACTAGAAAAAGACAAAAACCTATGTAACTGCTTTTTCCACTTCATAGTAAATATTGGTTCTGTAGTATTAAAGATGAGTTTTGTAAAAACAAAACAGTATGCAGAATCACAGCTTCTACAGTGAGAGAATATTTTATATGGAGAATATTTTATATATGATAATATTTTTGCATATTTGAGCAAAACTGATTTCAGAACTAAAGCCTTGAACTGTTCCTACTGCAGTCAATGGAAAGGCCTCCAGCACAAACTGCATCCCTTGGTAGGGCATCTTACCCTTGGAGGAAATTACAAGGTCTGACTTGCCAAAATGAAGATCACTCCTGAGCCATCTAGTTTCTCTTCGAGATACACAATTATGAGAAATCTGTGCTCATGATATAGAAGACACAGTTGCCGTAATATTTTTTCACCAAGGCATCTGATTGTTTACTCTCTCTTTTGATATTTCATGTCATACTTTGTTTTTTCCCCCGCTTCTTATCCCAGGGAAGCCATTTAGAGGCAATTCCTGGGCACCATAGGAAACTTAAGTCACCGGGTGACTTCACATCACTCACCATTACCAAGGCTCACTCTGGTTTTGTGTGACCTCAGACCAATTGAAAAAACACCCCTGAAGGGAAAAACAGTATGCCAGTGTAAAACTTATCCAAGTAGCATCAGGACCAGGCTGCAATTGCTTTCCCACCTGTGGATTAGAACAGGTAAGATATCCTCAGTAGTCCTTTCCATTTGCTACTCTTTTTCATGAACAATATTGCTTCTGGTCTCTGTGAAACACCAAAGTGAAATCAGGTGTTTCTCAGACAAAGTGACATAGGCACCTTGTCACACAAACAGCAGCAGCCTGAGGCATCACACCTATTTGTCACAAAAAGCTGAAATGGGAAGGAAAAGTAAACTTTTTTTTTTTAATTTCTTTATTTCTTTAGAGACAATATCTCCAAAGCTTATCCCTGGTGATTTTTCCTTGAAAAATCATATAGACAGGCTTACGATTAACATTGCTTTTGTATCTTTATTCCATCTGGATCTAGAATAATACAGAAATACAATTTTTAAAACATTTAATTATTTTCTGAAAGAGGCTCTAAAGTACAGAATTGTATAAAGTTTTTCTATTTTTTAAAGTTCATCATATTTCATAAAAAATTGGGTTTGATCAGTAATGAAATCCATTCTTATTTTATCTGAGTCATTTCAGCCAGAGCTGTCTACAAATAAGTAGGTCATTTTTGAATTAAAAGAGACTCTGGGAACACTTCATGTATTGATAGGACCCAAGGGAAAGTAAAATCACAAGTGTATGCTTCTTACTTGTGTCTGTAATTATACAAGACCACTTTCATCCCTAATGTACCATTATTAAGTTATATTAAGGAAATGCTGTGTAACACAGCTGGACATTATCGGGCCAAAGGCTACTCATGACAAAATATGTGTACCTATATTTACATTTATTTGTGTGGTGAATAATGGGTTCAGTGATGATCAGGTCCTCAGTAGTTGATAAATATCTTTATTAAGGGCTGCCTAGAGGCCTTTGTATAATAAACCAGGAAAACACATGACCATATACTGCTTTTTATATAGGGCTTGTGGAGTGCAAGTAGCAGTGGTGATCCCCGAGTGGGTCACCAGACTTCTTCCTGCTTCTTCCATGTTTCCCTCATCCTCACTCCCACCTCACCTAGCATACTTATGGCAGA
Source organism: Rhinoptilus africanus (assembly GCA_013400135.1). Lineage (NCBI taxonomy): Eukaryota > Metazoa > Chordata > Aves > Charadriiformes > Glareolidae > Rhinoptilus > Rhinoptilus africanus. The sequence goes on from VXBO01010633.1 coordinate 318,209, forward strand.
AACCTGCCACCCATTCCTTTCAGGTTCCCCAAATCCTTCGTGGTTTTCCCTCTGGTTTTTCCTTACTCTGAATGGCTTGGGTTGGCTGGGTTGGCTGCTGGGTTGGGTTGGCTGCTGGCTTCCCTGCATACATAAAGGGTCTTTTCTTACCTGTGGCTGTAACGGCCAGAAGGCAGAGAACAGCAGGAAAATTCCAGCTAAGGTCTCGAAAGCCTGAGCTAGAGCAGGTCTCTTATTCCACGGTGGGAGCTAATTGATGGCTTTCATTCACAGGCTTTGTAATGGAAGTTACTGAAGCTGACCATTTTATCATCGTATTTTTCACTTCTATATCAGCCTAAGGAATAGAGTTATACTTATCTGTGGGCAGTTTGACACACCTTTTGCCAGCTTACACGGGAACTCTACGGAGGAGGACAAAGAAGAAATTTCTCTAGTGCAGTACTCACCACTACAGCTCTCTTGCCTCATTTCTATGCCAATTTTCCCTTTAAAGATACAATTAATTGATTCATCCCTAACAAATATACAAGGTGACTTGTAGCTACAGGACATCTTAGTTACCTAAGAGTGTATGCTATCTGAAAAATAAGATTGCTTTTGAGAACCTGGGGGTGAGATGAGGAAACTACGATGCTGAAAAAAGAAATGCACGATTAACACACTCAGGGACAATGGGAGCTTACCATTAAAGTTCTGTGTGTTATAAATAAACACTTGTTTGAAAATTTTCTTTTAAATTTGACTTAGAAAACCTAAACTATGTTGAAAGTATGCTGCTTCTTTGGTTCATATAGTAAGTCCCATAATGAGTTTCAGTCTTCAGGCTAAACGTTTCCTCATGTATTGTCTCCTGTTTTATCAGCTGGACTTGCACATTCACAAGTACATAACATACAAGTAATTAATGGTACTTTAAATATTCAAAAGCCACTTCCTGCACCTATCATCCTGTACAAAGTCACAGGAAGTTTCTAAAAATAATTTTAAAAATATATTTTATGGCAAAGAAAGTGAGACTGGCACTTTGGCATTTGAAGTCTCAAACTTTTTATCCTCAGTTTTGAGGACTTGAAATGTGTCCTCCTAGCAAATGGAAGCTGTGATGCTCGCCTAATCTGAAGATCCTTCCCTGGTCCTGATTCCCTGATCCTTCCCTGCGTGCCAACTTGTCTCTGCTGGAGCCTATTCGCCTAATGCGTATTCATTTCTGCTGCAAAACCTGGGTGCCTTGAAAGCCAGTGGTGTGACAGTCAGCACAGACATGCCTAGACGGCATCGTGCATCTGGCATTTAGGTGATAGTGCCAGTAAGAATATGACTTGATTTGGAAGAAAATCAGAGGGATCAATTAGAAAATTATTGACTTACAAATACTTATTACTGCTAGTGATGAAACATTCATGAGAAAAGACTTAAACATCAATGTGTCAAGCCTTTCTGCTAATCTAGGACACACCATTAGGATTTGCTGTAAACACCTGTCAACCTTTCCACCAACAACTTCCCTCTGCCCTTATTGGTAGCACATCCATGATCAAATACTAATGCCCCAGACACCAGTGCAAAATTAAAGCTCAGTTACAGCTGCTTAGGAATTTCCCCTGCAGTGTTCCAAAAAGGAAGCTGATGGGAGATATTTGCCCAGGATCAAGCAGGGAGTCTGTTAAAGCAGTCGAGATACCACGTGCTAATGACGTCTTAGTTCACGGTCAGCAGCTTCAAATTGCAACCATGCCAGCCTCACTAGAGGCCCCATTAGCAAAAAGCAAAATAACATACTGAGGAGTGGACTGGAAAAGACAATGGGAGGAGAGTTCCAGAAAAGTCTCTGTCTGTCGTGAAGTAAAGCTTCCTTCAGTGGGGAAACAAAACAAAAACCCTTATTCATTCCATAAGCCTTTACAGCAAAAATTGGTTTTGTCCGGAGTACATTAACAGTAAATCATTAGAGGTAATTTAGATCAATTGCTAACAGCATTAGCTCAAATGACTTTTTAAACTCACTTGAAATTTCTCCACTTGTACTCTGAGCCTGAATTAATCTTATGCTTTCCAAGCACTGCTGCGTGTTTAATTTGAAGTTAGGTAATACATAGAATTCATGTGCCTGCACCTGGATTTTTTTGGTAGTCTCCTCAGCATGCAAGTCATGGTTTTCTGGCTTCTAAATCTCCTCAGTGAAACAAAAGTCAACTGGGAGATCAAATAGCACTTCGCTTTTAGGGTACTCCAAAGAATAAACAGGACAGAGCTGTCACAGAGAGGCTGCCACTCAGTTTAATATTAGGAAGGGCCATTAGATCACCTAACCTTGTTCCTTGTAGTTTCATTTAAGGACCTGAGAAAACAGAAAATCTGCTGTTGTAGTTTATTTCAGTGATCAATCATGTCTTCTGATGAAAATCGGTTTGACTATCACTTCTTGCAGTCCATCCCAGGCTCAACACAGGTCACAAATAAATGCATCAAGAAAGTTGTGCCACACCATATATGTTTTGTGATATGCAGCTGTGAAAACATTTTGATATGGTTTAGCATTGTTTAGAAATTGTTATATGAAATAATACATTAAAAAAAAATTAAATCCTTAGGATTCCAGGAGTTATGGAACATTTTGAGAGGAAAATAAAACTCTCTTTGAACAGAGGGAGCAGATAAAGTAAACTTGATAACTACAAAATAATTTTACTGCAACATTTACCTCTATGGCGGGTATTGCCAGTGTTAAGGAAGATCTTCAGAATAAGTAGAGAAATTAAATCAGGTCTAGGGTTTGGGGGGTTTTTAAAGCAGTGTGCCAATTTTGCCCCAAATTTCTGGAGCAAACAACTGTTAACTGAACATATTCTGCACAACTCATAAGTGTATTCCCAACAATAAAAGTCTCAGTTGTAATTAGAGATCTGAACTAAATAAAAAGTGCTCTGGCTCCTTTGTATTAACAAGTCTGTGCTTACAGTTATTTATGGATAGGAAAAGTCAGGTCAATTTGAAAAACACATAGATAAATCTCTGGTGAGACTCTGTATGGGGCAGAGCTGCTAACGGTAGCCAGGTCGGCGGGTGGTGATCTAAAGCTTTGTTTTTCTGGTAATTATAGTAAACAGAGATATCAGCCGTCGTAATGCTACTGGATTCAGGAATGATTTTTTACTCTACTCATTAAAGACCTGTTATACAAATAAAAAATCACACTCCACTTAATAAAACAAAATTACTATTTTATCACAGCTGTTAAGAGACAGAAATTCATCTCTAAATTATACTGTTTCCAAGTCACTTATAAAGTATGCTTACAGAGGATCACTGTGGGCAATAAATTGCAGAACAAGAAGGTGTATCAGAAGTTAGAGGTTATAAATTGATAGGAATGAATTCATGAACTAAGGAAAGAGCTATCACTTCGGGTAATTCAGAGCAACTCAGAATTGAAGCCTTCTGGAAACTCGATCCATTAACAGAGCAGGGAGAAAAGATGCCTGCTTGAAAAACTGTTGTGAGACCATGCAGTGATATGTGATTATGAATAATTCACTGTAAATATTTGTGAAGCCTATTTTGATTACAATAAATATTAATTTCCCCCCCTCACCACAGTATTCTTGTTGTAAAGATCCAAGGATATTTGATTGCCTTAGATCTGCATTTCCACATCTTATTCCTTCCCATCATTGCAGTGGATTATGTCTCTTCTAAGAATGTCCTGTATTATTAATGATACTTTTTGACTCCTGAGACTTGACTGCGATATTTCAGATGTCCTGTGTGCTGGCATGGCAATGAGATGGTGGTGTGGGAAGAAGCTGGCTGCATTGCAAAATGGGATTGACAGATTCATACATTCCCCTGGCTCACTGGAGATTGGCAGTTCTCGGTGTTTGGCATTAGAAGATGTTTGTTTCTCATTCAAACGGCTGCCTAGATTAACACCCCAAGTACAAACGAGGAAGTTCCCTCCCCCATTCCACTAAAAGCAGAAGGATTTTATGTCTTAATTTTGGAAAGGTGCCAGAGCAGATGTGCATTTTCTGCTCGTAGACAAGTGCCAGTCAGTCACTCTGGACTGAGTGTACGAGACTCTCAACTTCCCCTGCTTTTCTCACCATCATTGACATACAACCACCGAGGAGCAGCCCATGGTTGTGTACTGGGGCTCTACATGTGGGGCAAGCTCTGGGGTTTACTAAGCACGTTCACCAGCTTCAGGCCTGGCCCTGAAGTCCTCCTCCAGGGGCCTTTCTAATAGAGGCAACCAGCTCCTACCGAGGCAGAACTCCCTCCTCTTCTCTCTCATTGCACACAGATACCTGGCTGGCTGGCTAAGGAGTCACTTCTCTGCAAGTTGCATTAAGCACTTCTTCACTGAGTTTATAAATTGTTGGGATTTTCCCTCTAGATTTCTCTAGTTGCATTTTTTACCCTACGCCATAACTGTCTTTCTGAAATCGAGTAGGTGGGTTCTACCTTGAGACACGGTTGTAATCTGTTATGTGCAAGGCTGGGACCTAGTCAATCAAAGCGCTGTCAGAAGCGAACCAACAAGCAGGTATACCTTTGTGTATCCTTCTTTCAAGAGAAAACAGAAAGAAAATAAAGGCGGGATTTTGGGCTGAGGCTTGGATTTTCTTTTGTTGTTCAGGAAACAGTAGCATGACAAAAAAAAGATGAATAACTAGTCTCTGGGAACACAATCCAAGTTTAACTGTCTCTCCAAGACTTAACTCTGATGGGTCTCTTGTTTGTAGCAAACAAAATCCAGCAGAGCATTACTGCTGATACCAAGACTTATAGGGACACCTTTTGTGGTCCTTCCATGATCAAGCAGGTTACAGACCAGATTTACAGGTGAGACAGTTTTGATGCATCACTGTAACTAGATTCTGAAGAACATAACTTGCTGTACTGATATTTATGTGTTTAATCATCCCCATCTTCTGCTCAGTGCAGCTGCAAAAGCTAGAACATCCAAACCCTACTTAATGACAGATCACCTTTGTAGAATGGAACCTCCCTCATTTAATCTCAGTTTAAGTCTCATTGTTGCCTGAATCCCATTTACAGAGGTAACAAAGGTGGGAGGGGGATTTGCAACTAGGACTGGTTTTATTCAACTGTGGAGCCAGAGCAAGACCCTGAACTTGGACTTCTTCTCCAGTGCCATGGTAGCAACAATGTTCCCATGTGGAGTAAAAGGTGGGAACTGCTTCTTCAACACCTCTGACACATGTCATGTTAAATGAACAAAAGCTAAAAATAACCATTATAAGTTTCATATCTGACATATCTATTGGCTGAAGGAAGATCATACTGTGGTATGGTAGTATGTGGTAGGAAGTGCAATTATCTGTAAGTCACAGAAATAATCAGTAATGTGAGGTACTGTAACAAGAATTAGTACAAAACTGTAGCAGTCCCTATGAACATCGATGACAGACAGAATAAAATTCAGGAGCAAGAGAAACACAATCCTATCTGCCTTTCCTTGAGTTTCTCAGTAAGGTATTGCAGTACACACTGCTGTGCTATCCACCAAACTGCCTATTCCAAATCTCTGGCTTAACCTGTTTTTGTCAAGTATCTTCTTCATACCTTGGAGAGATGCTCCCTCTACATGTTCAGGAGAAGAAAATTAACAGACATATCAAAACTTTCCTAAATATGATTCATTTCGCAAAATATATAAAAATCCAAGCAACCAGAAGAACCCAAATCCCCCACGTAAACAAGAGAAACATCCTGATTGCCTCAGCTGCTCGTCCCAGGACAGTGTCCTGTCAGATGGAAAGTGGACATGGCACAGGAAGTCACACCATCTCACAGAGTTCCTGACACTGAGGGCCAGCCCTCCTGTCACCTTGCTGCAGCCCAAGCTCCCTCGCTGGCTCTCCACAAGCTGGGCACTGAACGTGGCAGCACAGAGAGGGGTGAAACGTGATAGCAGTGGACACACGATGGTGAACGGTCACCGAGCCACCCTTCTTGTGTCTGCTTGGTAGAGGTTGTGGCCCATTCCTGGGGACACACTTCAATGTGGCCCGCATCTCTGCATTGCAAATATAGACGTGTGCTCCATGACAGAGCCCCAGGGACTCTACCTCAAGACTTCTCCTAAAACCCTCCATAAGACAAGGACAGACTCAATCTTTGATGCCAGACATGCTAAAAGTAAGAAGGCGAGCTTCAAAATTCAGTAAACCTACCATATTTGCTCTAAGATTTTAATTCTCCTGATTGAATCGCTTTGCACCGTTATCTCAGTTACAGCTTGCATTAACTTACCAATCAATTAAAAAATGAAAAGAAGCTATCATGGAAAATGTTTTAGAGTTGAACTGAGAGTCTAAAGCAATTCTAATTTAAGGAGATATTTTCTAAATACATACCAGTAATTGGAACAAAATTGTCTGAAATTAAGCTTATGTTGGATATTTTTCACAAGTTTGACTTGCTTTAAGAACAATTACTTTTCTTTTTTACTTTTTACAATTACGCTAGTCTTCTATAGCTATCACATTCAGTCAAAACAATCTCAAAGTGAGCACTATTCAAAGAAGACACATTTATTAACCTGTAAATCTAATTTGCAGTATCTGTTGTAGAAAACACAGAATTTAGAGCCTCATAATACCCAAGTGTTAATTTCATCAACCCTGTAGATCATCAGACTCTTTACTACTTCAGTTCACCTGACACAGCAACAACAGTGGCTTGAAGAGTTTACTAATATTTATAGCTCACGTTCTGCTCATTCATCCCACTCCCCATGGCTATTGCCCTAATACATAACAGTGAATTCTGCAAAACCATAAATTAAGTAATAGACAGTCAAGATAACCTTCAGCTATATCTGATTTTAAAGATATTTTCTCACAACTCATTCTGTATTGGCAATGTCACTGGTTGGGCCAGCCAAAGGGAGACATCATTTATTAGTACTACATTTTGCCCTCCCATCAGTATGAAAATATATCAAAGAGGCAAGTGACCGGAATGCACAGCAGCTCTCTAACAATCCTGTTATCATCAACAGAGCTATTACTGATACTTCATAAATGTTTGTACAGCTTCAGGGCAAAGTGTTCCTAGGGAACGGCAAAAAGGTTTCCAAAGGAGAGCTGAAAACTCTCCACTACCCAACCCCAGTATCTGTAAACCAAAAGCTAAGAGTAACAAGAGTCCTCTGTCTGTAGCCATTACAGACAAATATTGGCTCCAAATGCTTCTCCTGTGTTAGTTGTTTCAAGGCAGAAACAACAATACTCACACTATTTATGACAAGGGGTTGGCAAGCCTCTCAAGTGAGCAGAGTATGTGTTATACATCTTATCAGCAAGGAATCAAATGAAGACATAACTCTCCAAGCAGGATACTGGCTTAGCTCTCACACTCACTGAGCAAGCATAACTCTTATTTTAAGCATTACCAGTAGCCCCAGGACTTCAATTACCAAGTAGGGCCAGCACTAACCAGACAGTCAAAACAAGAACTTTGCTCCAAATCATTTATTCACATATGTATTTGTATTCATATTTGTATCATGAAACCATACAAAAACCCTGGGATGTCTAGCTAATGTTTGGGTTCCATCAGAAAGTATCACACCTGGCTTCCTGGTGGAGGCAATGTTAGCAATACAACAGGAGTACCTGAAGACTCTGGGTAACATGCAGCTATTCCTTTATCTGTTACTTTAATTTAGTTTTGTGACATTTTTCTGATACCTCCTAGCAGGGCAAAGCCATGCTGAAGGGGGTGCACAACGTTTGCAGACTTCAAAATAGTTTTTAGAAGTCACGTGGGACTCTTGCCTGTACTAATAGTGGTAAAAAAAAAAAAAAACCAAAAACCCCAACAAATTAAAAACGCAATGCATTAAGTATCGAAACCCAGCTGACTTCTGCTGGCAGTGTGACTAATCGCTTTGCTGTGGCATTTTTGCATTGCTGAGTTAAGGGAATACAAGAGGTGACCTTCCTCCTGCTTAACTCCTAGAGCCTCGCAGAGAAGTAGTATGCCTGTCTGGGCACAGCGGGCACTATGAGAGCAAGAAGCAGTGATGATAGGACCTCTGAAATCATCTAACCAGAATGTGACTAACTAGCTAATAGACTGTTGCTCTGCTGCCAGTGGGGTACTGGTGCTCTTGGTAACACTTGCACTGCACATCTGGCTGCAGCAAGTCTCTGTTTAAGGCGCTGCCTTTAAGGCGCTCTACCACACTTTGGTTCTTTGGGGTTTGCTTTTGACTCCTGAGGTGCCTGCTCAGTGCCTGCTCGGCATGTGCCCAGGCTCCTTTCCCATTGCCAGGCTCCTATGTTACCAATCTGGCTCTTTGATTTCCTCAGACCGATGCTGCTCTGGCCTGTTGGCTACATGTTTGGGGACACAGACCTTGTGTCATGAACCATGTCTGCATGCCACCACAGCGTGCTGGATGCTGAAGCTCCAAGCACTGCCTTGCTCAGAGCAAGGAAGAAGTATGTTCCTTTCAAACACCGCACTCACCACTCCGAAATGTCTCATTTTAACTACAAAACTTAAGTGTAATTCTTTGTCCCACTCGCTTGCCAAAAGTAGTATTTCTAAACCAGAACATTTTAGGCATCAACAAGTTCTGGGATTCAGGAGTTTAGGATGAAACATGAGTAAGAACATATTGCTCATACACAGTGAATAACCAAGAGAACAGAAGATAATGAATGTTCACCAAATACAACTTGAAGGCTGTAATCCTTTCTATTTGTTTTCTTTTAACTCATGAAAAAATATCTCCCAGCTGAGTTCCTCTACCCAAATTTCAGTGCAGTATCTCATACAATATCTGGCACAAATGTCTATTACTCCTATATTAGAAATCCTTGAATAACAGGGTTTATAAATAAAGGGGATGACATAATCTTACCTGTATGTGTCCTCCAAAACCACATATTTAATGCAGAACAATAATCCCAGCCATACGTTTTGAATTGTGGGGGGTTTTTTTAAGCTAAGGAGAAAAGAATTAATAGAAAATTAGAAGCCTTTACTTACAGAGTGGAGTACAGAGAGGAACTCTTTTCTAAGCTTTGCTATATTGCTTTTGCAGAAACAGGTATTATACAAAGCGTATTCCCATCCATTCATACTGCAGGGCAGCTCGTTAGCATGGAATGGCTGGTTATACCTAGCAAGGGGACTTATCTCCAGTGACAGTATTGATCCACTGCTTTGGAAGAAGAAAGATCAGCTTTCTTCTAAACTCTAGTACGTAATTCCAGCTCTGGAGTGACCTGAATAGCACTCTTCAGGCTCAGCTGTCCAGTGATCACTCTGACCGATGGAGGCTGGTGGGCCTTGTTGGGTTCATGGCATATACTTCTGGCTCTTCTGCTTCTGCACAACACGTAACAGACTACAACAAGCAAACTCAACTCAGAGCTTTTAAAAAGATGAAACCAGCACTTTATTCTAGCTTTAGAATGGCCCATAAGATCAGCTTGTCCCTATTCAGGACACTTTTGTAGCTTTCTTTACACATTTGAGGATACACTGGCCTGATGCTCTCACACAAGGAGGAGTGAAAAAACCACTGAACAGTCCCTACAAGTGGATGTGAAAATACTACAATGCAAATATTTTTCTGCAGTGTATGTCATATATAGCCCACATGATGATAGGTATGACAAACATTTTCTTGGAACTTGTTTCAGATTCTCTCTGTAATTTTTATTCATCTCTTCACAAACATAAATATACAATTTACATTTATAGACTTCAACTGGAAAATGAAATGGTATCTTTATATGTATCATTCATGCCCCCAAGGCAACAATTTTGACTTGATTAGACTACATTCAAGGAATCTAGATCAGTGGAATTCAGACTTGCTAAATTAAATTTATAATCTATGAGGGACAATGTCTTTATCTTCAGTGCTGTCTTACACCCTCCTCATCAGAGGTATGTTTAAGCAACCCTTAGGGGAGTAAAGACCATAGATAAAATACAAGATAATCAAATCCAGCACCAGACAACTCAAAAGCAGGGGTCAGCTCGGACCAGCTGCAGCAGCATTAGGATGAGCACTGCTGGTCGGGAACCCTCAACACGCAGCTCAGGGATGTCGCAGTGCCAGCACGGTGGGAAAATCATCTGACATTTCTGAGAAAGGCAGGCAGCTTGCTTTCTCCGAGGCATGGTCTAATGTGACTTTTGAACCAAGATAAGCTTTCCTGAACATGAAAAGAGGGCTGCATCATACATCGCCCATCTGCCTGAGTCACTGCAGGGATCCAGCTTTACCCTGCAGCTCAGCCACCGGCTTTCCCTCGAAAACAGTGAGGTTGTGCCAGCACCATACAGGAAACAAAAGTTTGGTAGGGAAGAGCAAAGCCAAGACCAGTACGGCAAGCAGAGGAGAGCTGCCATGGCTCATGGAAGCCCTGTGTGGGGCTGCCCAGGGCGGGAGCGGCTGGCCTGGGCCTCAGCTGTGAGGGCTCTGCCACCTCCCAGCTGAGCCTGATGACGCAGCAATTAGCTCCTCACTGGCTCGTTTTTCTTGCTCTTTGCTTCCTCTGAGCTTTACCCTGGTTTGTGTGCAAGCAGCTTTCTGTGAGGATGGAGCTGATGGCGATGGTAAGATGGGCTGGTGCCGTGTGTGGGGTGGGGAGGGTGGTAGCCTTGGGGCTCGAGGGGCTGGGGAAGGCCAGGAGAGCGGCCTGAGCTGGGAGGGGAAGGGGAATGGGAATGGGAATGGGAATGGGAGCGGGAGGCAAGACCCAGCACAGCGGAGGTGGCTGGCTGGGAGGGTAAAAGTGTGTTACTGGGCACCAGAGTGCAATGGCTGGAAAAATGGTTGTGTCTGTGTGGTCACAATCCTCCCCTTTATCTTCAGGAGAGAGAAGGTGAGGAAGCAGTGTCTGCTGATATGTCATAGAATCGGGGAGGTTGGAAGGGACCTTTAAGATCATCAAGTCCAACTATTAACCTACCCTGACAAAAACCCCTTCTAAACCATGTCCCTAAGCACCTCATCTACCCTTTTCTTAAACACCTCCAGGGATGGGGAATCCACCCCCTCCCTGGGCAGCCTATTCCAATGTGTAATAACCCTTTCAGTGTAAAAATGTTTCCTGATATCCAATCTAAACCTGCCCTGGCATAACTTGAACCCGTTTCCTCTTGTCCTATCCCTTGTCACCAGGGAGAAGAGCTCAGCCCCCATCTCTCTACACCCTCCTTTCAGGTAGTTGTAAAGGGTGATGAGGTCTCCCCTCAGCCTCCTCTTATCTAAAACACTATGGTCAAAGCTGAAAATACTCTGCTCCAACTGCAGTATATTCATGCTGTTTGTCACTGTATTATGGGGTATTTTGTAGCTTCAGATACCATCACTAGTGATTTGTAAGGCTGGCTCACATACAAGAGGGCCAAGATGCTCTGATTTTGGTAGCTGGTGGCCTCTTACAGGATGAAATTACAGAACTAGATGATACACTGTTAGGACCTCTGGAGATTATCTATTGCTGCAGGGCAAACACTGATTCCTTTCAGGCTTTACCAGTAATAAATAGAGGCAAAATAAATAGACTGTATGTACTAAGATCAAATCATGTTGGATTTATAGCTCGGGGCTGGGATTTGGTAACAAATTGTGTGTTTGGGCAATATTGCATTTTTCTCCAAAAAGAACTCTGCCTTGAAATAAGGTGCTGGAAGAGTAGCCCCCCTTCTTTGTCTCTGACATTATTGAAACTGAAGCCACCTGGGAGTACTCGTAGCTGTTAACTTTTGATGGCATGCAAGCCCGAAGATTGTCTGTGAATCTAACTTACAGTACTGTAGCAATCAGGTCTGATCCCTCTTAAACCTTTCCTGGCAGTCAAAGAGTTCTGGGTTTTGGCTCATTTCCTTTTTAAATGTGAATATTTGCAGTACAGGTACTTCAGTAAAGCCTCCCAGTTTGCACCAAAGTGAATGGGGAGTTGCTTTTTCTTGTTGACTCTTTTACAGCATTGATACCTTTCTCAAATATATTTAATTGAGACCTGCAGCTCACAACTGGCAGATCTGGCAATGCAGAAGGCTAAACTGATGCTAAGTTTCCCAAGAGCAAGGCAGAATTGCAAACTGATGAATCTTTTCTCAGCAATTTTTTTACTGAGTAGACTTCAAAGACTTGGCTTGCTGTTGGGCAACCAGGGAGGAGAGTAGGAGGAACTGTGGAGATGCTTGTGTCTTAAAATGGAATAATTTAATTTGTAACACCTTTAGACGTCATTTTTATTTTCCCCTTGCTGTTTCGATGAAAGGTGTTCCAAGCTCCATCTTGGTCACAAGTTGGAGGCAGAGTTCTGGCAGGGCTGGGGGGCGTTTGCAAAGGACACTTTTCAGCTTAAGGGTTGTTTGGTGCTGTGGAGGCCAGGTGAAAAGCAGACCCTCGGATTAGTAAATTCTGTGCAGCTGGTCATTGTACAGTGTAGTGCAGTTGGCTTCCCCAGGCTTTTGCCCTCTTACTGCGCTCAACCTGAGAGCAGCAGAGGCTGTATCAGCTGACTGACACCTAGCTTTTTCTTGCCCCACCGCCACCCCCCCTCACAGGAGTGTCCCACGTGACAATAATACAGGTTCTGAATACTGCTTTGTTGTTGGGTTTTTTTAATGGCTGATTTTTATTTTTTTTTATTATTTCCCCCTCTGTATTGGGGTGAATGTAGTATCACTTAACTTTACCCTTCCCAGAAAAGGAATTGCCTTGCCTTTTATGTTATTTCTTGTGTGACAGGGCGAGGGAAGTCTGCTGCTTTTTGTGAGGTTAACAGCTGCCTTGAGAGTATTCGGAGCTTGTTCACAGGTCCTATTTTTGTCCATAGGCTAACAAGGAATGTGGTCTCCTTAGTATGGCTTTCTGGAAGCTAAACTTTCTTTCATTCCACATTAGCACAGCCTTGTCAATCAGTTTAATAGTGAGACTCAAAACTGATAATGTATAGTTTGTAGTGAGAATTAGGGTGTTTATTTTTTTATAAGTTTATTATCCTGATTATAAAGGTTTTCACAAGATCTGAATTTTTTTAAGTTTTTTTTATACTGCCATCCCTCTTACAAACTCTTGGATGATTTTCAGAGGGGTGACTGGGTTCACTTACAGCTGTGCCATTACTGCATCTAAAGTGGTTGAGGGAGAGGTGGCTGGAAGAGTCTGCACTATCGGTAATGGTGAAATTATGAGTGGGTGGCACAGTGTGCCTTTGGTTCTTTAACTGGGCAGTATGACGTATGTACGAAGGTAAAGATAAATATGAGTCAAGTGCTCCATACCAAAGACAAATGGGGAATATGAAAGTCATACCAGCAATGTTGTAATATTGACAACCAGCAATCTTGAGTTATGCCATCTTTCCACCATATATTGATGTTCAGGATGTTAATCTCTGGTGAAAAGGAAGGCAGAGACCTTCCATGACTAAAGAACAAGGAAGACAAGGGCTGAAAAGCAGCTGTGTTTCCTGCATTATAAAGCCAGGTGGGAAGCGTGAAGGATATGCATTAGTAATCTGGTGCAATGATTCAGATAATTGGAGAAAGGGCTGCCTCTGCTTCTTTCTAGGAAGCAGTTCATTGAACAATATGATTTCATACTTCATTACTTTTTACCTGTACATAAAGGCTTGTTTGTAGCATAAAGCCTTGAGCAACCTGGTCTACTGGGAGGTGTCCCTGCCCATGGCAGGGGGGTTGGATGATCTCTAATGTCCCTTCCAATCTAAACCATTCTATGATAGTATAAATAGGAAGTTTCTTAATCTTAAGATACTTCTACAGACTCACATAGTGTTGAGGTTGGACCTCTGGATGTCATCTTGTCCAAATTCCCCTGCTCAAGTAGGGCCACACAAAGCCAGTTACCCAGTACTGTGCCCAGACAGCTTTTAAATATCTCCAAGGAAGGAGACTCTGCTGCCTCCCTGGGTAACCTGTGCCAGTGCTCAGTCATTCTCACAGTAAAAACATGTTTCTTGATGTTCAGTGGGAGCCTCCTGTGTTTCAGTTTGCGCCCATTGCCTCTGTCCCTGTCGCTGTGCGCTGCTAAAAAGATCATGGCTCTCTTCTTTACACCCTCCCTTCAGGTATTTACATACATTGATAAGATCCTTCTTGAGCTCTCTCTTCTCCAGGATGAAAAGTGCCAGCTCTGTCAGCCTTTCCTCATAGGAGAGATGCTCCTTCGTCATCTTGGTGTCCCTTGATAGGCCACGATTATAAAGCCTAGCATAGATGGCAACCCAAGCATCTGACTCAAATTATGTACACGAGATGAACAAACTAGTGAGCAATTAATTTAAAATAAAACAGACTAGTAAAGACAACTTCTAACATGCAGAAGCATTAAATAATACAGTCACTTCTTGTCTGATTTTATGGATAGTAGTAGACTCTTGGCAGAAACAGGATTAATTTCTTTCTGTAGAATGTCTGGACTTTTCAGTCCACACACCTGACACACAGATTTTTAAAATATATTCATTTTTAGATCACAGTTGTTTCTGTTAGGGGAGGATCACTGACAGTTGCTGACGTTTGCAGTGAGGATTGTTTGGTCATTTAAATGTAGTTTGTATTTGCATATATATATGCATAATGGCATAAGGGAGTTTATACTAGCCACACGGCTCATTTTAACAAAGTTGTGATAAATTAAACCAAGTCTCTCTTAAAGTTTTGTCATTAATTTCTTTAAATTACCTGGTTAGGCCTCCAAATACTTGCTTACAGAGTGATTAAATGCTTACATGTGAAATATCCTGTAAATACTTTGATATAGACTGCTAACCCTGGACTGCACTATGCCACTGAGATAAGACTAAAAATACCTCCCTGACAGATAGAGGTCATAATTACTGTCATATTTCCATCCTTCTGTATTTGTAGCGTAAGAGGAAAAACTGGAAATATAAAGCCTCTGAGATTTAATTCCTTAACAGAAAAGCTTTTAAGTGACACCAATTTCAGGGAAACACCAAGAGCTACAGGCATGCACGCACTACCAGTGAAGGGGAGGGAATGGTGAACAGGTATAAACGTTCACAGATGCAATACAGGGTAAGGTGTGTAAAAACCTGGGAGGCAAAAGCATACCAGAAGCAGAGTTAATGTTATGTGTTTTAGGCTTTTCTTCCTTATGTGAACATGTTGATATTGTCATAAGTCCTGTTGAGGAAAATATACCATGGCTATGAAATAAATATATGAAGTATGTGTGAGATTAACCCTGTGGATGGGAAATGGAGTGAAACCTGAGCTGTGACCTTTCAGAAACCTTCTGTACCTGAATTGCTTGAGAAACCAAACAAAAAGTTGGTGTTGCCTTAGCTCCTGTTGGCTGTCTGGAGTTAAATGTGCCTGTGCTGGGAAGGGTTATGTTTTTGTAAAGGCTCGAATGAGATGGCAAGGCTCTTCAAGTGCTTGTGGAGTCTGTTCTACAAATGAGACTAAATAAGGAGTGCTTGTTGGCCACCTCAAGTCCGAATATGAGATTTGTATCTATTCATGGCAATTGTGAGAAATTCTTGCCTGTGCCCAAAAGCAGAATCCAAAGCATGTGGGAAATTTTGTAATGAATCTTAATCTCTGAATGCTGACTGCCTTCTGGCCTTGGTGGAGTCTTTGAGAACCAGTTTTAGACTCTGGGCCCTACAGTGCTAATGAAATCATCTTGTCAGTATAGCGCTTGGTGCTTTTTATAGTACTTCTGTGTAAAGCTTTGTGAAGTAAATATCTCAGAAATTAATTCATCATTATGAATTTCAGTGCCCTTAGGTCAGTGGTTTACAGGAGATGGGCAGCCACAGATGACCAGTTCTTAATACTTGCAAGAAAATAGGCAAGACCCGTAGCTAAAGCGTAGCTCTGCTTTTTAGAGTCCTTGTAAAAAGAGCATCTCTGAAAAATCCGTCCCTCTAACGCTGTATCAAAAGTGCTTGATTTACTTAAAGAACAACAACAACAAAAAAACAACAAAGAGAAAAAATTAGATTGAATTTAGAGATTACATTATTTTCTTTTGTGCTGCCAACAACAAAGGCCAAAATCTGGCCTAGGGTGTCCTAACTGGTGACCTAATTCTCTTGAAATTTGTCTTTCACTGACACTTTTGCGACTACATTAATTTTAAATCTCCTTAAGCCTGCTGAAGATCTCAGAGGGAGAGAGTGGGTTTGCAAATTTATTCCTTGACTCATACTGAATCTATACGCAGTGTACTATAGTACTGGTTAAATACCAGGGGGAAGGAGGGATTTGTTCCGGGCAGGTGGAGCAGCTGCATTCTTTCTCTTGTGCACTGCGGAAGCAAGGAGGTAGAGATGCCCATCTCTTCCTGAAGCACTTCTAGGGCTTCTTGGGGAAGAAGAAGGATAGGAATAAGGAAACTTCTAGCAAAAAACACTTCTTTAGTGCATGTTGAAACTCCTTGCTGTAATTCTAAAGTGAGTAGTGTATCAGGATGCTATACTAACATGTATATTAAATTTGTCTACCCAACCCTGTCAAATCGAGAGGTTTTTGGGAACCAAAAGGGCAATTCAGTCCATGACAGACCCTGTGCTTATATGTATAAAAGATGGTTTGTGATGACAGAATAAGAGTGTTTCTTACACATCCCCACTCACAGAGATGTGAATACAGATTGTGTTGACATTACGCAGTAACTCATGGATAAATTTTTAATGCAGAGTCAGTTCCTATAAGGTACTCTAAGTACCAAGCGGAAGGCTAAACATAAATGCTTGCAGTCTTCAATCAGCAAACTTCAGTGGGTGTGTGGGAATAGGTAATTGGCCAAATTATTTACTGACTTTGATATGAATGCTTATTTGGTTCTTGGTTCCCTAGAGCTAAAGGACGAGATAATTGCCCCAGCCTTCAGTCGCTGTTCTTTTCCCTGCTCTAAGATAAGGGCACACTTCTAAGGTGATTATTACTTAATTACCTACATTATGCTGCTAATATCTACCAGATGAACACAGCTTTCCTTTGGAAGTGTTGCTGAACAAGAATATTAAGTGGTCCTGGGTTGCGGTCGAGGGAGCTCAAACTGGGACGTGCCCCTTCCCTGCCTTTCCCCTTGGTGGGGAGGACAAGGCCAGTGAGTAGCTGACGAGGTGGGAGCTTTGAGGGGCTGGCGGTGCCTCTCCTCTGAGGAGAGACTGGCCATGTTGGGGAGTGGGCGCCATGGAGGTGCCAAGGCAGATGACTTAGGAGCCAGCTGTGGTTTGGTTGGTTTTGTTTTTTTAAATTTTTATATTGCCTTATCGTACGTTAAATTATCACTGGCATAACACTGTCCTGTTATACACAGTTGTCTCCAGTATATATATCAAATAACTGAATTAATGCCATATCATCATCTATATTGCTTCTTGAAGCACTTCTTACTGGAAGGGTAGTCTGCAGAGCTGGACTTTTAGATGTGCTTCAATGTAATATTAATATTTCATATTTGGCCTTGTCACTTATGCCAGTATAGGAGGGGAGGGCAGATGGGTGTGGAATATCTTGGTTTTAATCACATCACTTAATCTAATTCTTTTGCTAGGTACATACTGCTTGAGGGAGGTATAAATACTACTACTAGAAGACAGAAAAAAACAAAACCCCTCATTTTCTTTGGCATCTGTCTATGTCAGCTATTCAGGCAAAATATATTAAGAAAAAATAGCTCTCGCCATTTAAGCTGTTTACTGCATTAACTAAACTGCCATATTTTATCCAATCTCTGCGGAAACAGATGTGCTATAATCCTAATTTATCACTTGTCTTTCCTTTGCAACTGGGTTAAAAACTAACAAGTAAATGCAGTGACTGCAGACAAAGCTGCCAGACTTAAGCTGCAGTATGTATGCTAATGTATTTTTCAAATAGCTTTGAAAGGTGTGATTATGCCTTCCTGGTGTGGCTTATATTGAACCATAAGGAGCCCTAAAATCAGCAGTGCCATGAAGACATCTCATTTGAGATTGTTTGTAATCAGCCTTTAAGAAATGTAACTTAGTTGTGCATAACAACAATCTACTGTTCATAAAGTTGTTATTTTAAGTCAAACTTTCCAAGAAGCTTTCAATGGGACCATTGTTTTGGGCAAAGAAATGGAAAGTGTACTGGTTTTGGAAGTGATTTCTAAGGCATGGGAGATGTCATCAATAGTTAAGTGAGAAATAGCATTGACAAGCTTACAGAATTCTTAACTAAAAAGCTAGGTGTGTTTTGGTATTTTATGTTCAAATGCTGATGACTCTGAATACATGAAAGGAAGATGCTGTACAAAAGCTAAGGCTAGTATGTATATATATGTGAGCCTATGCCTAAGAAAGCAAGTCTAGAAGAAAAGCAGATAAATGGAAGCAACATTTCAGAAAATATTTATCTCCTAGTCACTTTTTTTCTAAATAGTGTTGCAAGTACTGTGATTCATGGGGAAACAGAAAAGTGCCTGCAATAACAAGGATGTAAATCAGTATCAGCAGAATTTCTTTGCCAAACATTACCAAAGTCTGTATTGAGTGGGTTAACCTGCAAGTCAGCAGCCTCTTCTGGCACCTACTGCCTCTTTCTGCCGAGGCTTCCGTGTCCTGAGGCAGCATATTCTGACAGCAAAGCGGGGGTGTCCCAGCAAAGCTGTAATCAGCAGGTCAAAGGGAGTGACTATTCCCTTTTATTTGGGGCGCTGCAGGCCTGTGTCAAGCTTTGGACACTTGGCTCAGCCTCTTGCCACGGCCTGGGTAGCAGAAGTTGTATTGTGAGAAACCAAATGAGAGTTCAAACACAAAAATAATTCCTTTGCCAAGGCTACCATTAATTTTCCTTCCTCGGCAAGCGAGCAGACATCTTGGTGAGGAGAAAATGCAAGTGTAGGCAGCAGACAGATGGATACCATGGTATATCTGGTTTGTGTACAAAGCTTGGCTCATATGTCATAGTAAAGTCAACTGTTATTTTGATGTTTTACTGCCATTTCAACTAGTTCTACTTTTCAGCCTGCAAGCATCATCTGTACTGGAACTGGGATTTAGGAGATGAAATAACATTCTTATTCTGCTCATGTTTGAGCCACTCGGGTTTTCCATTTGTTCACATCTGTATTTTTATAGAAAATTGATAGGCTCTGTAATTACAGCCTGCTGAAAGCAAGTAGGTCAGAGCTACGCTTTCCATTCCAGAGGGGCTTCTGGTACTGGGGAGGCAGAAATACATCTGGATGGTTTTTCTTCCTGTGTGCCTGTCTGTGTGTCACAGCCATTTATCAGACTCCTCGCACCTGCTCACTAAAATATTTTCAGAGGTATTACGCGAAATCAGCCAAAGCGTCTGTGTTTAAAAACTCCCTCCCTACTCATGTGTTGTTCTTCTCTTCGTAAAAGATTTTTTACATGGCAGCGTGTAAGGTAGCATGTTGGCTCAGAGTTATGCAAACTGTTGAGGGAAGATTTCTTGGGGTGCACTGATGATAATTTCCTAACATGGGTGCTCAAGGAGCTGGTGAGGGGGGAGACCCTGCTGAACCTCCTACTCATAAAGAAGGATGAGCAGATCAGGGGTGTGAAGGTTGGGGGCTGCAGTGACCACGAGATTGTGGAGCTCAGGATCCCAAGAGGAAAGAAGTAAGGCAAAAAGCAGGATCACATCCCTGGGCTTCAGGAAAGTGGACTTTGGCTTCTTCAGGGATCAGGGAGAATACAGAGATACTGCCCAGTTGTGCAGGGATAGGGTTAGGAAAGCCAAAGCCTGGTGAGCGATATGAAAGGTGACAAGGAAAGCTTCAACAAGCGCAGCAAAAGGAAGACAGGGGAAAACACAGGCCCACTGATGAAGACGACCTGGTGACAAAGGACATGTAAAAGTCTGAAGTTCTGAACCCCTTTATCATCCTACTGGTAAGACCATCCTTCAGGAAACCCAGGTCCCTGAGACCTGAGGGGAAGTGCTGCAAGAGCTGGTCGATGTCACTGCAAGGCCGCTCTGGGTTATCTGTGGGAGGCCATGGGAACCAGAGGAGGAATGATCCTGAGGACTGGAAGAAAGTAAATGTCACTCCAATCTTCAAGAAGGAGGACCTGGGTAACCCTTAACTTTCCTTCCTCTTCTTTGCATTCAAATCAGGAATGTGGATTATCAGTGGCAGTTACTATTGTATCTTCTGTCTGTTATTTATAAACGCATGAAAATTAATTTGTGAGTTAGGCACCAGTCACACATGGCAAATACATACAGAGAAGTATAATGGTCCTGAATCACTTGTGATAAAAATAATCCTTCGATACGTGAAATGCCTTCTCTAGTGCAGAAAAAGGAATGGTTTTGCTACCTTTTTTTACAGGGCCAGGGTTATACTCAGACTGTTCTGGCTTATAGTCATACCAGCTGTCCACTGGACTTCCACGCCACCTGGGCTGGGATTCAGAAATGTTACTGTATTTGACCAAATGGTTGCCCATTTCCAGATAAAATTCAGGTGAATCATCTGTCTGTCTTTCATGTGGCTTTTTTCCTAGCTCCATTAGATCTAGCTTATGAGATGCTCAAATTGTTTGTCAGCGATGCTGTCAATTTTCTAAAGACTTTAAATCATAGTAAAAGAAGTATCAGTTACTGTGGGGGCAAAAGGAAGTGCATCGTGTGCAGGTGAAGTATTACTGCAATGCTGCTGTGGGGTTTTCTGATTTTTTTTTTAATTTTTTAAATAAACATGTCACATTTTCTAGCTGTGAAAATAGCAAACTAAAAATTGTTTATATTCTCCATTGTTTTGTTTAATACCAAGGTGAGACCTATCCCCAGATATCAGATTTGTAAGCTGCAGACATTAGCTCTTAGGCTCTCCTTCCATAGTCAGGAAGTAAGTGTTTCTGAAATATGGTATCTCCAAGGTAAATATGAGTTATTTGAGGTCAGAAAACTAGACATTTTTGCAGTGCTCATCTAACTGTATAAAAAGAGTGACTAACAAGAAGCGTGAATAGTTCATCAGTAATGCTGTGTTTCAGAGATGGCAATGAGATAGGACAGTGTCTATGTCTTGGGGTTGGTTTTTTTCATGTTTGTTTATGCACTTAACTTTCAGACTACTACCTAGGAATTCTATTTATCTCTCCTGGTTTGTCACTTTTAATATGAATACTAACATAGAGCAGTTTCTGACGTAAAAGATCCCTTTGTGATGGCAGCAACAGCTTGCTGCCACGCTGGGATGCTGGGGGAAAAGGATCTGTCTCAGCTCACTCCTAGCAGCTCCCTGCCGGCGTCTTGAGGAGAGCAGCGTACAGAAGCTGCTGATGAAAACACCACCTTCCCCTTCCCAAGGCAGCTGCCGTGCTTGCATGCATAAGGCATAGATGTAAGTGTCAAAGAGTGTAATTTTTTGCTGGCAAATTGTGAATATGTAAGTGTTGCTAAACACAGAAGATGGCTCACATGTCTTTGGGAGCCAAAGGAAGATTTAACCTTCATTGGTCACAGGAACATAGCACATAGCTGATGATTACTGATACCTTTATTTGTGTGTAAGATGGAACAGATCTCTTCCTGCTCAAATGCTTTTTTTTCCACTGAAAGTTTTTTTGGGGTTTTGTTTGTGGTTTTTTCATACCCCACTGTTATTAATCTGCACCTCGGCTGGATTTGTAAGACTGACTTTGTTGCTGTTGTGGGAGCAGAATTCTCAGCCATATGGCATGACATCTTCATTGCTGCGTGACAGGAGACAGGATCCATTAGTCTGTTTTACAGTGAATGTTTACCTTCAGGAGGGTTTATCTTAGGGAAACTCCATATAAAGTAGAGGACAAAAAATACATGTAAAGAGCAAACTGTCTCCAAAGGGCTATTTGTACTGTAAATGTTTAAAAGAGTATTTTGGTCTTTTGCCTAAATCCAAAGTTTGCCCATTACAGTAATACAATTTTAATTTGCCTTTAATTCACCTTCCCCCCTCTCCATTTTTCAACTGCGGAAATAAAGGGGAGAGGCCAGAAGCCCTGACCCAGGACACTCTGGTAATAGGAACTGCCCTGTGCGTTCTGACAGTCTGTGGCTGGGTTCAGTGTCTCTGACCTAGTGGGGCTCATGTCTTGTAATTGAACTGTCTCGCATATTGAGATTTCAACATGTGAAGAGCCTTGTCTTGGTCCAAAAAGAAATAATACTCCCACCCCCCCCCCCACCCCCCCCCTCAAGAAGAGCTGTTTCATAGTGGAAGCTCCCCTGACAGTGAAGCCCTAGTAATAGAGGAACTTTTCCTCTAATTTTAATTAGATGTATCATCTTGCATCTTCACTGAGAAAATTAAATGATCTTATAGTAATGTTTCAGCTCAGGGGTGTTTTGTAACAAAAATTCGAACAAATAATATGCTATGAAGCACCCCATCTAGTCTGGGCTGTGCAGGAGGGTCTCTCACCTGGTTAGATGGATAAGTTCTTCAGTGCAGGAACCCAATACTTCTCCTGAGAGGGATGGAGTTACTTTGCCTGACAAAGTGACAGCACAAGAGGCTGGTCAGTGCCTAAAGGAAGAGATTGTGTAGAGAAGCAAGGGAGTGGTGACCACTGCATTGTTCATAGAGGACGGAGGTGGCCCTGCCTTGCCACTGGCCTTCCCCAAGCCCCACAACAAGCTGTTGGGAAGCGGGGACCACTCTGATACCCCTGACAAAAGTCAGGGCCTTCATGGCAGAGAACTGAGGTGTGATTTTAATCTGAGAGTACCTTCCCCACTGGTGAGAGTGTTACAGTGTTCTGGCACCTGCTATCCTCATGATCAGATGTACTCTTTGCTGGGTAAAGAACTGGACGGATGGCTGTGCCCAGAGAGTGGTGGTAAATGGAGTTAAATCCAGTCGGTGTCCGGTCACAAGTGGTGTCCCCCAGGGATCGGTGCTGGGGCCGGTTCTCTTTAATATCTTTATCAATGATCTGGATGAGGGGATCGAATGCACCCTCAGTAAGTTTGCAGATGACACTAAACCGGGCGGGCGTGTTGATCTGCTGGAGGGTAGGTTGGCTCGGCAGAGGGATCTGGACAGGCTGGATCGATGGGCTGAGGCCAATGGCATGAGGTTCAACAAGGCCAAGTGCCGGGTCCTGCACTTGGGTCACAACAACCCCAAGCAGCGCTACAGGCTCGGGGCAGAGTGGCTGGAAAGCTGCCCGGCAGAAAGGGACCTGGGGGTGTTGGTGGGCAGCCGGCTGGATATGAGCCAGCAGTGTGCCCAGGTGGCCAAGAAGGCCAACAGCATCCTGGCCTGTATCAGGAATAGTGTGGTGAGCCGGACTAGGGAAGGGATCATCCCCCTGTACTCGGCACTGGTGAGGCCCCACCTCGAGTGCTGCCTTCAGTTTTGGGCCCCTCACTACAGGAAGGACATTGAGGTGTTGGAGCGTGTCCAGAGGAGGGCTACGAAGCTGGTGAGGGGTCTGGAGGACAAACCTTATGAGGAACGACTGAGGGAACTGGGGTTGTTTAGCCTGGAGAAGAGGAGGCTGAGGGGAGACCTCATCACCCTCTACAACTACCTGAAAGGAGGTTGTAGAGAGATGGGGGCTGAGCTCTTCTCCCTGGTGACAAGGGATAGGACAAGAGGAAACGGGTTCAAGTTATGTCAGGGCAGGTTTAGATTGGATATCAGGAAACATTTTTACACTGAAAGGGTTATTAAACATTGGAACAGGCTGCCCAGGGAGGTGGTGGATTCACCATCCTTGGATGTGTTTAAGAAAAGGGTACGAAGGGACTTAGGGACATGGTTTAGAGGTGGTTTTTCTCAGAGTAGGTTAATGGTTGGACTTCATGATCTTAAAGGTCCCTTCCAACCTCACTGATTCTATTATTCTCTGATCAGGGGACAAGGGGTGTGAGTTCTAGATTTCAGCATTTCCATAAATTGTTCTCAAAGCCTAAGTCCTGATCAGACCCCTCTTCTGCTGCCTTTAACTCTACAAACATATAAGTAAAACATTTAATTTTTCAAAATACAGATTTTTTGGTTTAATAGATTCTTTAATCTACCAATCTCTTCCTCTGTGGCATATTTATTGTTCTAAATATGGAACTTGATTTGACTCAATATATTGCTATTTCTGTAATTAAATTCCTCGTAAACGTTTGAATCACTGCATGTGAAAAACATGATTCTTCCCCACAACTTATTTGTTAAACATCCTTTTACAAACTGAGGGAAAATGTCATTAACTTTGAAACCTATGTTTTACACTTGTTAGAGTTTGAAAAAAATGTAATACTAAATATGAAAACAGTGCCAACTATTACTATAAGGAAACAGAATTGTTAGAGCTATGAGCTTTTTTCCTCCTTTAAGCACAATAGTTCTAACACAGTCATTCATACAATTTGCATTAGCTTAACACAAATACCTAAAATCAGTGCACAGTAGGGCTAAAAAGTACTTATTTCCTGAATGAATAACTAATGCTGTGCTTCAGTTAAGCACGTTGACGGAATGCCATCAAAACTTGAACACTAATTTATAGTTCTAATATTTGATGGGGCTTCATGCGTTATTGCTGTTTTGTAATATGTATAATAACGTTTTTAATATAAAAGCAGTCAACTTCTCAGTGATCAAATTTAATATCTGTCATGAAACTGAGAACTATTCCGGACTAAATCACTATAGATGGAAAACTGGAGAAAATATGGGGAGAGTTATGTGGAGAAAACACTGCTTAATCTCATTTATAAAAATGCAAATCACACTCCAAAAATGTTAGCACACAGAAATAGACTATCATAGCACATTTGTCTTAAAAGTAATCTTTTTCAGAATGAAATTTTCAGCATTTAGCAATAATGTCATCCTTGAAGACAACGCAACTTTAGAGAACTCCATACTTTTTCTCATGTTACTGCAATATATTCCTTTTATTTATTATTGTCTCAGAGGAAGAATGTTACAATGTAGTGTTTGAAGTAGCATTTACTTGGCAGCAGAGGACAAAGAATGCATACAAACACAGGCAGAAAAACAACTTTGTACATAACCTCATTTTCAGAACAAAAATAAAAGCCACCAAATTCACTAGTGAGACCTTGTTTTACTTCTGTAGGGGAGTATTTTTAAGGATTCTTTGCGTAGAGAATGATGTAGCTTGATAAAAGCAAAGTACTTTGCAGAGAACAGAATATAAAGCTATTTCCAATACTACTCATGAAGATAGGTCTGAGGTAGAAAGGTGGTCATGGCTTTCCTCTTCTGTAAAATGTGGAGTTTTTTCTTCTCAAAATAACTATGCTACTTTTTTTAGTAGATTAAGCATTTCTAGGAGCCAGCATCTTCTCTTCCCACCCCGACAATTTTGCAGCAGTCACTCAGGAGTAATACTTAGCATTTATATAGAGCTTTTCAGACACTAACTAAGCAAGCCCTACAACACCTTTGAGAGGTAAGTACTATCATCCCCATTTTACAGATGGGAAAACAGAGGCAGAGTGGTTAAATAATTTGCCGAAGGGTTCAGAAAGAACTGGCACCAGAGCCAACGCTAGAACGTGGTCAGTGCTGTGCCCAAATCACTCCTTGAGCAGCAGCAGTCCAGGAGTGAGTACGGTGAGCGCAGGACAAACTAGTTGGCATCACCTCACAAAAAACACTAGGAATTCCTGACCTACTGTCTTAATGTCCTCTAGTGTTTTTCGGTAGCAGTAGAGAATTTATAACTCTTCCAATACCATTTTGAGATTTTTTTTTTTCTTCAGTAATATTTAAGAACAACAGTTTAGTTTCTCTCCACTATACATGAAATACATAGCATGCAGTTTTACCAATTAAAGGTATGTCCTGAAATTAAAGCAAGTGTCCATGCAGCACTGTAAACTCTGTGAAGGCATTAAAATCTCTTATGATACTTTTAAAACTAGAGATCAGCTGATCAGTGACATAACTTTCCCATAATTATCCCTACCTGAAATACATAAATAAATGATTTCAAAGATAAAGATGAGTTGCAAGACTACAATGCCAAATGATAATATCTATGCACATTGCAGTGTTTGAAGAAAATGTTCCATTGCTAATAGTATTGGAAAGGGCTTTCTAATTGTCTCTTCATTTCCAAGAGGCAGACAAAAGACCGGTGTGTTTAGATCATCAGAAGGGGATCTCATGGAAATAAGCTTTACTTCACAGACTGCAAATTCCAAAACTTGAAGCAAGTTTGGCACAGCGGGGAACAGCAAAGCTTTGTCTCTGAACAAGGCTGGAAAAGGTTACACTAACATAGACCTTACAAAAAACAACTCAAGCTATCATCTAAGTCCTCTTTTTAGCTATCTCCTGATTCAAAACAAAGTAAGGCTTAAAAAAATAATTCTCCACATGGAGTGTGTTGGCTGGAAATAACTAAAAGAAAGTTAAAAATCTTCATGCATGAGGATGGGGATTATGACTCCAAATGAGAGTTTACCATGTTTAATGGAGTTAAAATACTGTAGCTTGCACCCAACAGCAATTTCTTGTTAACCAGTAACAATAATGCAGATTGTGCTAAATGTAGGAACTTCATATGTCAATCCTGAAAACAATTCAAGGGTAATCTGAAATCCGTGTGGTCAGATGGTTAGCATATAAATAATCAGTACAGAATATTAAATGTGTGAGAATATAACTAAGGTATTTTACAATGTAAAAGCAAAGAGCTGAAAGGAATGTATAAATGTAACATTTTGCTCCAAACTCCTTATGCAGTTCTTTTTACGATTATCAAAAAGAACGTATATAAAGCCCCTGCCCCTTTTCCCACGGCTGTATATTTATACAAATCAGTGACAAATACTCCACTGCTCATTAATTTACAGTTGCATAGAAAGGGAAGAAGAAGAAGGACAAAAAAAACCCCCCAATGCTATAAAAACAACATCTTCGTCTTTGGGTATTCAGTGTTTTACTATTTCAAGTAGAACATGCAGTCAGAGCAAACAGCATGTTCCAGGGTCCCATGCACCCTTCTGATGAAGTGGAACTCGCGACTGGTAGGTTGTAGAGAAGGGCTGTACTGCACGTCAGGAAGCACTGGTCGATGTCCAAATGAACGCTTCACATTGCCTGTCGTGATGAGAAATAACTGTGTCAGCACCACATTAACATGCACAGAAAGGTCTAAATACTCTGGGCTCAGTTCAGTTCAGGACACGGATGTCATCTACAAAAACCCCCATGTTTTAAAAATTTAGATGTATTTGCCCAAGACTCATCAAACCACTGAGACATGTAGTTACGAGAAACCTGATTTTACTATACTGCAGCATTTAAAATTCTTGTTGAGTAAGGCCCTGAGGATGTTAGCCTAAAGAGCAATAAACATAACTTATGGACTCTCCATGTTCTGCACCCATAGAAAAAAGTTTAGGCAAACCACTGTCCTATCTGAAGCCTACGTGGTAAAAATGGAGAGTATAGAGAGTCTAGATTTGGACTCATCCACTTCAAATGTGATGCTTATTTCCACACTCCTGTTTCAGGATTCTGTTCCTAAACAGACAAAAATGCCTTCTCTAATGGCTCTGGAAGGGTAAATTTGCAGTGAGACCATTTGGGAATCATGCTGTATCTAAAATAAAAAAAAAAAAAATCACATGCTTTTTCAGGAAGATTAATATTATTCACTGATAACACTGATAGCTATCTCTGCCTGCTTAGAGGAAGGATTTCTGAAAAACGCTAGTTTAATTCACTAATTTAACTTATCAACAGACTGAACCACAAAGTCTGAGTTAACGGAGTGCAGGACACAATTCATCCTGTTCTCTTTAGAAATTCCTGTATGGGAGGGCAATCCTACTATCCCAGATATTGCAATACAGGAAAGTGTGCATAGAGCAATGTTTCTGAATTTTTAGATATTCATTCTGAGGATGTCTGACCTTTTAAACTGTGGGTTAATGGACAAGGTGATGTAATTTAGGGGAGTAAGTAGATTCTTTCCCTAGCACTTAATTCTTCTGAAATCTCATACAGCAATTTGTGGTAGTCTTTAAAATTTATTTAACAAACTTTCAAAGAACTCTGCAATAAGACAAGACTATGTAGCTCCTTATTTGTCATATGTGGGCTCTAGTATCAACCTAAACCTATAGCAACTCTTTTGCCCATTTCTGTTACTTATAAAAGAAATATAAGTGATCATTCATAACAGTTAGGTTGTCAAGAACAAGTATCTAAATACCAGATTGCTTTTCACATTTTTGTGAACTCTGAAAGTAGCCAAATTTCTGCTTTGGGTTTGTAAAGTGGTTGCCTACTGTAAGAAGGTAGCTTAATCTAATGCTTAAGATGCTCTTGACCTTTGTGCCCTGGTACCCATAGCTCCTGGAACTGAAGCGATGGGCACCAGGGCACAAGGACATATGGATGTCTTTACAAGAACAAGCTTTGGTCTTGCAGAGCTGATGCTGGCTTGAAATTAATTGGCCCTGATAGACTCGAGCTGATTCCACCCAGTCAGCATCCCAGAACTGCACACCATAGTATCTTTGGTAATGCCTGAACTAGCAGGAATTTTCTGTTAACTGGCAAATTCCAGAATCTAGCCTTCCTGTTCCATCAGTCTAGCTTCCCAATAGACCTCTAGGGAAAAATACAGAAAAAAACCTCTGCCACTTGACTTTAATGGAACTTTTCCACTTGCTTTACTTTGCTTCCAATGACTTTGCAAGTATGTAAACATGTCTCATACCTGTGGTCTGCCAGTGAAACTTGCTGCAAATAGAGAAAAAAAAAAAAGAAAAAAAGAAAGTTAGAAATATACATGATTCTGCATCTTGGCAGTTTAAAAACAAAGCCAGAGTCAAAGCCAGGAAATATGTCTTACAGAAGACCAGAAAGGCTTCTATCTTAAAAACTTAATATTTAACTAGAAGTGTGTTGAAGTAGTCTATACATAACTTTCTTCACAAAATCACTTTTCTTATAACAAATCTATAGGTTTATGAATATATAGATGATATGAATCATTCCTTTTTCACAACTTGTGACCAAATTGATCTACAAGTGCTGTATTATAATACCACCTGGTCAAAATGCTCTGCTCTGGAACTCACTCGGATGCAAAGACAAGAATTCTGCCCAGTGTTGCACACTTGCCTAGTTCTGAGCACCAGCCTCATAAACCAGGGAGGGAGGCATTATATTGTTATCAAAGAATCTGGGGACCAAAAAACCCAAACATTAAGAGCAGTGCTGGCCTTACTATATGAGTAATTGCTTCATAGGGGACATCTGGAGTAAGTAGAAATACTGATTTCAAGATTAATTATAACTTGCAACCCACAAAACCAAACACAGCAAATAAAAAGACTGGCTTTATTTTACAGTCAAGATGGAATAAAAAGAATCTACAAAAGGCTCAGATGCTAGTAACTGTCCTTAATGAAAGCTGAAGCTAAGTTAGGAGAGATCAGCAGTGATGGGGTGGTGAAAAAACAGCTTTTATTGGTTTGTTTGTTTTAAATGATATGTTGAACATGAAGGCTGTTCTAATAATATTTTGCTCGGGTATAATTAAAAAAGGGTAAGGATATTATTTTTTAAGGTTAGGAATACAGTGATTCTCTTAAAACAGATTGCCCAGGGAGTCCATGGGGTCTGCATCATTGGAAATCTCACAGAACAGGTTAGACAATTGTCCATCCAGAAAGACAGATCCATTTCAAATGGCCACAGGAAAAGATGAGGGATTAGATCGTCTGTCATGGTCTTCCCTAGCAAAACTCATGGAGTTTAGTGCACCCTGTTGGGGAGGTCAGACAACTAAACCTCATTCTAGGCTTCTAAAACAGTCTATGAATCTTACATGGTTTAAAAAAAAATATACTCCTAGTAAATCTCCCAAGTAAAAAATATTATAGAATGACTGAAGAAGAGCAAACATAACTACTACCCACTAATTGGGGCATGCTGGTTTGGTTTGATTTCTGCAGCAGCGCATCAATGGCAAAAGGCAACATCACATCAAATTTCAAACTGTGCCTTCTTTTAATCTTAAATGGTCAGAAACGCTTCACAATATGAAAGGACGTGGGGCCACGGTTTTCACGTGCAGTCCACCATCCTGCCTCATTCAGGATATTGTCTTATGGGCATTAATTTTTTTTTCCATGTTTCCTGGTAGCGGAGAGCAGACATCATTATCAAGCTTGCCCTGACACAGGTATGCAAGGGAGTATTTCTGCAAATTTGATGTAAATTCATTTGGGCCAAATGTCCAATAGCTGCTATACTGCTTATACATGCAAGACAGAAATTTGCAAAAACAAGAATTGACACTTGACTTGCATTTTCTACTGATTTGTATACATACACACCCTTGAGTTATGCTGAGTAGCTCCACAAGCTTTTGACTTCAGGAAGAGATGCTCCTTAGAATCAAATCCTTAATTTGCAAAGTGATAGTCTCTGAACTATTGAACTCGCTGAAAATCTCAAAGGACAGCTGCAACAAAACCTTTTTTGCTAGATCCTAATTTGCTTTCTCAAAATGTGCAAGATGCATCTACTGTGATGCAGTTCTTCACAGCCCAGCAATGTACGTACAAGAGATAAGAGGGGTATTTTAACAAGATTCACCAAGTTTGCAAACTAGACTCGAATAGAGTTCAATCTTGATGCTTCCAAAAGGACTCGGCATAAACACCCTCCTTCTCCCTTGTGCCTTGTAAAACTGACCATCATTATTACATTTTATTTGAAAGAACTGTTGAAAGGTTAAGAACATAAAGAATATCACTACTGTTTTTCAAAGGCAAAAGAGCTGAAAGTTAAGATATATATGTATGCAGCTATTTAAAAAACAAAAATACATTAGTAACAAAGTTGCCACTTCACTTCCCCTGCCAAAACCAGCAATCTGTATGAAAGATTGCTGGAACCGGAGAGAGAGCTCCTCACTCTTGTAAGTCCAGTGACACTCTGGAAGGAACAGGACCAGTGGAAATGTATGTCAGCTGATAGAAGCCGTGCGTATGAAACTAATTGATTTTCCTTTTGATCTCTCTTTAATAGACACTGAATAAAACATCAACTTTCAATGCATTTAAGCAGGGAAAGGTGTTATGTGCTGGGTTAACAGTTATTTCCTCTGGTCAAGTAGTTTAACAACTAGTTCGATAATTAGTTCAGGCAATAAGGATTGGGCCGTCCACTTGCCTAAGGCCTTTGTTCCAAGTTTTACTAGAGCAACAGCATTCCAAATTTCTGAATCTACATTCAGTTAAGTTCTACATAGGCTTTACATCAGCGTCAAGTGGGATTCTAGGTCTTTTTTGCCTTATGTGGACACAAATGAGAATTCCATATGGCGCTGTAGGCTGTTCTTATAGGGGAATCACTTCCATTTAAAACATGAGAATATTTGTTTATTTCCCTTCACAAATAGTGTATCTTGAGCAACTTGAAAGAACAGAATTATGTAGCTTGCATATCTCAACAAGAAATCTCATCAGAGAGAAGATTTTTTTCCTAGTCAGTACCACAAGAATGTCCTTTTTTTCTTCAAAAGACCACCTCAAATTCAATTCTATTCATAGAGACTTCTTTTATTACACTTACAGCAGCAAGCTGGAAATGTGCTGTTGATTTGCTCCATAACATCTGTTAGATCTGTGCTGGTATCATGAGGTGGAACTAACAAGTCATCTGCAGATATGACAACAAAAAAGAGCAATGAATTTAGGAACAGGAGGTGGGAAAAAAAAAAAGAAAAAAAAAAAAGGACAATGACACTGTGAAAGGCATTCTCATCCAACCTTCCAGTTAAATACGCCTTTATATTTCAAGGGAAACCACTACCTAAAGCCTTTGTAACTTAATGTGCAGAAACTGTCATTGATAATTGCCGGCCTTGGGAGAGGAGGTGAAAGTTACGTTATTGATTTGCAGCAGAACTCATTTCTCTTCCACTTGAAGTTCAACCACTGCACCCGAGATTTAAACTAAACAAAACTGCCAACAAGGAGCAGCATATAAGAATTTACAGTTAAAATAAATCAAAGGTTTACAAGATGAAGGAATTATGCTTGGCAGCTGATCAATTAATATTCTGTTCCATTTTCAGCTGATTTGTCACGTAACTTCCAGAGTGAATACACCACTATTTTCAGTAAAAAACCCGTTTATCTTTTAGATGGTCTTTATTCAATATGCACCAGCAATTTCACTAGTGTTAAAATCCTCCTCGCCTTTTTATTTTTTTAAATGCTGCTTAAAATTAAGCCAAGGGTATGGTTAGGGAATACAACTGGCTCTGTTCCTGGCAGTGTTATTAGGCAGCATCTCTCATAAATCTACCATTGCCTTAAATCAGACTTGAAGATGTTCCATGTTTTTCCAGATAAAGTAAACCCACATGTCAATGCTGAAAGAGAACTTTTCAGTATGCAAGGGAATATTTTTCCTGTTTTCCACAGAAATAAAATATTTTTTTAATCTGTAACACAAGGCTTGAAAACAAAACAGAGAGGAAATTGCACTTAAGATAATTTGAGAAAAATCTTTTATTTTTTCCCCTAATTTTGAACATTCAATGGTCTGTAGTTATTTCTGCTAATTCCAAGGGAAATTAATGAGTTCTGCTATTGGAGAATTTAAAATAATCTTTCAAGAGATAAATCCCCTCATGTGCAGAGGCTGTACACTTAAATACTCAATAATTCCTAAAGATGTGAAGTCTTCGAGGAGAAGGGTCGTCAAAATACCAGGATAAGCAGAGGATACAAAAGAATTTTTAAAGAAGCCATCAGGAAGCTTCAATTATGTGGTTTGGACATCTGTTCCTGTATCTGACGGATTACTTGGGTGCATGGATGTACTATAGGACAAACAGCTGTTGGCCATTTCAGTCCAATGAAATCTTGTTCCCCCTTCAGTAAGGATGGATTTGCCCAGTAAATTAACTTTTTAAAAATGAATGGGACCAAGGAGTCTAAATCCATAGACATGGACAGAAATCCATAATTCAGAGTCACATGGATTCTTGTGATACTGCAGCTGTTTGCAAGTGTGGGGAAGTAACAGCTTCAGCTGCAGTAAGTCTTGCTCCCAGTAGCATCACAAAGATCAGTTCCTTTATAATCTTTTCAGAAAGATGCCAACAAACCTATTCAGTAGTCACCTGTAGACCCATAGAGCGTATTATATGATCAAAACACTTACCTGTCTGATGAAACTGCGAGCTTGTGTCTTGCTGGAGCGGGTAGCTGAGGGCAGAGTGCTGAGGCGAAGCACAGGGGGAGGCGCCATTAACCCGGGAGTCTGACTCAGGCTACATTAAAGACAATAATACCCAAATTTAGATAAATTGCATCTACAGAATTTAGGTGTGGGCTTGTATGCAGTCATCCTGCTCCTTTCCTTTTTAAGGTGCTCTTTCGTGTTTGCTCTCCAAACTATTGAAAGTTGTCTTAGGTCTATACAACTGTTAGGGGGAAAAAATCAACAACCTGTTAAAAGAAAATTTATTCTTAAATATAATTCTTATGAGACTCTAATTGGTGAATTATTTTTTTTCCTCTTTTCCTTCTTTCTTGTAAGAAATCCTTGGAGGAAGAGAGTAGTAACACAGTTTCTGAGCTCCAGAAGTTGTTCTTAAAAAACAGAAGCATGTGAAGCAGAATTTACTTGAGGCATTTATAGAAACTTAGCTGAAATGGTTGCACCTATTATTTATCTTTTCAATTGCAAATCATCAGATTACTTCCAAACAGCTTGAAGAGCAGATTATTTAAGTAAATCTGTCAAAAGCAGATTTAGAAGTAATACAAAAATATAATTTTAAGATCTTTTTGAAACTGAGGCTGAACAAGTACCTAGAACATCTGTAGGACTCGATGCAAAGAGGCAGTATACAGAATGCCCGTTAATTTATGCACAAGTTTTCTCCTTTGCCGCTCACAGTCTGAAGTGCAACATTCCGTTTTTTGCCACAACTTCCAGTTTAAAAAAAAAAAATCTTCAACAAAACTGAAGAATGCTGAACAATGAAAGACGCTTTTTCTTCCATACACAGTGGCAAGAAATAGAAGGAAATGTTTCCTTGAGCACTCAGCAAATCTTTTTTCCTCCTCCAAATTTCATCTCTTTCAGCATGATAATACCAACTTACAGCTTTGACTAAAAGAATAAATCAAGAAATAATGCTCTGCATATAGAAGACACAGAGAAACTGAAATGTTTTCAAGCCAGCCAAGGATTTTACCATCAAGACACTGCTATGAACAGTGAATGTCTATTAAGTAGTTAAGCAATTTGCTATTCAGTATCAGGCTTCAACCCAGATATGGGGTCTAGGTGAAATGAGTGTGGTGATTTTAAATAGGCCGAGCCTGGAGTAACTAACTCCAGGTAATCCCGTGTAGCCAGGAACCTCTGTACAAGAAGAGATTAGAGCTATATTGAAGATGAAGATAGAGCTATAAAGAGATGAAGCAAACTGTCCAAGGGTTAAGAGTTACTTCAGTACAGAACAACAAGGCCAACTCCAGCAGCAGAGTGGCTGCTTGCCCACCCCACAAACAGATAGACAGAGAGACTTCACATAATCCAAAATGCAAACTTGCACCCGGACTGGATCTCTGTCCATCTTCAAACAGTAACTGTGGACAAATGGTGCAGAGATGACTATGGGTGACTGAGGAAGGAGGATCAGTGCCAGACATGATACAAAACTGCAGTACAGAAACACATAAGCTAGATCAAGGATAGCCAGGCATTGTAAAATCAAGATTAATTAGGATAGAAAAGAGATGCCTACAAATTTAAATGATGAGTTAGTAGTGAAGGTTATTTAGTATCACTTAGGAGTGCTACTGCAAGTGACCAAAAAACCCCTGCAGAGCACAGGGACTCCAACAGTGGCTAAACTGAAAGCAAACAAACCATACTTGGAATACTTTACATTGATGTATCATATAGTGCTGCAGTGGTCAGAATGAAATATTGCAGCTGGATTTTAAAAAAACCAAACCAACATAAAAACAAGCCCTCCAAAAACACATCCCCTTCTAATCAGAGGACAATTGCAGATGACTTCGTTTTCACTTAAATACACAAATAAATATTACACTACATGGTTCCAGTGAATGCAATAACAAGAAAAGCCAAAACAACCCAAAATCCTCTTCTTCCAAAATCAGGACAGATCAGTTAAGCAAATGGAAAGTGGGGTTTGGAGCAGAAAGAGTAGAGTTGTAGTAGTGGCATAAATGCTTTAATATAATAATCAGATACTGAAAAATGTTTAATGAAAAATATTTGAGGATATAGCTTCATCTATTTACATGATTTAACAGGTTTACTGGCAGAGAACCTGAGAAAAAAATGTAGAAAATCATGCTCTACTTGACCCCAGTTGCGTAACATCCACAAAATCTGATCACTTCCATCATCAACCCCCTTCAGGCACCATGAAGTTAATGCCACCTTATTTGAAATAACCCAGGAGCCAGAAACCATAAGAAAAAAGTCTAGATGTTACTATACGCCTTATTCTTCTTACGGAATAAATAAAAGCAGAGAGATCGAGCATGACTCTATAGGGATGAGAGGGAAGTTTCCAACTCCAGTTTCTGCAAGCTTTCAAACTTATTTTAATGCAAAATCAAATAAAGATACAAAGGGACAGAGAGGTTCTTCTCTAGAAAACTCTGAAATTGAGGTTTTTTTCTGTACTACATAAGTTCTTAAAGCATTTCAAGGGAGATATTTATTTTAACCAATTATGATCTACAGTGCCTTATTTCACTGTGCCTCCTGCTGGTGTCTTTCCCAGAGAATGGACTGACATGTTCTGTGGCTTAATGGATAGATAAAACACCCATTCTGCCCTTGGCTTCTGTTGCTTTTGGTAAAAAAACAAAACAAAAACTCCCTCCCGCCCCCAAACTCTGAATCACAGAGACCCTCAAAAAGGACAATTCCCTTTTCATATCTATTACAGATGTTTCTTCTTGTTCCAGACTTACTCTCCCAGCCACAAAAGAAACAAAGTCTCTTCTGCTCTTTTGATAAATCTCCTCTGCTTTCAAATGAAGAGGGAGCTGCAGTCCCTATTTACTCTGTCTTAGAGTAAATCATATAGCCATTGACAGATTATTTTAGCTCCCATTAACTTCAATATCAAATTCAATATGAAACCTCTATTCAGTAGCTCAGACAGGCTTTAAATGCCCTTCATAATAGGTCTTACTTCTACTTTGCACATGCAGGATTCTAAAAGGGCTGAAGAAAGAAAAATGAAAATGGATTTATTTTTTTTTTCTCTACGTGATTAACATGTTGGTATCAAACTTGTCACAGGCCAGTTCTGTTTCACCTTCTTCTTTGGCACTATAATCAATCAGGCAGACAAAAATGACAACATCGTGTGACAGCCACCAATCCTTTGGGCTTGCTAAAATAAAAATAGTATGGTAACCTCAGAAATGTGACCTGAAGTAGGCAAACGTGTGGTGAGGACGCATGCATATTTCTGGTAAAAGTGATCCCTAAAGAATGTCTTAGAATGTTCTCATCTAGATTAAACAGTAACTACAGGAAAGTTTTGAAGTTTTGTTAATTCTCTACCCAAATATCTCTATGGAGACAGACTCATTCCATATCTTTTAAAGAGAAAAGTCGCAGTATTTTAGATGCAGTGGCAAGTTATTAACCCGTACAACAGTCAGGAGGCTGAGTGGAAAAGAGAAATGGAGAGACTTGACAGAAGAGAGAAACAGAGATGGCATGAAATGCCAGCCACAGCAAAGAAATTGCTGTAAAACAGTTGTGTCGTTTAATACCAGTAAATATTATTCCTGGTATTACAGAGTTGTTATCTATTTTAATATTGGGACTGATGAGACTCTTCCACCCAAATAATCTATCTCATTAATGAGAAAAGGTATACCTTATAGACACTAAAAATAATTAGGACAGTCAATAAAAGCAAAAGAAACAAATAAATACACTCAGATCCTCCGCTGGCTTCTGATACAATCCTTCCTCAAGCAGTGAAAAAGGTAAAGAATTTCATAGACTGACAGAGAAACAAACATGCTGAAGAGTGGTCATTTTTTCAGAAAGTTAAGGGGGCATTAACGGCATTCAGTGCTGCTTCATGATTGTATTAATGTCAAAATAAAGAAGATCCAAAGAATATATACTAAAAACGTGAATTATTTACAATTTCCGAATCCCATTCAGGGGAGTAGCTTCAGCATCCTTGGAGACAGCCGCAAAAAACCTGCTTAGTGGCATGTCAAAAAAAGCCTGCTAAATAACGTAAGGACGCATATAGAAAGGCATATTGAAAAGTCACAGATATATTATAAAAGCAATAATGCAGACCTTCTCATATAATTGACTTTGTACCAGCTCCTCTACTAAAAGAGGAGAAACAGGAATAGCTTTGGGAACAGCACTTGAACTATCAGCAGCACAGCACGATTCCCAAGGAGGGGAGAGATTTCAGACTAGGAGCAAAGGAGCAGCAGTATACAGTTCATGAGGTGTAAATGATCTGAAATATTGAAAAAAGTCAACTCTTCTGTCCTACTCTATCAGAAAGCACAAGTAGCAGAATGCCCACAAAAATCCAAAGGCAGAGCTGAAAAGAGGAAACCACCGCCTCTCCCCTGGCCCACTTTATCACAACACACATGTATTACCCTAAAGGTCTTACTAAGAATGTTATAAGGACACGGAAAATATAACAACGTTATAAGATTATCCACAGCAACATCATAAAAAAAGACAGTTTTAAAGGCTGAACATGCTCCTGCTTTAAATACTAAGCTGAAAGTGACTGTGAGTTTGGCAGAACTGTGTTTCTATTCTACAGCTGCTTCTTTGCAGATTTTAAACCCTCCTCTGCAACACCTCGCATTGGCCACAGTTCTCAAGATACTTAGTTCATGAATGATTGTTAACAGTTGTGTCAGTTATCATCTTCCCTGTTAAATATTTAAGCTACTCAAATACTGATTAAAGATGCTAGAATGACAGTAACAACAACAAAAATACCCTGCTAGAGGGGTAGGGAAGCCACTGGAACAGATGCATCTTATTGCTATTCAGCCAAAACTGCCTAGAAAAATGACAAAGCCAGTGAAACAAACAAAAAATAATCTTTATCACTGTCATGAGAGTAGCATCTACAGCAGGACTTATGTCATTTCCATACCTGGTTTCTGAGGTCTGTTTCCTGGCTTAGTTAAATCCTTTACTATGTATGGCCAGTCACCTGGCTCATGGAAGGCAGAAATCATTTGCATCATTGGACTCTGACCCAAATGTATCAGTTAGGAGGAAACATTCATACAAATTTCTTTTCATTATTCAAGCTTCCACACATGATACAGTACAAAGTAACATCTCTAACAACGCCTTCTAGATCTTGCTGCTACTGTTTTTATAATCTTGATCTGCATATGCTGACTTCAAGAACAATCAACAATTTTCCCCAACAAAGAAACCTTACGATGCCTAGCTACTGACATTTGCTAAAAGGCTCTTGCCTTCAGCATTACTTCTGCGCAGACCATTTTGCTGTATCTTAGTAGCCTAAATATGCTACTCAAGGGGAACTGGATTTTTAATGGAATAAATTGCTCCTTTGTAATTCAGATGTATCTTTGGCAATCTGTCTTTGGTATGTTAAGAAAGGTTTCAGTGACTAACCATGACAACAAATAAAGGAATTATTGAAAGAAAGATTGGAAAACATAAGTCAAATATAGGGTATGACTGGCACCAGTACTTGTAACAGGGTATGTATTTTCTTCCCTCTGCATTTTAATTCATGAAAAACTATTGCACTTGTCTGTGGTATTCTCAATGTTTCACAAGTTACCGTGATCACTCCAGCACTTGTAATCATCTTGTGCTCATTTGACTTTCACCATGACTTATACTAGAGGGTAAGAAAAAACATCTTCCTAGAAATGACTGAGTGCAACAGACCAAACTAGGGTGGTGAACATATCTGCAGTAAAATTCCAACACTTTTCTTCCACCAAGAAATCCATCATGCAGAAACAATACAGGGGAAAGACATCAGTGTGCATCTACCTGCTCAAGTAGCTGCCGTAGCCGGTGAAGTTGAGACTCCAGTTGCTTATTGTGGTCTTCCAATATTTGCATCCTTGCTTCCAGGCGACCTTTATGTTGCCTCAGGAGTTTAGCTTCAGCAATGAGCTCAGCATCTTCAGAAGCATGCTGAGGTGACACAACGGAGTCAGGAGGTGATGCAAGAGGGTTTATTCCTCTCCGAAGATGTTGCTCCTTTAGTTGCTCATATTCTATCTGCAGACTCCTGGTATATTGAAAACAGGAGGAGAATGATGACTTAAGCAAATTAAATAAAAAAATGTCCTTAGATCAAACAATGTTATCATCACCTCCAATGACAGAACACAAGTAGCTCATACAAAAACAATGTCTTGACTTGTGGTTTATGGGAAAGAAAACATAAAACATAGAGCAATGAAGTAGAGGTGAAAGTGAGGTATTTTATCACAGATCCACCCTCTTCTACCTAACGGAGTCAGGCTATGCACGAAACATGCCTCGAACCACCTCTTCCCATCTCCAACAACTATACATAGTGTGTGGCTCAAAAAACAATAAGGGGACATTTCAGACACCAGATAGGATTCTTATGAGACCTTTGCTCTTCCTCGAGGTCAGCAATGATGCGCTCCAGTTCTCCTCGCTCTTCCTTTTCCACTGACTTGAGTATCTGAGCGGGACTCTGTGGCTGACTCACAGGCGACTCTCCTCCCAGCGTCTGACAGTACTGCTGGATAAGGGCATGCTCGTCCTCTCTACAGCAATGAAACAACACAGATAAAGACAGAGCAGTCAGTAAAACAGTTATTACATGAGCAAACATCTTTGTCAAGCTGAGGGGTTTTGTTTGTTTGTTTATGAAAAAGGACTAAGAGAGCAGAAAATAAGCCTGCAAGAATCTACTATATAACTGTCAGATGTGTGTCTTGGCAAATGGTATTAAAAATTTTGAGTTGTTTCCAAAAACTATACTGTAAAAAACCCATATAAACATACAATGCACAGGAAAAGGAAAACTGATCCGTAGTAGTGTAAAAGACCAGTTTACTTTAATGGACGCATAAAGAACAAGTGCTGCTGGTGGTTTGAAAAGAAATAGTGAAAGCAAGAATCTGAGATAACATAAACCAAAAATGACTAATTTCAAGTGCTTTAAAAAAAAAAGTAAAATCAAAAAAGCTATCAGATAGTTCCTTTTTTTTTTTTTTACTATAAATAGGTGCCATTTTTAATATTCTTTAGAAGATAATTTTGGTGAGCTCAATTTACCTAATAAAATTAGAGAGAAAATATCCCCACAGAATTCTTCAAAAAGTCATAAAGGAATGAATCATCAAGCATCTAGCTAACACTGAGCACTGCACAAAGGGACTGACAATGCTGCAAAAATAATTCTATAGGGTTTGAGTTAGCATTATATTTCCAGGTTTTTATTCCCATTTTAATATATACATGTGATACCTTGAAACTTAAGGGTAGCAGATCTCCTCTTCCTCAAGCAGATTCAGGGACAGAAATAAACTCTAACACTGTCCTCTTCCTGACTCACATAGAAAATACCTTCTGGTAAGGAGATACCAGAGTCCTGACACTTTCAATTAAGTTACAATGTCCAAATGAGTTTCCTTTTTTTATAAGTGTGCCTTTCTTCCCCAGTTCCTGGCTCTTCTCCATAGGTAGTCAGATGGACAGAAAGTGAAGGCTACCATGTCCTAAAAACAGCTTGCTTGCTTCCTCAAGAAGGATAAATCAGCATCAGAAAAACATATACTATTCATGTTTTTAAGAGAGAAATTGCTGAAGCAGTATGAATGCTGAAGAAAACCCTCCCTAAATTCTCTTCTTTGCTTGACTACAACCACAGACTGCACAGAATCACATAATTGTTTTGGCTGGAAGAGACCTTTAAGATCATCAAGTCCAACCATTAACCTGGCACTGCCAAGTTACTGCGTACCTTATGATACTGTGAAGTATATCGTCCCTACAAACTTTATCCTCAAGTTCTTCTACAGTTAAAGCATCATCAACAACAGAAAAACACACAAGCAGTATATATATATGCATATTCAGATATCATTTAGAAAAGAGATTTTTTCACATTAAAAGTATTTCTTGTGTTGACCTTTTTCCTACAATTGTTGTAAAGAAGTAGCTATGAATTCTGCTATTAACTGATTGTGGTCTGACATAATGAAAAGTATCCTCAAAGACTGCCTTTGAAAGCACATACAAAGAATAGGAAGTTCATTATATGCAAAGTATTCATTTTCCAAGTAAAAGTGTAACGGAACTTTTCAAGAGGCTTTTTA
Source organism: Rhinoptilus africanus (assembly GCA_013400135.1). NCBI lineage: Eukaryota > Metazoa > Chordata > Aves > Charadriiformes > Glareolidae > Rhinoptilus > Rhinoptilus africanus. The sequence continues at coordinate 359,609 of VXBO01010633.1, forward strand.
AAATTTCCTGACAGTCAATTTAACGTCTTTCATCACAAAAGATCCAAATGTACAGTCTAATTTGAATGAATAGTAAACCCAGTTATTTGGGAATGTATAGCCTGGAAGAAACATAAGTTATTTCTGTGGTGACAAATAATCTATAAACAAACACATGTACAAATAAAACACACCAGGAGTTTTACAGGTCATGCACATGGATTTTGGTTTTTCTCAGAAATAAATTCAAGCTCTTGGGGTAAAGGGAGCAAACGTGTGTGACAGGAACAAATGAGAGCTGCAAACGTACTGTTTGTGTAATGGAAGACCCTATTTTATCCTGCTGAACCAAGATTTTTTGGTAGCTCCGTACATCAATACCCATTTAAAAGCATCACCAGTATTAGGAGCAAGCCAAAATAATCACAGATTTAATAAAAACTGATTACTGGTGTCTCTCTGTCAGAAAAGCAATTCTATCATGCCGCAATGTGATGTGGTTCTTTGAAGTACTGCTTAAAACAACCTTTTTACTGAAGACTAATCCTGCGGTAGAACAACACTGAACCATTTCTTCTCAAGGATAACTATTACCGATCTATCCAAAGTTATCCTGTGCTCTTCCACTTTCTGACTTGTCAGTGAGATTTGAAAATCCAGACTATTACAATCAAACAAATGTGCAAGTAACACTATATGTAAAAAACCCAAACCAGACAACAACAAAAAAAATTATAGCCTGTGACAGTTCTATCCACTTTAAAAGTTCATGGCATTCTATTCCACATAAGTTCGTTTAAGATATAAAGGTTAAAAACAGTCAGGTATGAAGACATCCTTCCACAGAGCTCTGGTTGCGCATCACTTTTCTTCATCCTATCTCTTGTGATTAACTACTGGTTTGCAAAAAGTTTACACGTAAAATTGAAAAAGGAACCTAATTAGTAAGTTCGACTTTTAAAAAAGAGTCAAAAGTTTAACGGAATTAATATACATTCACTTATTTCTAATCTGTCTTGGCTGTACTCAGAACTATATTCATGAGAAGAAATGACAATATTGATCTTCCCATGCAAATGAATAAATGTAATGAATTTTTCATTCAATACCGCTATATAATTAAAAATATAGTTGGAGTTGTATGTGAATTTAAGTCCCTTAAAAATACAGGGGTTATCTGACAGTGTCAGCTGAAAAAGAAACAGAACAGTGCTCTTTTGGTTTTTTTCCTCAACCCTTCTCCTCCTCCCCCTTTACCTATAGGAAAAAACCTCTAACTGGTTTACCTTCTCCATTGCTTGAGTGATCTCAGGGAGACCCATGTATTTTTCTAGGTAAAATTAAAGCAAATGCTAGTGCAGTTAATGACGTTTGGATCAGGTCCTATTGCGATAACGAAAACCTTGTTGTACTTCTCCACCCTTTAACCACCTTGATTAATAAAAACCAAACCCACCCCTTATAACTAAATTTTTTGTAAAGTGATGTAACACCTTTTGGGCCTTCCAACTCTGCTTCTACAGCTCTGGAAAATGTGCAGAATTCCCCCACTGTGACCGTAACGGCTGCACTAAGCTGGGAAGCGCCGGGGATTCAAGTCACATCTCCAGTGAGCACAGAAACACGGCATTAAAGCAGACTAGTTTCAAAGCACTGTTTAGATAGTCATTTAAATGATACAATGAAACTATACATACAGCCTTCTTTTCTGCAAGGGTGTTGATGTTGTCAGGAGAGATTCGCATGATCAAGTAGTTTAGTTATTTTAATTAGGCATCAGAAAGCTGCTGTCTACATTTTAAGATGGTGAATTAGTTTATAAACAACTATATAGGTCATCTAAAATGGATTCTTTTTTTCTTTTTAAATAGGGCTCTGTAAAGCTGGATTTGTTATGTTTGACTTTACTAAATCTGAAATTCTGTCAAGATTTTACACTAGGTGTAACCTCATTTTTAAAACAAACTTAGAAACCAATTAAAGAAAGAGCTTACTCAGTAAATGTTTAGATAATTTTGTCTGTATTGTGGTCCAGTAAGTGAGATCAACACGGCTAAATACAAATTGTTCCATAAGGATTCCAGATCATTTTATAGTTTGGACTCCCAGTTATTCAGTCCAGAGGAAATTTCATTTCCCTCCTCTCTCACTGGTTCAGAGTCTGCACAGGACTGTGAATACTGACCCATCTGGTTTTAGGGATCACACCTTGCAGCTGACAGCAGGCTTTTTCACGTGCTGAAGGAAGTGCCTGATAAAAGGAGTCTTCTGAAGGAAAAGTCTATTTTTACCATGTGTTCTACCTCTGGTCTGTCTTGCAAAATTTGTGGTTCAAAAAACCTGAACCTTGAACCTGCACAGCAAACCTCATGACTGTAATTAAGACAGATTAATTAGTAGCACAGGGGTCACAGGGCAGGGCTTCACAATCACCTACAACGTAAGAGAGGGACACGTGGTCTGTGGCACTCAAACACTTCAATTTTGAGAATCTGCAGAATTGTTTGGAGATGGCAATCAGCAACCAAAATAAAAGTACAACATTAAAATAAATTTGTCATCCTTTCTTAGTTGTTATTCTCTTGAAGTCCTTGTGTGCTTCAAGAAAAAGCTAGAAGTACACAAAGTCCTTCAACAGCAGAGACTGCAGTTCCTTTTCAGCATTTCAGCATAGTAGAAAGTGGTAAAAATGACATCCCAGGAGGTCAGGCTTGAAAGAAGTACATCTCAAAGGAAAAGAACATCCAGACAAGGAAGCCCAGGGAAAATGGCCTTTGAAATATCCTGTTCACTTTGTGGATATATATTTTCAAGAGGTCTATTCCAAAACATGCATTACTCATGGATGAAGCAAGAGGCAAATAACGTTTCTTGTAACTGCCCTTGCATCAAGACTATGCTGTGGAAAGAAAAATTCAGATTTCCTGACAGTCACTTTTCATCAATGTATTGTTTTATCTGATTAAGAAAACCAATTGTTAAATTACATTTCAGATAGTAAGATGTGGGTATTCGTGATCCTCCTTCACTGATAATTTTCACTTTTCCCGTGTCTCTCATACCAAGCACAATGCATCCTGAGTCCAAATAAAGTTTACCTTGACCTACTGATGCTATGAGAAATACTGGAATAAGGTTCAAGAAGGTACTGCAAAATGCTTTGTCTTTAACTTGTTCTTCTCCTAATTTTATCATCATGTGGAACTAAATTCTTGAGCACCAATGAAAATAAGATCACAGAACAGAACTCCCATTATGAGAAGCAGAGAATTTGAATTCCAAACCAGTGATCATCTTCTAAAGGTTCAAGAGTATATCACAAGAAAATGAGATTTTGCTCAGGTAAGTTTACAGCAGGGGCATCTGAGCTGAAAAAATGTGCATCTAAATTTGAAACTGCTCCTTCAAATTCAGTCTATACAGAATGATTACACCATGCTCATTTCTATGTCAAACTGCATTTACCAGTAAGAACAGAGCTGAACTATAATCCTAAACTCCCAACGTTCCGTCTCTAGATGGCTTACGAACGAAACTGGGATCCTAACTCCTTAGCTGTTAGATCCCTGAAATAGTTTAACTCCAAACTTTAAACAACAGTTCTTCAGGATTTTGTGAGTGCTTTGGTATGTACCTTAACGAAACCATGCATTATTGTCTGCAAATGAAACAGAAGATGCCATTAGGTACAAAAGTTACTTTCTTGTCCTCCCTGGCCTCTAAATCTCTGCATATTTTGTTTGCATAACAGTCCCCTTTTGACAACAGGACTAAGACCTAAATTCAGAAGACCCTCTCACATGTTGGTACATAAGTTTACCATGTTCATTGTTTTTCTTAAAATAAAGGTCAGTTTTATAGATGAACAGGAAAATTGCATTAAAATCAAAAGCCAATTTGCCAGTAAAAATGAAGCATTTACATTTGCCTCTTTTACCATTGGGATGGATGGTTCTTTGTTCTTTGTATGTAAGTAGAGTCATTAATTGCAAAATAAACAACTCTATCAAGTGTATGAGCATTTAGCAGCTTTCAAGTTTTCAGCTCTCCCTGCCAAGTGGCAGTATGTTTGGTTTGTTGTTTTTTTTCTTGTAAGGGAACTCAAAGGGGAATAGTTTGGCTGCTTTTCTGTCACTGGTGAGCCTAACAATGACATAAACATGTGAAAACAGCTACATATGAAAAAAGTTTTTAGTTATGTAAACAGAGTTTATTTAGCAGGAAAGAGGAAACATTTAAAGGTGATCACAAATGCTTCCCTGAAGCAAAATATTTTTAATCTCAAATTTTTAGTATGTTCATAGGTAGAATAAATTCATGATTCAATTTTAAAACAGTAAATCAAAGTTATTGAGAACAGTAGCATTTCCCGACTAAAGCTGAATAAGAACAACTTCTGTTTCCTCTTTAAAAAAGCTGATGACATCTGTTAATAACTTAAAAGCAGTGGAGTCCTACTACACTAATTTAATGAACAGAACTGATGATACAGCAAGGTCAAAATATTAGTGTATTTTTACATTAAGAAAAGTCATATTTAATTAATCAGGGGTTCTATGCTTTCCAGGTTCAGCAATGCATTTTAGTGAAGGCTTTCACAATAAAAGCGACACATAATTTGAAAAAGAAAATGGCACTGACAGAATTAACTGTGGGACTGTGTTCATACACCCAAGTACAAACAGATGGATCAGCAGCCACCAAACTGAAATCTAAGCAAGAAGTAGCAAGGCTGCTCTTGCTCTGCAGAACTTTCAATATAGATGATTTATATTTTTTTTCCTGGGAGTTAGCAAGAGCTATCAATCCACTCTGTTGTCGATGCTGACATAGAAGGACTTCTTCTCTAATCTGATAAAAGCAGAAAAGAAATAACAAACTAGAATCTATAGAGCTGTGACTTTCTTCCAGTCGTATGAAATATCCTCACTTTTAAAGCAGAATAGCTGACAAAGGTAGAGTTCCCTTATATCATCAAATGAACAACACCGATTTCTACAATTGGTGCTTGGAATAAAGAAATTTATGCAGGCATCCTCAGTGTCATACTTTAGCTACTTTCCCTGGTACTAAATCCTCTGTTACAACTTGGGAAGATTATACCATGCAGCTATAACCAAAGTTCCTGGCAGCCTTAATGAGTATGAGTTACTTACACGCTTCCTGTGGTGGAGCTGCTGTCTGTGAGGAAGGAGCCATTGGTCCTTTCCATCTGCGCGAGCCTGAAAGGCAGGGAAAGACCATGATTTTCAGAGAACACGCTGCACAACTTAAACAGAGGCAACTGTGAAGATCAATTTGACTTAGAAACAGCTCAGATCTGGCAATCTTGGTACGCAGGAATAAAATCCTAGATTTTGTGACAGAAACCTATAATCTAGAGGACTTTTATGAGAAACTTGTGCTATGATTAACTAATTCTACTTGCCAAGCAACAAAGAACAAGTACATTTTCTATCTCTAGTATTATTATCATTAGCACCACCACAACTCTCTTGGTAAAATTAGTTAAAGAGATGTTTTCACAGATGGTTTTCTTTTTGAATTTTATAAAGCCAGACTAACAAAAGAGGATGAATACTTTTTAAATATAGCACATGCAACATATGAAATTATGCTTGGCAAATAACATCACACTGTGGACAGACAACAACACAAAACCCAGTGTAATTACAGGGAGTCATGGCCTATGGTTCTCATTTGGAATGAATTAATCTAAAAGGACTGGATTATTATACTTTATATGTAAGGCCATACCGCTTTAAAATTGCAGCAGAAATTTACTGTTTGTTCAATTTTCTAGGAAAGATATCTTAAGACACATACGTAAAAATCTAGGAATGCTCAATGCTGTGCACATACAGTGGAGTGCACCAAATACAGCTATTTCCTTTACTGTAAAGGTATCTTAATTTCATATATATTTTTGCAAGTGTGTTATGCATAATTACAGGCATCTTTAAACTTCTTGTTAAAAGGAGTGTGCAAGGCCCTAAAGAAATTGGAACTCTGATGTCTTCTTTTAGTATGGCACAAGCTTGCCCATCTGTATATTTGCTAATAATCCTCAGGGTTGAAGAAGGATAAACAAAAGCACACACAGGACGAAGTTGTCTTTGATTGCCTCGTCCCACCATGGCTGTGGTGGGACATTGTGCTCCAACGCCTCCCCTGAAGGGAGGGACAAGCTCCTAAGTTACTAGAGACATTTGGATCATCTCTGCTCCGCAGTGTCTAAACATATCTAGCTCATGGTGAGTAGCAGGATACAAACTGAAAGGTGAGAAAGGGAATCAGAAGCAACTCAGACGTGATGGAGCCCAACAGAATGGGGAGATGGTACTTGATCGCAGGTAGGGGACTTTGTTAAGAGAAAACTGAGAGTTGAATGTTTTTCAATCTGTGACAATAAAGGTTTTAAGCCCTAATATACTGTTTTTGCTGGGCACAGTCTTATTAAGGAAGCCCTAGTAATCTTTATTGAAAGAAGCTTAACTGAAAAGATCAAGACGACAAAAAATATTTACTAGTTCATATGGAAAATATGCTTAACAACAGATCCAACTAGAAAGCACACAATAAAAATTGTATGAAAGATACAGATGAAGTAATGTCTTAATTGTTAGACTTTATTACTTGAGGGAAAAACCATCTTGAATGGCTTTAGACAGTTGACTTACACAGTAATTAGTATTTTTTAAGTTTGTGGTTTTGTTAACCAATTTCCGCACAGAGCAGATACAGATTTATCTTTGTATCCTGAAAGAGATACATGGTCCATCTTCATCCACCTTCAGCAAGTCTAATCCACAGCAGAGCTGGTGAGAGCTGGGAGAGCAGAGGGACCTGCTCTCCCAGCACCTGCCATCTCCCTTGATCCTTAATGTGGGTCCAGAGTTTGTGATTCATCTGGGCACAGAATGCCACAACATTCTGGCACCACAGGCTGAAGAAAGGACACAGGGAGATGGAAAATTCTCACATCTTTCTAGAGAACTCTAATTTCTGTCTCTTACCTAGTTGATAGTCCTGTCTGATTACAGCATGGCCTAAGTTTCAGATTCAAAGAAATGTTGGGTGATTAAAATTAATTACATGTTCCAAATAACTGAAAAGCACTACAACTTTGCATTTGACAATATACTATGCTACTTGTGAAGGATCAAAATATTCATTGTTGGGAAAAAAAAAGAAAAAAAATGCGGAGGCTGACAGTATGTAGCCCTTCAGGGCTGAGTTTCTGCCCCATTTTTCCCCTGCTGCAAAGATCATCTGTTGGGTATTTAACAAACTGTTCTGAAGCTTTCTTATGGTGCCCATAAGTAAGAATTCCATTATCTTAAACATAAGCTCTGAACTTTTATTCAAAAAGATGAAAAAGTTACCATTGTTTATTAGTTGTGGAGATCAGATACAACAATAAAAACATTGAAAGCAAAACCAAGTCATGATAATATTGATCAATTTCTTTGTTGCCTAAAAGTTGGGTGTTGAGAGGGTACCTCTGGTTAGCACTTAACCATCACCAGCTCTGAATGTACAGAAAAGAGTTCAACAAAACACAGGTGCACTTAGATGACTTGGCAGAATAGACATTTTATCATCAAAGGACTAGGGTGACCCCATAAAAGACAGAACGTAAAACATTTGTAATTATTTTATGCTCTGATAAAAGTCAATGGTAATATATAGTGTCAACCTATCACAAAAGAAAATGAAAACCTATGTCTAAAATCCCACAAGGAAAAATTATATACCAAACAAGTTCAGCTTATTTCCAAAGGTTAAAAATGAAGAAACAAAAGGAAAGCAGCACATTTTAGAAATAATTCATAGTAATTCTGCAACAGTTTCTATTCTGTATGACAGACGGCAGATTTAATGCCTCTACTTTACATTTAATACGACTGTATTCAGAAGCTGATGATTTAAAAACATTTGACTCACTTCCGAGCACAGAGAATTATATCTTTTTAATAAATTATGTGCAACCAGTAGAGTATATTAAAATCTGCAGGAATCGATCACAAAACGCAGTGTACTGGTGACAAACTGTGCATCTCTTACCTCGTAGCATACTGCTCTATCCTGGAGTGTGTGTCATCATGAAACAGCTGTGGAGACTGAGAAGGACTAGTTTAAACAAAAAAAAAAAAAAAAAAAAATGGTGTCTAAAGCAATTCACGATATAGACAACATTATTTTTGAAGTAAGTAAGTTAGTCCGATGACAAATAAATAAATGCATAATATTGCCGAGGGGTTATTGCTTTGGGTCAGCCATGCCCTATAGCTCATGCACATCAGATTAGCAGCAACTGAGCTAAAGGAAAACAACCAGCATACTAAGATTTCCAGAGAAAGGGGTTCTGCATACTCACTCATATTGCTCTGGCCACATACTGATGAGAGTGATAGGACTGTGAGGAAGACAAAAAAGAAAAAAAAAAAGAGAGAGAGAGAAAGAGAGAAAGAAAGAAAGAAAGAAACTATGAAACAAAAACTTCCATGCCATTTAAGCAAGAGAAAGCTGGAGAAACACAAAATATTTTAACCAGCAACCCACCCAGATTATTTGAATTGGCAACAATTGGTGTAGAAAAGAGACAGGAACAGATACTGTTGTGTATCATGGAGAGACAGGAAACTGTCTTACGTACTTCATTTTGTTAAATAAAAAATCGATTTTTTAAAAAATACAAAATCAGTGTTATTGATTGGCCTGCAGTTCACAAACCATAAGCAGTTCATTTAAATTCTGCTCAAGTACTGGAGCTTTCTTTTTAGACTAACTAGAAATAATTTACAAAAAAAAAAAATTGTGGGTAAACCCCACCACTAACAAAAACCCCCACCATAAGTCAAAGTTATCAATGCTTATTTTCCTACGGCATAAAGTTAATCAGAGATAAATACATATCGTATCGCATTCTGACACCTGAATGACTATTCTGGATTTTTAATTTTTGGGTTTTTTTTTTTCATTTAAAGGAGTGTGTTACTGAGTTTTGCCACCTGCAGAGCAGAGAACCAATACCAACACTTTCCTCAGCATGATGCTGGCAATTTACCTGTACATTTCCCACATGACTGGATCAAAAGAGTTTTATCCTGACCTGTGATTACAGTTTCAACATTCCGATTTCTGGCACCATTGCCAAACTTCCATCACATCAAAGTAGCTTTGCTCTCCTGTGTTGGTGACATTTTTTTTTGAAGACTGCCCCGGTAAGTAACATTTTAACATTGAATATGCGTTGCTTCCTTAGAAGCCAGGCTGTCAATAATGCCCATTTTCAGATTACCTCCTCCTGTTTCTTAAATCCCTAATGATCAGGTTTTGCTTGTTTATTGTAAATAAAATGTACAGTCCTCTGATCGTGAAAACAAAGCATGGACAATGGCACCAGGCTCTTGCAGGCAAGCAGAGCATATATGTTGAAGCATTACATTTGCTGTTGCTAGCTAAGTGGTGCTGTGTTCAGAGGATACGGTAGTACCACAGACTCCGAGACGTCAAGGAGAGTCAATCCATGAAAACAGTTCTAGCACTCTGTCAGCACATCTTAATTTTTCTCTTTTATGAGTGTCCTTTGCTGACAGCTACCAAGTAACTAAATAAAGTGGAAGATTTCTGCCAGCACCATAAGTAACATTGTGGAGACATTGAGTGTGCTCTCTTTTATTAGGCCACCTGTATCTCTGAAGCCTGTAGAAACCTAATTAGCTTTGAGATTTCTAACTCCAGGGACTTTGAGATAACCAAATAAGCAGTGCAGTTCCAAAAGCCCAGTCTCCCCAAAGCTATAAAAGTGTTCTCTGTAAAACAGCTATTCAGCCCCCTCCAACATTACCTGCTAAAGTCCATGGCTTTATGATAAAATGCTTACAAAAATCAAAGTATAAAATATGTCACTTTTGCCAAAACAGGCAAGATCTCCAAATAATGCATAGCAATTCATAGAAAATAATACAGCATAAGGCTCTACAGGTGCTGTTTATTATTTCTCGGATTTCAACTTTTTATTTTTAATGGAATAGACCAGTGACCCCAGGAGCAATTACTCTATAATCAAGCTTACGTCTCCAGGTTGTCACCCTCCAATACTGTTTGCACAGGTAGGTAGCCAAGTCGAGGATGCTTTGCAAAATACTTCTTTGACCGGAACTTATTCTTCAGCACCTTTGTGAAGTCCCGTACATCTTCCCCAGATGTTGTCTTAAAAAGTTAAAAGAAATTAAATTGAACACATTGATAAATAACACTGACATAATAGTGCTGCAACTATCCTGAAAAGGATGCAAGGAAGAACTTCAAAATGTTAATGACGTTAAAATTGCATTTTCAGTGTCCTGAAATATAGTACAATAATAATGGTAATGCATCTACTAATTCTCTTCTACTGGAAAAAACAATGAGGCTTCTAATTCCCAGCAATAAATGCATTGGATGTACCAATTACTTTATAAACTAGAGAAAAACTGAAACAGGTAAATGTGTATAACCAGTCTGCCGAACCACAAAAATTTACCTTTTCAGAAAAAAAAAAGGCAAGTCAGTTTGCCAGATATAAGGGGATACTCAGCCATTGAAAGCAATCTTGACAATGTACTCATACACATGAAGCTTGTGACTCACCCCACAGAGAGGAAAACCTTGTAATGGCTCGCTGGAAAAATAGAGCTAAGAGTAATGGCTTTGTTTGAAAAAAAAAAAAACGATCACAGCCCTCTATATTCACAAAGTGTCACAAAATACTCACTGCCTCCCATTCTATACTTAAACAGGAAAACCTTACCATGAGAGGAGAACAGTACATGCTAAAAACCATTCTCTGCTGCAAGGGCCAGGTTTTCCATGTGCGTTTTCTCAAGTTACCAGATCTCTTTCTACAGGTTTCTGCCACTTTCTGTATCATTCCAGAGTCAAATAAACCCCACAGATAAGTGACAACCATTGCACAAGCACTGCTCAAAAGCACAGCCAGAGGCAGGCCTGGTAAGAGCAATCAGTGCCTGAAGTAACGAACTTTCAGACTGATTCAGTCACCTCCTTTCTACCACAGGATAAGACTAGTACAAAAAATTATCCACAAGATTTGCAAGTCTAGACTTACAAGTTACAATCAGCAACTCCCACCCCATCCCAGCAGCCTTTCTACTGGTCCCCGCTGATGCAGCCTCTTCCAAAACTGATGAGTGCTTAGCCCCATCCCTCGCCTCCATATGAAATTAATTGTGTTCTTTAGAACAGAATTGAAATTGACACAACCGCTTTAAAAAAAAAACCAATTTAACTGGAAATAATCACAGTAATAATGGCAGCACTACTTTGGTAATATTATTCAGTTAACTTCTGATACAAAAGCAGGGATAAAAGCAAAACATGCAGACATAAAATACAAGGTGGAAATGGCAGCAGAGAGATCTGCAGCAAGAAACAATAGTATATGGTATGCCTTTAAAGTATATGTGCTTACAGACTCTACCAAGTACTTGGTGGGTACCAGAACAGAAGGGTCCCCATCACACGTAGCAGTTAATAGTAAGCATTTCCTTTTGCAACTGCAGTAAAGAAAGAGAGGCCATTCACCTCCTACGTTAGCTAAAGACTTGCAACAGCTTCTACAGATTTCCAGCCCAAACCTTGTAAGAAACTACAGATTGTATTTCTGTACCCTCTGCTCTGGGAGAAGCCTGTTAATATAAAAGGATGCCAAAGCGGATGGATATCCATAGGGTAAACAGAGTGAAAGACACTTCAGTTTTGTAAATTTTTCCATTACATACTACAAAGAGGCCTAGAGGCAGGTCAGACAAACTATTATCTGATTTTATTATCTATTGTCAAAATGTTAAAATGCTTCCCCATTCACCTATGTGTAATGCAGATCAGACAAGCAATAAAAATTGTAGATAATCAAACTGTTGTTGGTAAGAGATTCTCACATGTGACTTTAAGAAGTAACAACAAACTGAATGAATTTAGGATTAAGAGGTTCTGAACCCCTGAATTTTAATACAGGTGAATCGGGGAAGGCTCACAAAATCATTTTCAGAAAGCATCTGCTCCAATCACTGCATCATCCAAACAAGGAACATGAGGCAGCCCAAAGGGCTGCCTGTTCTCACGCAACAGTAACTCCAGCAGATGGAACTCTGTCCCAAGGCCAAGGAATGAAAGTTGTAGTGCCTACACATTGCAGAAATAAACGTCTACTGAGATGTCAAGCTTTTCCTCTGCTGTATTCTTTACTTGGTATGACAGCCTGACCCAGTTCCTTGGAAAGACTAATATAACTGTACTGACTGAGGACAAGAAGTACTAACCAGTGAAATTTGAGCAGATTTGGAAAAACTATTTTCATTTACATGCAACTAAGTTGCAAATCTTAGAAGTATTTCTTCTATGTTTTTTGCATATAACCACACTACACAATCCAATCCAAAATCATGCCAAAAGAGATATACTACTAGCACTTCACTTCCAAAAACGAAGAGCCAGGCACTGTTGCATAGAATGTATTTAATAAATTCAAACCAACAGGTAGCTTGTACACGTCCTTACATCATGACATCTTGCCTATTTCCACAGAAGTCAGTAGCAAAAATACCGCTGTTGTTAGAGAACTACTTCGAAAGCAAAGAAAAAAAATCCTTTCCTTCACTGAAAATTTCAGCCAAGAGACCACGCTTTTAAACTCAATATAAAATGTCCGTTCTTAGAACAAGACAAAGTTCAGGAAGGAATGACTAAGATCCATGGCTGGCACACATAAATAACTAAAAAAACATCTCTAGTGGAAGGTCTCAAGGAGAAAATCTGTTACAACCGACAAACTGGCATTAGTAATCTTCAGCATACCAGTCAGGCATAAATGGAGTCCTAAGTCACAAACTAAATCAGATAAATTCCTTGTAAACCAACACAAGTTTAAGAAACTGGGATTTATACCAAAAGCAGTGGGAATAGAACAGAATGTGCTGAGACGTGGTTTTCATATGTAGGTTAAAAAAACAGTTGGTATATATTTTTAATATATTAGAAATAGAAAAAGTCTTTGTTGGGAAAAAGTACTAGCAAGAACGCAATGAACGAGTTGGAGAGCTCTAAATTAAATAATATAAAAAACATGTATATGAATAAAAATATATATAATACTTATAATATATAGATATATTTATATCTCACTATTTTTTTTTCAAAGAAAAATAATACAGTGATAATGAAAGCCCAAACAACTTCCCATTCTTTTCATAGCACCTGCCTATGTGAAAGGAC
>VXBO01010633.1:372891-444904 GCA_013400135.1 Rhinoptilus africanus
CTATGCAATTAATAAGTCATCATTCTCTTAATTACGTTACTTATACTATGCCTAACACAAACACAAAGAGCTGTTCTAACATTCACACAGCAACTGATTTCCAGAAGAGATGTGAACCTCACTCCTGAATGCTGTCATTAACCCCAATCAGACATTCATGGGTTATGAGGAAGCTGGAGAGAAATGTACACAGACAATCAATACAAAAAATAATTATGCAAGTTCCAAGAAACTATATTCCATATAATAAGACATGTTCAGTGATGCAAAATTCACGGTATAAAGGAACTTCTATGTTGTTTAAAAGGACTTCAGTTTATTGAGCCCTAATTTAGCTTTATTGAGTTTTAATTGAAGCCCTAGTAAAGATACCCAAATTTGATACCATCCGATACTCTTCAAATGCTTTAGTAAATTTTAAATGTTTTTACATCTCCATCTTTTTGTTTCTTGACATTTTATTTATCTGTAACATTTGGGTAGAATCTCTATCATGAGTCTGACTGTTCTTGGTGGAAAACAAAATTCTTAGACCTGCTTATGGCAACAGCTACTATACGTGCAAGTATGATGGTAGCTGCATCGTAAAGCAGCGATCAGCTAGGTACCACTAGAAGGGTGGGAAACTCCACAGGATAGGATATGGGGTAAAGAGACAGATACTTCATTCCTCTAATTATTTTTTAAAAGTTAACACTTAAGAATGCAATTCATCAGTATCTTAAACACATGTTTAAGTGCATACATTCATTACCATTCAACAAAGCATCCATACTTTAAAAAGCATCTCTCATCCCTTGATATAGGCATGAGATATGATACCACAAAAATTAGGTTATTAACAGTATAATAACTGTAATTTATGGCTGTCACTGCCACATCAGTGACGTTTGCACTGTGTAACATTGGGAAGATCACCCTTCTGTGACCACTTTCACGTAGGGATATTTCATAGCAATTTCACACCAAGAGGAGAGATGGAGTACAAATTGCGTATGCGTTTTAGTTTGCTCCAAAGAAATCAAGCTGTAATTTCAAGAGTAACTAACTTACCTCAGAATTTAACAAATGAAGTTGCAAAAGGGTAGCAGGTCACATAAACCAACTATCTGAGCAACTGAGTAAGACCTTAGAAAAAGCACATTGTCCAGCTGCTAGATATCAAAGACTACTCTGACCAAATAGCTATTCTTCTCAAGGCAAAGAGTAATCTCTCAACTCCAGAGCTGGAAGCAATGTTCTGCATGCAAAATAGCCACATTCAACCATTCTTGCTGATTGCTTTCATCTTCCTCACAGAACAACCCCATTTTTAAAACAGTGGAGCATCATGCTTGGTGCACTAATAAGCATGTCAAGACGAAACCACTGGCTTACTTATGTCAGTTTGTTGCTTATAAAACACTGAGGCTGCTTAGTGTTCAGGAATGTATATGCCTTCTATAGATATCAGTAGCAATTAGATTTTCTGACGACTCACCTAGAGCAGAAGTCTTAACAGGCCCTATTGCAGATCAGCTTTATTGTGCATGGAAAAAAAATTCCAGTCTAGGGTGAACTATCATTCAACCGATAATTTCTGATGTCTTGCCCATCATGTTCAGAGCTCTTTCAGGAAAATAAAATTCTGGTCATCTAGAAGATGAAGGGGCTAACCTTTGCTGCCATCATTTTGTATAGAAAGGCTACAAAAAAACCCCAGTTCCCAAAATAAGGGGCTGTGCAAGGTGAGCATAGTGGCACAGAACTACAGAAATTGATTATGCTTCCATTGAGGTCAGGCAGTAACACTACTTGCAATGAGAAAATTTTCAGAACTGCTGATTTGACATTTGTACATTACTTCAGAAAAGCTGTTTTTAAGGTTTTACTGTGGAATATAAGAGTTGCAAAGTGGAAGCATCTCAGAGAACAAAAACCTGATGCAGTAACTATTTCCATCTGAAATTCAAAGGACCCGTCGGTACAGAAAGCCACATTAATATATAACACAAGTATCACTACTGAGAGAACTTCCATTCCAAAAAAGCTGAAAATAAATACTGTAGGTACTTATTTAAGAGTATTCCTGAATTAGATACTAGGAAAGTCTTATGAAATTTTTACATGTCTCTGTGTAAAATTCTACATAAAAAAAATCCTATTTCTCCTTTTCAGAGAAAGACTATTTAAAGGTGAAAAAAATAACTACAATAATTTTGAATTTCTACCACTTAGAGACAGTAATGTTTTCAGTTCCTTACCTCACCCATCTCTAAATCTTGAATGAAAAAAAAAGACATAACCAAAGCCATTATCATGAATGTTTGCATTTCTAGCATCAAGAAGACTGAATTGCAAGCTAGAGTGAATGTTAAATGGCATTACAGATTACAATTCAGTGACTACACATAACTACTGGGTATAAAAAAAACCCAAAACCCTGTTCTGAAATTATGAAGCAATTCTCACCTGATGCAAATACCATAAAACTCATTAAATCAGAGAATCCTCCCCTTGCAAAATTAATTTTAAAAACAGATTCCTTAAGCCATTCTCCAAATTATTTTAAATTTAAGTAGAAGTAACTCAGCCTCTGAGAAATCCCTTCAAACCCTAGACTGAACTCCTTACCAGAAGACAATTAATATGTCTTCCCTCCATCTGTGACTAAGCTCCAGTTCTAAATGTCAGATTTATTAACGAGGGAAGCATTGTTGGGTTTTTTTTATTGCTAGTATTATTGACATTAATGCATTAATATACATTAAAAATAAGAGAGAGAAGCTAGATTTTATTAAGGCAGTTTGGTGAGTCAACGTATTTGTACTCTGCTTTGCAACACAGGTCACAAAAGTAACATTTTAACATCAACAGCCTTTGAATTTGCTTGAAAAGGTAGGGCAGATGTGTTCTTCCTATTCAGGGCATCTGTACCGTAATATAATGGATTCTAAGGAACGATTCATTGGGCTTTGGTACCTTCTTTTTATTTATTCTTATTTCATAGACCCAGTTCTATGGCATTTTTGGGGCATTATTCTATTTAAACATACAAGCTATTCTAACTTAATACAAAGAATTTTGCAGTTCTTAACCACTATATTGCATTAAATGAGTTCACTATGTAGAGAGGTTTAGCAATAAATTAGCATACCAACCATAGTCCATTATTACAAATAGTCATACAAAATAACAGTGGATTCTTTTTGTGAAATCAATTCTTTATTCCTGACCTAATTCACATGGGATTAGTTAAAATGGATTACATGTAGGTACTGACGATGGAAGTCAAACAGGCATATAAGAAGTTGGTTCATATAATGGCTCATGTATTTTTACAGAAATGGAGCTAGCAGAGTGTACTTACAGCAGGACCCAAGAAAAAATCCAACTCCCATATTCAGCTTCCAAATTAATGGAGGTCTGTGCTGGACCTCTAATTTTATGCATCACCTAAATTATATATATATATGAGCCAGCAGTGTGCCCAGGTGGCCAAGAAGGCCAACAGTATCCTGGCCTGTATCAGGAACAGTGTGGCCAGCAGGAGTAGGGAATGATTGTCCCCCTGTACTGGGCACTGGTGAGGCCACCCCTCAAGTGCTGTGTCCGGTTTTGGGCCCCTCACTACAGGATAGACACTGAGTTGCTGGAGCGGGCCCAGAGAAGGGAAACGAAGCTGGTGAGGGGTCTGGAGAACAAGCCTTATGAGGAGCAGCTGAGAGAGCTGGGGTTGTTCAGCCTGGAGAAAAGGAGGCTGAGGGGAGACCTCATCACTCTCTATAACTACCTAAAAGGAGGGTGTAGCAAAGTGGGGGTTGGTCTCTAAGTAGCAGGCAATAGGACAAGAGGAAATGGCCTCAAGTCGCACCAGGGGAGGTTTAGACTGGATATTAGGAAAAGTTTTTACACTGAAAGAGTTATCAAGTATTGGAACAGGCTGCCCAGGGAAGTGGTTGGGTCACCACCCCTGGAGGTATTTAAAAGACGGGTAGACAGAGCACTTAGAGATATGGTTTAGTGATGGGCTTTGTCAGAGTTAGGTTGATAGTTGGACTCGATCTGAAAGGTCCCTTCCAACCTGGACAACCTATGATTCTATATGCAATGTCTTTTATTCCGCTCTACTTTAAACTGCCCCAAATTCCTTCCTTTACCTCCTTGACACTTGCCTGCCTTCACTCACTTTAATCAAGAATGTTGTCTTATTCCTCTTAATATCACAAAATGGATTCACCTCATTCCTCCCATATTTCATGGAAAGAAGGGACTTTTGCCTTAGGTTACCTGATTTTGCACTTAATATTACTTTAAAACTACATCCTTTTTGCAGTGTGAATAGAAATCATCATTGTAATACAAGCCGTCCCTAGTCCCAGGGACAGTGAGGATTCCAGCCATTTCCAGAATATATTTTTCTGTATGACACTCTTTACTCCTAAATGAAATGACTCACAGTTACATTATGTGAACATATTTAACGAGAACTGAAAACTTCTGTCAGATATCAGATCTGCTGCTTCAGACAAAACCCAGAAGTCATCAGAAATGTACCATGCTGTTAAAGAGACCGCATCATGCCCCATATTAGATGTAATCTGCATTTGGCAAACATAACAGGAAAGGTGAACTCCTACTCAGTGAACTGGCAGCATTATCTATTTTGACACACCTTACATGTTCATTTGTGAATTTTCTATATATTGTAGGCATTGATAAAGAACATTTCTGTTCCACGACCAATAAACTAAAATGAGGTTTGAGATAAGTTTATAAGGAAAAAATAAGTGAATCTAAGAAAAATACATCTCAAACATGTTCAGATTGTTTGCGTTATGTTGGCTAACGAGGCAAGTAAACAATCAGTATCACTGTATTTTTAATGATGTCTAATAAAGGAAAGAAAACACCACAGACATCCAGAACCTGAGGGTTAGAACAGTCACGTGGGTATGGGCAAAACTGGGCCTATGTCATAGCACGAAAACAGTATATAACAAGACCAGAAAATGACTCAAGATGTGTGAAATTTTTTTTAAAAAAGGAATAAACTTCAACCCAAATAAATTTTAAACATTACAGATTCTAAGAATAAATATGAGGATTCAGGAAAACACAGAAGTTTTTCTTATCAGGTACTTTTATAAATTAATCTCACAGCTGCTACCATACTAAGACTTCTTATTACTTTTAAATTCTTATGCAAATAAGAATATAAAATATTCGCATAGGCTTTTCTATACCTTGAAATTTGACATTTATTCATGTTCATATCCCTGACCTGAAGAGTCTGGCCTAAATCCTGACCAGATGTCTGTGTTACATAGACTCCCCAGCTACAACTATTAAAAAATAGTAATTATTAAAGAGTGGTTGATTTTAGTTGTTCTTTTTTTTTTTCCTAAATACTTGTGACTAACCTACAAATCAGGCATATATTTGTGAAAAAAAAAAGAGTTAATGTTTTTTAGGCAAAATGAGCATCATCTATACATTCTTTTGTAGATAGAAACCATCAGGTTAACGGTCAATGAAATTGCTAACTTGGGCTTCCAGTCACTTAATGTAGAAAAAAGTGCAACAACTAATAAAATCCTTTCAAAAAGAAGAAATCAAAACCATAGAAAGCCACACAAATAAGAATAAAGACTTTCTGATGATTAAAAAAAGCTGTTGTATAAAGCTACAGGCCAGGCAATACTCCGAATTATGCCAAGGACATTTTTATGCCCAGGCAGCCATACAGATGGAACACCTTTTTGTACATTTCCAGTTGCAATAAGAAAATATTAGAGTGATTAGACTGTATGTCAAGAAACACATCGTCTGTAGCTAAAGTGCATAAAGAATCTGTATTTCAGACAAATATTATAGACCTTTTTTATACTCAACACATTCATCACCATTAAGTATAATGACGTATTTAGCACAAACAACATTCTTCCCCCCTCTAAAAATCTGCTGTAATTTCAAAACATAGCCCTTAAAAGTCAGTAAGTGTTTTGAGAAGGGAAAAGAGGAGGCAGAAAGAGAAAACTGGTGACAGAATATAACAAATATTAGAACTGGCTGAAAATCAACAAATATACTTTAAAAAAATTCTTCAGAATGAAGCCTGGCATGCCAATTTATCGATCAAATCCTAACGTTAGGTTACAGAACTAATGAAAATAACATAACTTGTGTTTTCTTCTGCTCATAATGAAGTGAAGCAGTACTTAATAAAATCTGAATTATGTTACAGGAGACACATTGGACGAAAAAGAGTAGGAAAACACAGTAATAAGCCCAACTACTATAGCAAAAGACAATCAAATAACTCCATTATTTTTTTTGCTAAAAAAAGAACCCAAAAAAACTCGTAACACTAGTGGAAATCAGCTCTATTTCATCAGCTCTACTTACATTCTGGGCTGAATTTGTTTTTCTGTGCATACAGACCTTTCACCACTGTTGTTTAGATTACATACCAATTGTCCTATTAATTTATTTGTGACTGAGTTAAAATTCCTAAGAATGCAAACAACTATGAAATAAAAAAAAAAGAGAAAGTGCTATTCGTATGAATTAAGTTACCCACTCCTTCATTTAAAGTTTCTTAGAAACTTCCTTAGAAAAATCATGTTTGAAATTTCCCCAGGAAAATATTGTGTTGTAAAATTTATTTCTGTTAGATATCACAGGCAAACCACTCACACCATTTTTGGGTAGAAACTATAAATTCTGTTTATTTTTTTCCAGCTACACACCAATTTTTAAATATCCCAGTAAACAGTAATTACTCAGGGGAATAAAACACGACATATATCCAGACGTGTTTTCATGAAGCAAGCAAAGTTGGACCTGAAAGCAAAGATCGTGCACCTCTGAAAATTGAAGTGCATTACTGGAATATTATATACTCTTTACTATGGTATAGCAATAGTAAAGTGAGTCCTTTTCCTCTGACATCATCTCACTCTGACAGTGTGTCTGCACGTGCAAGTATACAAGAACTACAATTACATTTAATATTCCAGCTTTATTTTTACAAAACAAAAGTGCGGTTCAAGTTCTCTCAGAGGTGAATACTTCTACCCATTTCTACCAAATCCAAACACTGCCCACATAAAATCATCAGCACTGGCAAAGTCCTCAGTGACTTCCGAAGAGGAGGGCAGCAAGAAAGGCCCTACTTAACATACGAAAAAGAAATCCTGGCAGAATATATATGTGACAAAAAACTACAAAAGAAATTTAGACCTCAAATAATGTAAAAAAACCCAATCCCTTAGGAACAGTCAGTAAATTGGTACTCACAGGTATACAATACTCCACCATTGGGTAATGCAATTTATGTCCCTTTGCTGTCCGTCCAGAAAAGAAACAGCTCTGACAGACATCATAGTTGAAATGTTTTAAGCTCCGGTACCTATGGGGACATAAAACAAAGTGATTAGAGCTTCCTAAGTTTTGTTCTAATATTTATTTGTTATTAAGCCTTATTTATTCTCTGAAATGGCATCATGTGCTTTTCAGCAGCAGCAGCAACACAAGGACACAGTGAGTTTGTTGGGATTAACTCAGAAAGCACCTTGAAGTGCGGGGCATGCGCAAATGGGACATGGCATGGCCAACACTCCTCGCAGCTGCAGACCGCGGGGCACTGGTGCCACTGCAGCAGCTGCAAAGGACACAGGTGACCCACAGCCCTCTTAGTCCACTTCACACAAGTAGCCACCAGAAGCACGATTTTTAATTATTTTTTTTTTAACTAAAGCTGACTAAAGCAACAATTCAACTCCAGATTCCACCCACTGTTTTTTATAGTATGGTTGTTCTGACTGGGTGAGGTTATATCATTTGTATGAAACTAAAACGAGCTAACTGAGCCAAATTGAATAGCTACTGAATAGTTAAAGTTTAAATTAAATTGCTTCCTGAGAGCAGTTTTCTGTACCAATCCACATTTTTCCCCTGCTGAGTTTTATGTTTTGTTTTGCGAGACAAAATGTGTCCATAAATGTAAAGGTTTACTTTTAAGGATGCTGATGCAACTTTTTATAATCTTTACTGAGAGTCTGTGTATTAAATGGCCACATCTACCGTCTGCTAAGATGCTAGATGCTTTTGTTGTTGCAGGTCTCTAACTTCATTGTAGAAATTATTTAGAATGAGCCATTCTTTTGTCTTCCTTTCCCTTTTTTTCTATCTCTATATCCTCCTTCTCCACACAAAATAATTCAGTACAGACAAGATTCATCAGCCCCAGCTTAGGCATCTAAAAGATATCTGAGCTGGAGCTCTGTCACACTATGCTCCCTCAAGCATTTATTAAGAAAAAGAGGAACATTTAGAGGAATTTTGTCTTCTCTTAAGACAGGCAACAAAGTTTGATCAGATTAATTACTTTTGGAAGTACTCACGTACCTATATTTACAGTAAAAGAAGAGTGCTGCTCAATTTTATACGACTAACTAAAGCCATCATGCCTAAAGCTAAGTGAGATGAATCTGACCTCAGGATTCATATTATTATCCTTTAAAACAACAGAAAGAAGGAGAAATGGAAAGTATGGGGCACAAAAATTACACATCTGTGTAGATACCTATAGAGAAGTCTTAGAATCACTGACAAGAAGGACTGCTTTATATTGTTCCTAAATAATACACTTCAAGACCAAAGCAGAAGAAAAAGCCAGTTATGTTTAGCTCTAGTTCCTCTTCCCCCCACCATCATTTTATACACTGGAGTGATTAATTTGCAAATGCCTGTTAGTTGTAACAGTACTCACTAAGGGCACCAGTTATCTCATACCCCATGATGATAATTCATAGTAAGCTCACAGAGTTTAGAAGGATAATATGGAGAATATCCCTGTCCTCATTTTTCCTTTTAAAATTCACAGCTTCCTTGAACAGATGAGTGTTAGATTATGTTCACTGCTGTAGACAGGCCCCATCCCTGGAGACATTCAAGGCCAGGCTTGACCAGCCTCTGAGCAACCTGATCTAGTCGAAGAAGTCCCTGCTGACTGCAGGGGGGATGGACTAAATTACCTTTAGAGGTCCCTTCCAACCCAACAGATTCTATGATTCTGTGTAAGTCTCATCCCACTAACATATCAATGTTTGGTTTGTGCTACAAGGAAAGATTGACTGCTGAAGGGTGTTTAGTATTGCCTGGCATGAGTTAGTTTCCCAAGGCTTATGCAGGAGAGCAGCCAGCCAGCCCACATTTTTTCTTGCTAATCATCTCCTTTTGATCTTGTGCTTACAGAACACATGGGGTGCACATACTTCATTTGCTACCTACTGGGTGCACCGATGCCAAAACACCTGATGTCAGCCCACCCTGACACCCGTCAGTCCATTGTGTGTCTGACAGTGGTGCCGCAGGAGCCAGAAGCAGACTGGCTCAAGGCCACACTGTGGCCTCACCATGGGCAGCACATCCCACCTTAAAGCAGGAAAATGTTGGAAAAATGACGAAAAAGCGTGTTTTCAGAGAAACCTTGCACTCAACTCCCCTCCTCTCACCTAAAGCCAACAATTGGACACTCTTTACAGATGTTGCACTTGGCCTGATGTTTTGCCGTTTCTGCAGCTGCCACACGGTGTAGAACTGGTAGCCATACCATAGACTGTGGCTCTAAGCGCATCCAATCTATAAATTGCTTTACAGTTATTTCTGGCTTATTGTGGTTCTGTGGAGAGAAGAAAAAACATATTGAAAATAAAAAAACCCAAACAACAACACACAAAAAGCGCAGATTTTTAAAAAAACCTCACAACCTAGGTCAATCCTTTCCATGCTAGGTTAATGTAAAACTAGTTACAGGATACAAGAAACAATCTTGATTAAAATGCAAATGAAGAAAACAAATCAGTAAGAATATAGAGGACTATAAACAGCTGTGATAGAGAAACGGTAACAAAGATGGAGTACACAGTGAAGGAGTAACGGAGTCCATAGTAAAGCCATCTTTGAACTGGAAGGTCTTGAGAAAGAGGTAAGGGAGCATGAAAGGGAAGCACGTTCTGCAGTTCAGACATGCTAATGACATTAAGGTCGATGCCAGACCACTAAAAGTCAGTAGTTCTTGCATGTGTATTCCAAGCACATGGCATTCTTCCAAGCTAGCACATTAAACAAACACAAATGAACAGGTAAATCATTAAATAATGAGAGAGAAAGAAATCTGCCATTTATAGGGAATCACTGCACGAATACAGCAGAGGAAGTGTATTAGTATGATTGGTTTAAGCAGGAAATGAACAGGGTCCCACATTCTCTTAAGTTTTAACCATCAGAGGAACCTAGTCATAAAGGTACATTTATCAACTTTCTCAGCAATAAGAACAAAGGTCATCTTTCTGAGCTCACTGGAACTAAAGGAATACAACTTAAAATGCAAGTTATTCTTAAATGGTAACACATGATGCAACACTGGGCTTCTTAACCTTCATAGTCCAAGTCAACTTTTGCCAGTAAGAGGGAGCAGCATAAAAAAAAAAAAAAAAAAAAAGAATAATATGCTTTCATTACCAGCAAAATACTTGTTTTCACTAGGCGGAGATAACTGTCACGCAGCTGCACATTGCATGCTCTCTTAACGACCAGGGACTGAACTTGAAGTATTTATGTGAGAGAAGGGATACAATCTCAGCATCAGTATCATCATACAATCATGGCAGGTATTTAAACACGACCTTGCCAGTCCCCCTGGGAGACGGGGCAGATTCTTGTGGGACATAAAGATCATTCCTCTGTGACAGAAAAAGTCTGTCACTAACAAATGAATAATTTATTTCAGTATGACTTGAAGCACTGGAGGCCAGCGATAGGTGTGTCAAGCACCACTCCTTATTGTCCGAAGCAACAATGTTAAAATCTCAGGGGAAGTTTTACACCATTAACTGGTCAAACCAAATTATTCATTATCTGGACAATAACTCTTCCAGTCATCTCAGGGTCCAGAAATTAATCTAATAGTTCTGAAAAAAAGCTAGCACAACTGAATTTGCCAAAGCCCTGGATGAAATGTCTATGAAAGAATGGCAAAAGAAAAATGCTCTATAAGCTCACTATAAGATTTAATGTTTGATTCAGTAAAATCAGAAATATTACAGTCAGTAGTTTCATATATGCCACAGTGAATTTTTAATCCATATATAATTTCTGACAATGCTCAAAGCTGCCACTTTCACAGAAATAATACACTCAAGCAATATAGATATCACTAGCAAACAGTCGGACCCTTAGGGATCCTTGACAAAGTCTGAGTTAGGTTGTGTTCAATTGCAACATCCTCTTTTTATTTCTCATGTTCTTTAAACAGACAGACGCTCCTTGCAGCCTCATTAACCCCCTGCATGTAGCGTGGAGCTGAACAGCAGGCCGTAAGACAGCTTTATTCCATGTTCTGATCTGCTGCATAAAGGCTCACAATATATAAATGGCTACGCTTGAAGTTTCGTGCAACTGCAAACTCTTTTGTCAGTAAAATAATGCTAAATAATTTCCTGATGCAGAAGGTCAAAATTACAATCAACATCGTTCTCTTGTTCTGTTGAGCTCACGTCTTGTTCCAGCAGAGAAAAGCACGTTGTTCTCACAGTATCAGGTTGCTTTGAACGATGCAGAGCGGGATAATTGGCTGCTACAGAATTTTTTAACAGCTTTCAAAGCAGTCAATATTGTCAAACCCAAAGATTTATATATTCCTTTTGCTAAAAGGTAATTTGTTTGATACTATCCTAAACCATAAACCATCTTTTACAGATGCATTTTCACAATAACTTCACACATCGAGTTGCAGGAGCATATTCATTTCTGTTCAAACACTCAATGGATGTTTTTTTAATTCCTTTCTTCATTTTACACCATGTAAAAGTGAATCCTAAGACTTCAGACGGAAGAGTTTTTTCCACATGAAGGTCTTTGCTGTCTCACCTGTTGGAAGCAGCTGCGCACGCTGGGTTCAATGTTGCTGCCACCAAAAGCTGCCACTTCCCCAAGCTGCCGCGGGATCTGGATGGCGTCGTGAAGCAGAAGGCCCAGCTGCCGCTGGTCGCACATTTCTGTGGGGCCTGCCACCTCCTTGAACAGGTCTGCAACAGTGACACAAGGCACCGGCTCATTTCATTTCCAGGTACACCCCCTTTTATTCAACAACACTGCAGCTCGAGCTTTATAATTTTTGTAATCCAGACGTGGTTACAGATGGCCACTGTCCCATTTACAATAGTTTACCCTCACCTAGTCTTGATTACTTTGACTATTTTTTCTTGATCTGGAACCATACAGATGAGAAAGGTAAGGCCAAAAGAATGAAACTATACAGCTTCTTATGGCATCTCTTGATAAAACTGTACACTGCAGCTCCTGTTTTACCTAGGAGCAGCTGTGTGACAAAACAAAAGAGACATCACAAAATTATAAGAGCTTTCTGTTCTAATTCATCATACCCACATTGCCCCCCCTGAATATGTACTACATTTTCTGTTATCACTAGGGAAGAAGGAAATAATATTTCAGAAATCCATATCTTATGCTGAAGTCTATGCCATCCCTCGGTTGGTTGAGGACAGAAGCACATTTGGTTCTGACCTGAGACTAGAAACTCGCACAAGTCACAGCTGGCTATGTGAAATAGCTCAAAGCAAGAGCAGCAGCCAGCGAGACAACTCAAGCTTAACATTAATCACATTTACATCCCAGATAACCACGTCTGCTTCCACACACTTTCCCCTTTACCAATTCCCTTTTCCTAAGGTAGGTGTCAAGCCCCAGAGCATAAGTGGATGTTTTGGGATGACTGTAGTGGTAGAAAAAATTAGGTGATCAAGAAAATTGTTCCAGATACAGACACTTATTGGGGAGAAAGACCTACTTAAGAGTCACAGTAAAGCATTAAATGAATAGGCTTGTCTGTAGGATAGAAAATATTTCTTAAGTGCTTCCTTAACACATTTCTTTGATTGGGCATTTTTATTTGTTAAAACTTTCAGTTAAAATTTTTAACATGTTTCTAGCAACAATCCTTCATTTATGAACTTCGTAGCTGTGCACATTAATATTTAGTCACAAGATGGATCTCTCCTGAAAATATCTTAAACACAGAGTTAATCTCAAATATTTTTAAATTCTGTGATTTGGTATAAATTACAGAAGAAATGGAAGTGAATTCTTGTGTTCACTCCGGTTGGCTTCTACATTCCCCTTTTGCGCTCAGTGGCTGACTTGGACTAAAGCTCCAAGTAATCTTTAAAAAAAAAAAGAAAAGAAAAAAGATTTAAAAAATCCATTTATACTATTCCCCTACTTTTCATGCTTCCCACCAGAACAACCATTAATAGATTAGAAATAAATGAAATTTGAAAATTCAGTCTGACTGCACTTCTGATTGAGAAACAGACAAGCTTTGTTCAGAAACACTCAAGAGAAACTCTTTTATTTCACTCTGTAAATTGTTTTGCTCTTCATTTGGAGCAACTGTCAAGCTTCGTCAGCGTGCTACTGAAAACATGGTCATACTTTTTTTCTTGGCAAAGGGGGTTGAGGCAAAAGAAGGGTTTTTCACAAAATAGAAATTGAGATGACAATTAATTTTTAGAGTTCCTGGTATTTCTCTCACTCCTTTCTTGTCAAACAAATGCTAACAGCAGCTTCAGTGCTTAGTGCTGAGAAAAAAAACCCCACAGACAACAGCAGTGTCAGAACTGCACTGTTGCAGGCTTGTCCTAGCAATCCCAGATCCCGGCTAACTTCTTCAGCCACTTTTCGAATAGCTTTCCAGTTTCTAAGAGTCAGTTTAAAAAACCCAACAGGATAAAAAAACCCCGTCTGTTCTATTCTTTCTGTTTGTATCAGTCTACAGTGGAAACAGGCACTAAAAGAACAATTCGTGAACTGCTCTAGCTACGAGGAAGATGAAGTAATTTCCCAAGCCCTAAACCTTCAGTTGATTGGGGAGCGAGTAAATGGAGGAAAACTGATGTGGCAGAAGAGAGAAAGGGAGAGTGATCAGCTAGGGTTGATCCAAGCAGGAAATACGCAAATACCTTTGAAGAGCTCAAACTCATCCGAAGCACTCCACTTAAAAACCAAATAAAACTTAACAGTGATAGCTGTGCCACAACTGCCAAGCATCTAAGCGCGAGGGAGTTCCATGGTTGGTATCTTCTTTACCCGAAACCCTCAATGCCTTCAACTTTGACACACAGGAGAAGCTCCTCAACTGAAGGCATGAAAGCCAAAACGTTCTTGCTATCTGGCCCAGCTCTTCAAAATAACCCACGAGCTATTCCCTGGCAAAGAAGGGATGGCGAGAGCAGCTCTCAAGTGGCAGGCATATGGGAGCAGCTCTGACCGGGTGCAGCCAGACATCATGCTTGCCAGTGGGAAAAGGGACCACATGTGCCACCCACCAGCAATGTCAGAAGCCACAAACTCTTAAAATTGGAATTTGTTAATATGTACTTACTTATTATATGAGTTTATACATAAAATGCATTTTATATAAAGCTAAACTGTGTAAGGGACTCTACGAAAAGGACAAGAAGAATGACTGCGGAAGTTCTGAGCCATACGGGAAAAAAAAAAAAAACAGAAACAAGAAAAAAAGAAACCTTAAATGCAATTCAGTCTCACAGTAGTATTTCAAAGACAACAGCCAGCAGGACTCAAATGGCAACTTATCTGGACAACCTGAAAAAATGTACTTACTGGCTGGGATAGAAGCAGACACTTGAAAATGTTTTCAAGTTTATTAAATACCTACCAAAACAGTAATAACATAGTTAGTAGTAAGATGTCCACAACACACATTTTATGTCTTTTGCTGAAGTTGTCAAGACATCATATCAAAAACCTAGCACTGTCAAACCCAAACCATCCACGCAGCTCCAATGAATCAAAAAAAAAAAAAAAAAATCACATTCCAAGGATGCTGTATATCACTTGAAAATTGAGCTGCTTCTCAGAGGAGATTTTTCAAGTACCCCTTCTTTTCCACCTCAAATCCTACAGCTTTTATGCATTAAATGATACGACCCAAAATCTACAAATCTACACACTAAATAAAACTCCATGCATGCTTTCTGTTTCTGCTGCCAGTCTGGGCTTTCTGTATTAAAAATGAGACCAGGTAAGAGTGAAATGCACACAAACGTACTCCCAGTTATTACACACTGGTATGACTCCTCTCCACCTCTAAAATTAAAGAAAAGAAGTGGAAGATAAAATTCCTGCTGTCCCTCAGGAAATCCATTCTCTCTGAGACATTATTTGTCTCCTGATTGCGTGACCAGGCATAAAACCTGCTGTGTGTAATCACACATGCAAATTAAAATTTTTACTGTTACAAATACTTGCTGATATGATTGAAATTTACCTTTCAAGGACATTTTTCTACAGTATTCAGAACTCCTGTACTAATGTATGAACAACTAGTAGTAAAAAGGAGCAGTGTTTTGTTTATTGTATTCTGAGTATTTTGGAACTAAGCTACTATTATCTTTTGTCATGTACATCCTTTTTTTTTTTTTCTTTCTTCTCCGTTTTTTAAGGCTGCTTCCATAGTGATGAACCCAGGGCGCTGACACTGGAATGCTGTCATCCATATCATTAAGCTGCTAAAAATGCACCCGTCATGCTTTTGGATCAAGGTTGACTAACTCTCTCTCCCAGAACAGACAGGAACGATGTGAGAGTAAGGTAGGTCTGGGATCATTTCCAATAGGTTCATAAACGCCCCACCTCGTTTTGGGGAGTAAGGAGAGCATGACATGGATACAGCCAGACCAGGTCATCGGCCTCACCAACAGAAAGAGGCCCTGGACTATTTGCTCTCCAAGCATAGATGTAATTGGGTCACGGCAACTCAATTACACTTTCAGGTCCATTTTTATTCACAGGAGCATCCAGGTGTGTGCTTGAAGTTAGGCATGTCTTTAAGAATAGGCATTCTTTAATTGAGGCTTCAATGTTTCTTCTAAAGTAATTGGGACTTTTTTTAATTAAAGATTCATTCCCATGCCAACCCTGAAGTCTAGTATCTTAAAAAGAAGCTTAATTAAAACCACAGAAATTTCTCTGGCAAAACATAGTTAAAAATGTGTCAAGTGAAAAAATTGCACCTGTACTGTAAATGAACATACAGTTAACAAAATTCCTATTTTTACTGTAAATTAATGTGATTAAACGTGGCTGTTAAAACCAAATAAAAATAAATATTAAAAGGCTTCACATTAAAGAAAGGAGAAAGAACAAAGGCTTGACTTCTGCAAAAAGGTAACAGAAAGATGAAAGTCAATTGTACTGGTAAATTGTCAGTTTACCATATTATTTCATATATGCAATGTCTCAGCAGCCCAGAAATTACGTAATTATTACATTGATCCCCAGAATGCTGGTCTCTGTGAAGGCTGAGGTAGAAAACACTTGAGCAGACAGTCTGGTTAAGCATTTTACAAATGATTGAAGCATTCATCCAGAAGTTTATAAAACAAGAAACTTCACAATTTTATAACCAACTACTCCAAGAAGAGTATGAGTCTCTAAAACTACAACATTTAAAGCATGGTCTACTCTGTTAAAGGCTCAAACTGCAACCATACAACTGCCATGCGCAGAGGAGCCTGGGATAGACAACGCCTCAGAAATTATTAGAAGAAATATAACCAAAAGGAAAAGAACATGTTAGGAGCTGGTGTGAGAAAAGGAGAAATCAGAAGGCAGGTAATTCGTATTAAGCACTCATGTTTGGGGGTACTGCTCTTTCTTCTAAGTGACTTATTGTCACGGTTTCAAGTTAGGCTAGAGTTGACTTTTTTACTAGCAACTGGTATAGTGCTATGTTTTGGATTTGGGATGAGAAATAGTTTTGATAGCATGCTGGTGTTTTCAGTTGTTGCTGGGCAGTGAAGGCCTTTTCTGCTCCTCATACCACCCTGCCAGCACGTATGCTGGGGGTGCACAAGAAGTTGAGAGGAGACACAGCCAGGACAGTTGACCCCAACTGACCAAAAGGATGTTCCATGCCAGGTGACGTCATGCTCAGCATATAAAGAGCTGGGGGAAGAAGAAGGAAGCAGGGGGGTGGGGAAGGGCAGGGGATGTTCGGAGTGATAGCGTCTGTCTTCCCAAGTAACCATGATAGTTACTTCCCAAAGTAAGCGTGATGGAGCCCTGCTTTCCTGGATATGGCTGAACGTCTGCCTGCCAATGGGAAACAGTGAATGAATTTCTTGTTTTGCTTTGCTTGTGTGCCTGGCTTTTGCTCTACCTATTAAACTGTCTTTATCTCAAGCCACATATTTTTTCTCCTTTTACTCTTCTGATTCTCTCCCCAGTCCGAACTGGAGGAAACAGGTGAGCGACTGCGTGATTCTAGCTACCGGCTGGGGTTAAACCACAACCCTAATTTTCTTGAAATTACTTAGCATTTCAATTATGGCTTTCACCTGAGGATCTGAAAGCTCAGTATCATAGAATCATAGAATACTAGGTTGGAAGGGACCTCAAGGATCACCTGGTCCTACCTTTCTTGGCAAAAGCACAATCTAGACAAGATGCCTCAGCACCCTGTCCAGCTGAACCTTAAAACTGACCAATGTTGGGGAATCCACCACGTCCCTGGGGACATCATTCCAATGGCTCATTGTTCACATTGTGAAAAGTTTTCCTCTTGTGTCCAATAGGAATCTCCCCTGGAGTAACTTGTACCCATTACCCCTTGTCTTTTCCATGTGACTCCTTGTAAAAAAGGGAGTTTCCATCTTCTTTGTAGTCACCCTTTAAATACTGGAAGATGGTGATAAGGTCTCCCTAAGCCTTCCTTTCTCAAGGCTGAAGAAACCCAATTCTCTCAGCCTTTCCCCATATGGCAGGCTCCCCAGTCCTCTGATCATCTTTGCATCCCTTCTCTGAACCCTCTCCAGCCCGTCCACATCTTTTTTGTATAGCAGGGACCAAAACTGAACACACCATTCCAGATGCGGCCTGACAAGCATCTAGTAGAGTGGGATAATGACTTCTTTCTCTCTGATGATGATGTTCCTGTTGATGCAACCCAGCATCCTGTTGGCTTGCTTTGCCGCTGCAGCACACTGTTCACTCATATTGAGATATGAGTGAGATAGATAGATATGACAAAATTTCTCTCAACAGTAGATTTTGTCCCACCCTAATCATCATCAAAGCAAGCAAGAGAGTCCACATCAAAGATCAGTCTATAACACAGAGAGAGGACCCCAAAACACTGACTGCATAACCAGTACCTGGCACGGTTACTTCCTTCCTTCTCCTGCAAAATTTCTTTCAGACTGAAGAGTTTTGTTTTGTGACAATTTTATGGTTTGTAAACTGACAAAGATATCAAAGCCTAGCCAGGAGTAACAACATCAAAAAAAAAATTTGTGTTTTCTGACTACTAATTCTCTGCTTTGAGAAGATGAGCAACTATTTCAGTATCAGATGTAT
This sequence comes from Rhinoptilus africanus, assembly GCA_013400135.1. Lineage (NCBI taxonomy): Eukaryota > Metazoa > Chordata > Aves > Charadriiformes > Glareolidae > Rhinoptilus > Rhinoptilus africanus. The sequence goes on from VXBO01010633.1 coordinate 391,339, forward strand.
TTCAGGTTGAAGTTATGATCACTTGGTACAAAAGTCTGCTGAGATTTTTTCTGCATTAATTTTTTAGGACTTTCCACAGCATTCTTCAGGAAAAAGCCCATCCTGTTAGCTTGGATTATGCAGATCTGCTGCCATTTTTATTTTACTACTAGACACAAAGCAACAACATAAAAATGAATCCAGTCTAGTAATTTCCTCATTCTCCTTCAATGTCTGTATTTGGTAACTGTAAGTACACTAATTAATAGCAATTTAATGTGAGTTTATTCCCAGGTTTTGGGGGTTTTTTTAAAACTATCTTTTTGTAGGGTTATCATTCTGTTACCCATAGCCTAACTAACTCGCATACTTTATGAAAGTTTTTTATTTCACACCAAATGGCAGATTACCTCCTGAATTGTCATTACTGAATAAAGCTATGTCTGCCAAGCTCTTTTAGTCATTCACTAAATATGTCACCGATTCACAAATACGTTAAATGACATAACGAAACTAAAAAAAGCCAGTGTCTTAATATGGGCTCAAGTTCAGATGCCAAAATATGCCCCAATGTATACCTGTACTTTTGCTCAATGTTAATAACCAAGATTACCTACAAACACTTCTAAGGAAAGCAGAAAATTTTGCAGAGCTCCAGTGGTATGTGGCAAATACAGTCTCTATACATTTTACACGTGCTTCCAAAATGTGTCAAGGAACTACCGCAAAGAATAATAATTTTAAGAGGGGGTGCATAATATATAACTGTCCATCACCTAGGATACTCTTACATAGTGCTTAATCTTGTGTTCTGTATTTGTTGGGGGCTTTGCCACAAAGTTACTCAATTCTCTTCTCCTGCAATTATTTTTGTGAAATGTTTTTATACTACTTAGTATTTCTCAAGCCTGTGAGATTACTTCAATCAACATAATTTAAACTTTCTTTGTACAACTCTGTCAGGAAGCACAGACACTGGAAAACTATTTTCAGAGTTCATATCAACTTTCTCAGAGAACACAAAATACAATTGCTGGATTTTGATGTATCCCCTTGCTTTATCAGACATATCAATCTGTTCTACTCAATGCTGAATTGCTTGAATTTTTTCCCCAAAAAAGCCATACACACACACCAAAAAAAAAAAAGAGAACAGAATCAGTCAAATAGAATACTTCTCTAGCTTCCACACAGCTATGTTCTCCTTTGCTTTTGGGAAGTGTAATACCATGTATTACAACGATGCATAATTGACATCAATACTTTACAGTCAGGATATAAATCATACTTTCTCCATTGTCACTGATGATAATGAAAAACAGCAATTCTATTTTACTTCAAAGAAAACTGTCTTGCTACAGGCATGAGAAATGTTTTTACTACAAATTTTGCTGCAGTGTTACTGTTATTATACACAACTTAATTACATGTTGTAAGTGTTTTATAAAACACATTCTTCCTTACATCTGTACTTCTCCTCCAGAAGGCCCTTAGAAAGAGACATCAAGCCAATTTTCAGGGACTGCACTCGAATTTTTCCAGTTCGGCCACTGAAATTATAAAGATAAGACAATTTAATACAGTTTAATTTTATTTCATTCCAACTCAAGTCTAGTCAAAATGCAAAGGCATCAGTGAGTTCTACTTCAAATACACTTCAAATCTCAAAACAAATTAACACTACAACTCACATTAAGAATACTTCCCTTACAAAAGGTTAACTCGCCTTCTAAGTGGTTTACATGTCAAAACAGGTCATATTACTCCAAAAGGGCAGACGTTTAGCTCTGCAAAGCTCTCAACATGATTTAATAATGTGATATACACAGAAAAAAAATACATGAGCACACAGCAGGAAAGCCTATTACCCACTGTGAAACACAAGGACTGCAAAATAAAACCAAGTTTTCATGTCACAATAATTAATTCTATTTTTTTAACTTAATTTTTTCCTTTTATTTAAAGGAAATTTTAAAATGCTCTGATATACATGTGTACCAGGACATATGCAATCAACCACAAACAGTAATTAAACGATATGGAGCTGTTATTCTCTTTAAGCAATGTGACTTCAGGCTCATCTTGTCCAACGTGAAAAAAAATAATAACGCTCAAACCCAAAAACCCACACATCCAACCTTAAGCAACTTGAGAACAGATAAGTGGGTACCAAAGCAAGTGATTTTAAACCTGCAAGACAAACACGGTTCAAAATGAAAAAACCAAAAGCAATAAAACCAGGGTACATGGAAAAGGACATTTTAAAAGTTCAAAAGATCAGTACAGAAACATATTCTTAAAAGATCTGATGGTATTTTCTTTCAAAGACCAAAACACACCACGCAATTTGTCTTTAGATGAAACACGGCAAACAAATCATGACAATAGTGGTTAAATTGTACATTATACACAAATCCCTGCATTTAAGGTTACCTGGGTCCTTCACCAGCAAGTAAGAGAAGACAATATTACTCCAAACATTAATTTGGTCCCTTCTGTCATGCAGAAGTGATATATCCTTTAATTACTCCTGGTTATTAGGTATATCTTTCTATACTATCCATTCAACATATGGTCTGCCGTCTGATTTACTTCACAAACGTTGTGCTGAATACAGAATTATTAATTTATTTCTGGGCTCCCAGTAAATTAGCTAAGCGCCTTACAAATATTAATGCATTTGTCTTCACAACCATTACCTAATCTAGCGAGACTAGACAGTATTATCTTCTCTATTCCACAAGTTGGAAGAGAGGTGCAGAGAAATTATTGCTAAATTAATCAAAAACACCCATTACTTTTACTGCCTAGTTTGAAAATCAGGACCAATTTTCCAGAATATTATAGAAGTGCCACCTATTTTACACATTCAAGCTTAGCTTCAAATTACCTCTTTCAATCCCAGACACTACATCATTCTGGCATACCTTAACGTGTAAATGGCTCATTTTGCAACCTTGATAAAGTTCTTTCACCATTCTTTCCTGTGGAGGGTTGTCTGCATTTAAACTTTGTATTCCCCAGAAAAACAAAGCAGAACATTCATTTGGGTTTGATTTAACTCAGGACTGACTAGAGCATTTGTTTACTAAAGGCAGAAGTTAAAAAAACCTTTGCAGTTAAAAAGTCAGGACATGTATGTAGAGGCTTCAAACTTCTCCAGATTTTAGCATATTGTTATAAGGACTGTGAAAAAGCTCCTTTCACACAAAAAAGCATTTCCTTAATAAATTATAAAGCTTGCAATGTTACATTTTTCCAAAGAGCAACATATTTCCCCCTAGCCTCTTCCTTGGAAACAGCTAAACAATAGCACTGGAATTAAATATACAAGTAAAAAAATCCCACACCAAAGATAAACAAAACCCCCTCACCAGACCTACAGACTTTGTAGTACTGACACTTCCAATTCAATGGTTTAAGTTTTCCCAGCTTAGAGAGCCACAAAACCACTGAGGTTAGGAGGGACTTCTCAGAGATCATCTAGACCAATGCCCCTGCTCAGTCAGGTAGAGCAGATTGCCCTGGATCATATCCAGTCAAGTGCTGAATATCTTCAAGGATGGAAACCACACCACTTCTCTGGGCAACTTGTGCCACTGATGATCACCCTCACATTAAAAAAATCTTTTTCTTACATGTTTAAGCAGAATTTCCTGTATTTCCATTTGTGCCTACTACTCTTTTGTCCTGTCATTGGGCAGCACTAAGAGCCTGACTCCATCTTCTCTCTTGCTCCCATCAGGTATTTATGCACATTGATAAGATCCCTGAGACTTCTCTTTTCCAGGTTGAAGAGTCCCAGCTCTCTCAGCCTCTCATAATACATCAGATGCTCTAAGACCGTTACCATCGTGATGGTACTTCACTGGACTCGCTCTAATTTGTCCATGTCTCTCTTCTCCCGGGGAGCCCAGAACTGGACCCAGTACTCCAGATGTATCCCAGCAGTGCCGAGGAGGGGGGGAGGATCACCTCCCTTTACTTGCTGGGAATGCTTTTCGTAATGCAGCCCAGGAGACTTTTATCCCACTATGCCACAAGTGCACATTGATGGCTTATGTTTGACTTGGTGTTCATCAGGACCCCCTGGGCCTTTCCTGCAAAGCTGCTTTCCAGCCATTTGTTCCCCAGCCTGTAATGATGTATGGGGTTATTCCTCTTCAGGGGGAGGATTTGGCATTTTCCTTCACTGAACTTCATGACTTTCCTGTTGTCCCCTTTCTCCAGCCCATCAAGGTCCCTCTGAATGGCAGCACAACCATTTAATTCTGCTGTATGTACAAGCATCTGAAAATCAAGGTCTTGCAGTGGGAAGGTTCAGAAACTTTGTAATGCTTGAATTCATGCAGAATTTATGCATCAAGTATTTAGAATTAAGCACCAGTACATTATTCAGATACACTTTATAGCAATACAAGTATGCTTGTCATTACAAAATCGATTGATAAGACCACTTTAAGCAGCTCAGGTCCTAATGAAAGGAAGTCTGAACCATTATAGTTCTATTAACTGGTTTAGAGCAAACTCACCCATTGTCAGTAAATACAACAATGAAAGGCAGTATAAAAATGGAATATTATTGACTTCTGACCTATCTTCAAGTAAAAAATGGTAAAAACATTCTATTTGCTTGTCAGAAGCACTGTTCTTGTTTAGTAAAGTCCATTTGGCCCTCTGGATATATCTGAGCTCTCTTTTGCCCAGCAATACAAAATCTAAGGATTCATTGCCCTTATAATGCGAGGCTGACATTCTTCTTCCCCAAGCAAACTGGAATTTTATTGCTTTAGTAGGGAAGGGGAGAGGCTGTTGTCTGTACATATGCACCAGGCAAACTCTGGCCAATATGCCTCAGGTATGATCCCCTTGTTGCACCTTCACCCACTGCCAGTCAGGAGGTGGCACAGAACCTAGAAGTAATGCAACTTTTAAACCTGACAAAATAAGTATGAAAAAAAATAAAGGTACACATCATTTCCAGGCATGGTAGGAGAGTGCATTGAGAGCAGATACTACAGAGAGGACTAGCTTAGTGGGGAATCAGCTAACTAGAACATTTGGTCAAGGACACAGGAGGCTACCATGCTGCCCAAGTAGAGAGGCTGGATTGGAATTGGAGCACATAGAACTTTGTTGCGTAATTTGGACTCTCTATCCAAGCACAAAGCAACCACTCATCTGTTCCAATGCAACTGCAGAGAATATCAAAGAGCTACTTTATATAAAACCTGATGAATGTCATTACCACACAGTAACATAAGCAACTGAGGAAAGGAAGGGTGAGCTAGAAATAGCTGCAGTATCAGAAGGGAAAGGGACAATACTTTTATAATGTATCTTAGTACAGCAGATACTGGAATTAGAGGACACAGGAGGGGGAGGTAAGAACAGGTAACACCCATGTAGCAGGGACCATGCCTCATGAGTCCCCTTGCTAATCCCATAACAACTGAACTCCCCAAAAATGAAACTACTATGATTCCAACCTCACTACAGCAGACATAAGCTGTGCGGAGCACTTGGGAACCACATAATATAGTTTAGCACTACCCAGCCCCAGGAACATCTCAGCTGCAGAACACCATGCTAAATCCTAAACCTAACATCCCTCTCTCTGCTCAAACACCTCGGAAATTCAATGAAATACAGTAAAGCAAGGTTAAAATTATCTGAAGGTCTGTCTTTTCAGGAAAATGAGTTTAGTGAACTTTCCAGAAACATTCCATCATCATGCAACTGTCACATGCAAACTTTATTGCTTTGTCTAAGTAACATCCTAATACAGTTAGGACCCAAAACTCCTTTGAGAGGCAAACAGTCAATACCGTAGTCAAAACAGGGGCCAGTGACACCTGTAAATTATAAACATATTAATCAGGGTATAATTAATATTCTATTGTTGAATATAATCATACAAAACTATTATTACCAACAACGGTATGCAAGTATTCTGTAGCATTGCAATGGCATAGCCAGACATAATGTATAAGTGTTTTACCAAAGTACGGAAACAGTGTGAATGCCAAAGGGGCAAGCAGTGATGGGCACAGCTGCACACAGGAGTTAGCCACATAACAAAAAGTTGCCAAACAGAGGACAAGATTAAGGACAAGAGATTGTAAACAGGAATACACAACAAGGTTGACTGTCAAATCAACAGAAAACAAGATAAGCAATATCAAGTCCAGAGGAAACCTATGTCCCCCAANGCTCTAGTAAGGAAAACTGGAGAAGTAAGAAGATGAACCCCCTTCAGGTCTCAAGCCTGATCCGTGTTGACACTACAATTACGGACTACCACGGACAGTGGCTGTCAGTCATCTACATAACCCAGCAACAGGAGGCAGCTGGGCAGATCTCTGGAGGCCCCCACAGATGCCTCCCTGTGATCAACCACAGAGCAGTGAGTCAAAGGAGTCCATTTTCCTGCCCTACAGAGGGCCAAGTCCTTCCTAGAGCATTCTTACTACTCTCACAGCCTGCCAAGCTGCTCCCGCTGAGTCCTGCGTGAATCAAGGCAGCTATCATCAACACAGGGAATGCAACTGGAGTGCATGCAGAAAACTTCCATCAGCTACTGCCAAAACCAGAGCATAAAGTTAAGGCTGACTGAGCAGGTCTCATCCCTTCTTGTTCCTCAGAAGTTCAGATTTTGCTGAACTTAACATGCTGGTAAAGCCTGGGATATTAACTCAACCCGGTATTAGAATTTGCCGGGTATACAAGTGCAACAATAAATAACAAAGTTTTAATTCCTCAGAGGAAGCCTGGGCCATAGAGAATGATCACGATGACAGGTTTGATCATATGGAAAAGGTTAGCATACGTGCAACACCACAGATAGCCTTCCTAGACTAATGCACAAAAGAAATTAAATTTAAAAGAATGCATTATCAAAAGTATCCTACCACAAAATTCAGGAAAATTTAAAAGTTGAAATACAACAAGTCAGAGAAACATTGCAAGACTTGAAAAACAGTGCATGTAAAAGTTTCTTTATGGACATTGGGTAATTTTGATTGAAATAATGAGTCATCACCCACAAATAGTACATGTATTCTGTAGTATGTATGACAGACTTCAAAATACTTAACTCATTTCAAGGAGTGTTGAGTTATTCCATTATTACTGAAAGCTATCAATCCATTTCATATAAATGTCTTTTGGAGATCTTAGTAGATCTTACAGTATATAGTCCAGAACAATAACCACCAGCTATTGCTTTTGGATGATTTAAACACAGACCTGGCCAAATGATTTCCTAGAGCGAACAATTTCCTTCACAGCTCTCATTGTAAAATGCAATGCATTTATTTGTAATTCAATTTTTAAAAAAATAAACTCTCTGGGCTAACAAAACCAAGATACTTTCACTTTGGAAGATGTTTACAGGGCAGATGTTGCTGCCTGAAACAACCTTTGAGTCCTTGAATAAGTAAAAGTCACTGAGTAAATTTAATGTTTCTCTCTTCTACTCAGCTTAAAGAATGAATCATTCCTGATGTGTCAGAAAATACCAGAACACAACAGACTTGCCTACTATTTCTAAAAATAAATTGGTTCTTTTTAAGGGCCAAAGATATCTGTAGGTAAGTCTGAAGAACTACCCAGTTTGCCATCAATCTGTGTATCAGTAATTAAATCTCAGGTTAATAGCATGCGACTAACAGATGTTTTTTGTAGACAGTTTAACGATTTGAAACATTGTATATATACAACACCAATGCAATAAACAATGGAAATGCCAAGACGCAAATTAGTTCTTTCCTAAAGGCCAATTAAAAAAAAAAAAAAGCAACTAAAATTGGTGCCTGTTCTTTCAGCTTTTTTTTTTTTTCCTGTAGTGGATTTGAAAGGGGAGCAAGGAAACATACTGTAAAAGGTAATTTTATCTCAGAAAACCTTCATCCTCCATTTTTCAAAGTCTGACTGAAGATTAAAGTCTCATCAACTTGAAGAATTATCTACACTAAAGCTTTCAACACAATAATCAAGGGGAAATGGGAGCAACAGGAAACGTTATTGAAAGAAAGGTTTGTTGCTACTATGTGCCTTTTAAACATGAACAGATTAAACAAGTGACTTCTAACTGAAGTTAGGAAGCAAAGGTAAATTGAAGAAAATATAATGGATTTGTGATCAACCTGAAAAAAAAAACCTCCAACCACTGACTACAAATAATTAGTAGTTATTTATATCTGACATTATTAAGTCTCTTATTCTAAATAACCAATAACATTTAAGTCAAGCAACATATTTGATCTACTGCTGTATTTGCAAATGATATGTTTATTCACTGACAATATAGAGCTCTGCAAAACAAAAATAATTGCAGGAAGAAGTCCCAGTCATTATTTGATGGGCTTTGCAATTTTCCAGAGGTAACAATGAGAAGTCCAACTAACAGAAATGTCACAATATTAAACAGCAATATTTGAATGCCAAGGCATAATAGGTAGCCAGCACATAAATGACAAAATGTAATACTCTGTTCCCTTCTTCCCTCTCCCCTACCACAATATTTAAAATAAAAATAAAATAAAATATCCACAAAGTATAGGACTACTGGCGTGTAATCCTCTGATGAGGGGGGGAGTAAAAAGCTGTGAACTGGAGAATTTGGCATTGATTAAGTGAGTGAACACAGTGAAGATAATGCATATATCAAGAAGCTCTCTTTTGCAAAGCCAGGTATAAGAATTTCTATCATTACTCAAGAAATACTTTTTCCATCTTCAACCGAGGAAAAAAAAAAGAAATGTGCTAACCAACCTCCCGCAGCTTAGAAATTCTCATTGTAATTCTGTGTATAACACTGAACTAAAGCATATGTTCAATTAAACACACTGAAGGGACCACCCCATGTATTGCACTTCTGTGCCTCTAGTCAGCTCCAGAGGAGTCCCGAAATGCCTCTGCTCAAGCAGTATAAGGAGATATACTATAGGGAATTGAGGACCTGATGGTAACCAAGTCTCTTCCCAGTTTTTACTACAGAAGGGAGAAGAGAATAGTAAACACCACTAAGAAAAATGAGCAAACTCACAACTCAAAAGCACAACTAAATAAAAACACTGATAGCAGGTCACGCAGGCTGACATAGTGTGGGGCAGGGCAGAGAGGTCAGAGTTTGACATTCAGCAGAAGAAAGAGTCTGGGGGATCAGAAAGGACTGGCCAAAACTACAAGGGGCTGCTGGAGTGGACTTCTACATGTCCTCTAAGAATCAGTGCTCTCTCATAGCAGACATGCATTTAAGTAAACCCACAAGTCCTCCCTGTAAGTGTCCTGAAACATTCTTGAGGCAAACTCACGATCCACTGGTGAAATACAGCTTTCCTGGTAGGTCCAGGGCAGGTGGATGACACTGCACCAGCACTCAGAAGTGATACCAGGCAGGAGCTGCAGGCACTGGAAGTGAGCCGGGACCAGGACACCGCTCAGCCTCCAGCATCAGGCTTTAGTCCTGAGATCAAAACAATCACCACTCAAGAGAGGATGCAGGACACGGAGCTCAGCCAGGATGATGGCATGCAAGTAACTAAGCGTAAAGCAGAGAACAAAACTATCCCTGACCAGTGTCGGAAATAGGATCTGGTACAAATAGCAAACAATCTGGGCAATTTGGAACATTTACAGTAGGAACACAGCTAAAGCAGCATATTCAGTTCTCTACTCACATATACACTTCCTGAAACCCTTTCAGTATTTCTTTAGTAAGCAGCATAACATTAGTTCAGTGTATCTGAGCAGGACAGCATAAGAAACATGTCATTTCAAGCAACTGCACTTCCATTCCTGAGTCAAAATTATCAAAATATATGACTTTTTATTAAAGAAATTCTTAAGGTTGTATAATTTTTCTATTACCATGAACATTTCCTCAAGAAAGTAACTCAGAAAAAACATACAACAGTCCTATAAGTCTAGTGTTTTTCATAATTCACATGTGCAAAAATAACCAATGTGTCTCCGTGGTTTATACTTTGTTAATACTATATTAAATTACTGGAGTACACACTGTGAATAAAGACTTGTAACTTACCTATCATACACATTGAGTAGCCAGTTAAGACACATGTCTACACAGAGAGGAACATTCACCATGTCTTTGTGTTTCTCTTCAAGTCCACTGTAGATGGTAGTGAGACAGCTGATCACATCCTGGACACCAATCAGCTGGTCATTTTGACTCAACTTGTGCTGTTTGAAAACTTCACTTGTTGTGTTCAGGTCCAACAGGTCCACTAACAAGAGTAAAAAAAAAAAAAAAGAAAAGAGGAAAAAGAAAAAAGGCATGAATACAGATACCTGAGCATAGCATTCATAATACTTGTTCATGTGCTTATTGTAGCAAAAACTGCAGACAACTTGCCAAGGAGTAGCTTTCATTTAGTAACATTATAGTGAAAAACTGTTCTCTGTAAGTCGACGGTATTTTTGGTACTATTTTTTTTTTAAAAATAAAATCAACAAGAACACCATAATGACACTGCACAGCTCAGAAGAATGTTTAAAAAGCCACTGAAGTATTCTGCCTAATTAGAGGATCCTAACTTCAGATGTACGCACGCTGGGAGTCCACTGGGTTTAGAGGATTCTTCGCATTTACCATAAAGCAGAAACCCATTAAATGACTATCACTTTTGATTAAATGTAAAGCGAAGCGAATTCTTAGGTAACAATGTTCTCTTAAATGCAGTAGGAATGTACTGATGTCTCATTAACTGAAGAACAGTTGCTGAATTAAGGCTTAAAAGAAAGCAGGGAGGCCACTGGGAAAATTTTCATTGTAGTTTTCAAGAACACAAAAATGCTACGCTTTCATGAAAAATATTTTGATTTCCTTTATTACAGCATGCTTTCTATAAGCAGCTGGTGATGCTATAAATACGCTAGATGTGACAAGGGGGTTTCCCCCAAAACTGCAGTGATTGCGATTGTGAAGATCTGGGGTTTACATGGTGAAAATAAAAACCTGTCAATAAGATCTTCTAATCCCTTTTGCAACACAAAGTGGAAACGAGGAAATTTATTTTGGTGTAAAAGAAGGAAGAATAACGTAAGTCAAAGGGTGGTATAATCCTTAGTGACATTTCTTGACAGAAGCAAGGACTTTAGCAAGAAAAATATTTGCAATATATCAGTATGCTTGCTACAGTGTATGTAACAGGAAGTTGAAGTATATTCTGAGCTCATACAGAGCTGTTTCTGGAGAGCCAGTAACACATTTACACTATATATGCCATCTCTCAAAGGAAATGAAACATGACAGTCCCACACGTGCTGCAAATTGCTCTGCCTCGATAATGTTAAATAAGTACCCCAGAAGGGCAGTCTGTGCAGGTCTGTGTAAGTCTAGCTTGGGCTGGAAAATAAGTCCAGCAGAATAAAGCAGGAACAAGACAATACTAACCACTACGAACAATCCTGTCAAGAACTCAATGTGCATCTACCAAAATATAAGGTTATAGGCCAAAAGAAGGTTATATTCCCAATTCCATTTCCTCAATCTACCTTTCCTAACACCACTGTAAAATGAGAAACAGTACCACATAGTCCTTACTTTCTCTTTCCCTCATGGACATCTGTACATTCTGTTCTAACTTTACAGCATCAGACTTGCAGGGGGTTTATGTTTGTTTGCTTTTTATTTTCTTTTTTTTTTCTTTCTCTAAAAGCCCATCTCTTAAGCTTGCAAACAAATGCCAGTCATGTAGTTACCAAACAGACAGACTGCTAATTGCAGCAAAACACCTCGCCACGAGTTTGACCTGAGGTAGCCAAAGTATTTGGCAGTACATTGCAGCATAATCTTCCACAGTAGTTGGAAAACATGCAATACCACTGGAAAGGGCTCATAGGCATATTTAAAAACAAAACAACAAAAACCTCCACACCACAATGCAACATAGACTATTTTTTGAGGGGTGAAGGGAGGCGGGTGAAGCCAGGTGCAAAACTGTAACGTGCTACCCTAGCACGTAAATATTGCACTCAGGAAAGATGGCCACTTTTCATGCTTTTCCTTCATGACCTACAGTGAGGAAAATAACCCTCAAAATTATTGCAATCAGTTGGGTGGTGGTATTTTTTTCAACATGTTTTTATAACGTACATAAGGGTTGTCTAAAAGCAGGTAAGCAGCTTCCTAAAACAGACTGACAGCACCCAAAACTTGCCCTTTTTATAGCCAGTGAAAACTTGGAATACTTTGGAATGTCAGAAAGTTGGAGCCTTTGGGCTTGGCTCAGCATAATCACCTGTGCACTGAAAACAGCAATTCAACAGACACTGGAATAAGGCTGCTAACTTAATGTCTTGATCTGCTGGAATTAAGATCTCACATTCACATTTCTAGAGGGAATTAGGAGATGTACCTTCAGTATTTTCATGCTGAAAGGAAACTGCTGCTGTAAGCAAAAGTTACACTTTTGGATGACACGATTCATGGAGAACAAACAGAGGGAATTACTTCCATTCCTGCTTACTTCAGTACTCACCTGACTGAATGAATGTTGGGTACAAGCAGTTATCCCACCATGGTAAGGTCTACCCACTAGCAGCACCCCTGGATTCGGCTGATGTAAAAGGGGTCTTATTTTCTCATTACACTTCCATTTCTGAAAGTTTTGAAATAAATTCTGCTTATGCAGATGGGAAAAAGCTAACCTGAAACTCATATGCTATTGCTGGCATGAAGATTACTGTGCTCAGCTTTTAGTGCATTTCTGCAGTACCATTCTGCATCTGCTCAACTGTGCTGAGCGACCAATCCTGCTGTTAACCAGCAAAAGGACACAAGGGTCATTTCTTTCCTTTCTGCAGCAAGGAGACTTTCCCAAAGGAAAACTATAAACAGAAACCAGGTCATTCAGCAAGGTTCAAGCAGATGTGAGAGACGGACTCAGGAGCAAGTAATGACATGCAGCTGCTAATGGCAAATTTGAGACTGCTGTAACTCCACAGCAAATAGGCAGGTATTGCTACGGAGCTTTTGTATTAGAAAGACCTTGTGAATGATACCAGTTTCCTGCAAAAGACTGGATGGCTGAGGGACGTCTACACAGCTCTCGCTTTTTAGTCTGGCGTGCCTTAATGTTCATTCCTTAGCCTTGTGTGGCTGATATTCCTATTAGCATTCTTAAATTTTAAATCACCTAGAGGAGCTCACTGACAGAAATTCTGAATATACATGGTTGTTTTGTTCTTTTTCCCTTCAAGTACTCCACTTCAGTATCTGGGGCATATATCATTTCTTGAAAATGAACTTAAGTATGCTGCACAAGAATAAAGTATTATAGTCAGGGCCTTGTGCTGCATAGCTGCCCAGTACAACTGCAACACAGGATTCTCTCTCTGGCTCTGTTCTTCTTCTGCTGCAGTGGAAAAGTGTGCTTAGTGCATCTGCCTCGCATGATCTGAGACACAGAAGCCAATCAAGAATTTGTTCTTTCTAACCTGCAACCTTCCTCAGCTTCCTGCAAAATAAATACATGTAGGTACATACACACATATATTAATCTTTGCAGGAATCTACCTTTCAAAAAACAGAACAAGATGAAACAAAACTCTGCTTGCCTGCTTCTAAAGGGGGGTGGAGAGAAAAAACTTCCCCAGAACCATGGTTTCTTGACACTTACAGAAGAAAGACTTAGAAGAGAGATTTGGCATCAGCAAGTTTTCCAAAGTACAGTTCTCTAATTACATACTTCTGAATGCACTTGTATAGCAATGATACTCTTGTTACCAGTACTCACTGCAAAGTCAAAATCTCTCAGGTGTGAGAGGGACTGTGCATCCTACATCAGCTCTGCCCTTGGAGTTCTCACCAAAAAAGGCCTTTGCAGTTAGGCACACACTGCGACTGTGACAGCGATTTGTCACATTTTACAGTGATCTCATTTTCTAGTGATTTGTTTTGACATTTTCTTTGCCTTAGCACATAAGCCTTCCTGAAGTATTCTGCACCCAAACACGTTTAAAAACCATCCACAGTTAAAATTACAGGAAAGGCAATGGAAGACTAAAGCAAGTCATGGCAGGGGCACAGAAGATGACTCTCTACCTTAAAAACAAAACCACCAACAAAAAAAAAGTCAAGAAAAGAACTCTAGATAGAGCTTAACCACTCTCCCTTCCTCAGAGAGGTCCTAGCACATGCTGTGTTTTGGCTACCTCAGCTGCCATTCACAGGACAGAAACAGGCCAAGTATCATCACAGTCAAATGGAATTTGACCTGTTCCCTGGCAAGAAATAATCTGCTAAGCAAAGACAAAAGGAACACCATGGATTCTGTTTTTGAAAGTGGTCTTAAAATTATGCCACATCATGAGTTCACATACAGAAAATCTTGTAGCATTTAGCTTTGTGCATAATCTGTAATGACTTCCTTACAAACCCACAATGTTGCATTTTCATAAATTTCACCAATCCTTGGTGAAGTATGTGCATGTCATAAGGATCTGTTTGGCTGTTGTCTCCTCCCGCGAGACAGAGATGGAGCAAGCAAGCAGTTTCAAAAATAACGAGGCAGATTTGATCTGTAGAGATGACAGTTTTAGTCTTGGCTCTTTAGCACTGGAATATTCTCCTTACTTCTTAGTACTTCCCTCTGCCCTCTTTCCACCTCCCTCCCCTGAAACTGGAGACAATATTCACTTTGACAGGAAGATACTTCTGAAATCTGTGAATGAGGAGAGCTAACCAATGCAGTTACTACAGAAATCGATGTATTTCGCAGTAAATGCAAGGGCAGGAAGTATGATCCTCCTCAAAGCTTATTAGAAGTAATGAAAGTGAAGTTTGTTCTATGCAGGTCACCAGATAATCCGCATGCCTGTCAGAAATAGGCAGCATGATTAACATCCATCATGTGCAGTCTGTTTTCTCACTCCTCCCTGGGGAGCAGCATGCACAAGGAGAATTTTACTTTGCTTTCTGGTTTCTTGCTTTGCTATTGGTTTTCAGGTACATGTTGACGCATACTTTATAACCTGCACACTGATAAGCAGAGAGCTCATAATGCTCTTTAGTCTTGCTGGGAGATGAAATTGAAGCCTTGGGTGAGACCATATCTCTTGCACAGAGAAGCTTTAGGCTGTGCCAAAGAAATACAGTTTTTCTTTCAATACCATCAAACAATCTTTCAAAGGACAGGTTCTGCTTTTCCCCACTAAACGTAAGACCTTGAACCCAAGAACCCGAACTTGATTTGAAATTCTGTAAGAAGCCAGCATAGCATATGAAGAAGTGGCAAGAGGTACTCCAAAGAGCCTGTGCTGTTGCATACATGCACCCCGTCTTTCTGGAGTAGCCTGCTACCATCTCAGGCACGGCTTCATTTGGTATAATACATATCTGAAGTCCAGCCAAGAAGCTGCTGCCAAGATCAGGCTGCTGTCTTCTAGACTGGAAAGAAAACTAACCACATGGAAGGCAGGAAGGGGCCGCTCTTTGTGCAACTCCTTCTTTGCTTGCATCTTTAGGATGGCTTTTTCCATCTTGTGTTCCTACTCAGACTGCAGTACTGCACACCCTTGAGGGCTGAAAAGGCCTTCCACAGCAAATACTCCCGAGTTTAAAAAAGAAAATTTAGTAATCTTGTGTAACATTTTTATACCAGCTCTTGCCAAGATCTTTCAAAAGGTGTAAAATCTGGGACCTTCACACACAACCTGTATCTCCTTCCAAAATTGTCCAGTTTCTACTTTTTTTCCTACTTCACCCTGTTTTCTTTCTGGTATATCTGTGGCTAGATGTATTTTCTTTTCCATTCATAGTCCTAATAAAATTTAAAATCCATATTCCCATTTTCTCAACAACGAAATTTTTTTGCACTCCTTTTTTTTTTGTACACCTTAACGTCCAGCTCTGGTTCTGCTAGTTTTCTTCCACACACACCCTCTTCTCTGCCTTCTCACAAAATCTCACTTCCTTCTAAGCTTTTTGTCCTTTCAGTTATCTTCCTTGTCTTCATGTGTCTTGCCCCTCTCTATAACGTAAACCATTCCTGTGTTACATCAAACTATTGGTTCAATCCCATTTCTCCAAAATAAACATTGACTAGTTACAAGCTAGCTCAGCTACCCCAAGAAAGTACCATATATTCTTTCTATCATCCTGATCCTCAAGAACAATGCAGAAGTACCAGTGACAGGATGATTCCAAAGGGTACTCTTGAGTTTGCTTTGCACAGAAGACTCAGGTGAGAGCCCAGAACCCCAGTGTGATACTTGCTGTGGGAATCAGAGAAGTCCTGAGTCTGGAGGCCAGGATAAGACCTCCTGGTATATCAGTTCTCAGGCTCCTAAACTTTGAACGTGGCAGTCATGCAATTCACCATTGAATTAAACCATAAGTGTGATATAATGTCAAATGCTTTCTTAAAAATCTAGACAATATAGAAAACTGGAGATACAGGCATGAACCTTGGAAATGAAGTAGTTTAGACATTTGAGCCTACTGAATAGACACCTATCGTCTCCTGCTGATGAATTCTATGTGCTCTTCAGAGTAGACTGATTGAATTATTAGATTGCTCAAGAATGAGGATAAATGCCAACACAGGTCTGGGCAGAAGAAGTAATATCCGTATGAAATGCATGTTCACTTCCTGTCTAAGACCCTTCCCCACACTTCCAATATATATACACATACTAATATTACTACTAATAATAGTGTGTTTTGTCAGAGTAGCCTTTTGTGTCTAAAATGTACAGCAATACCAGCTACCTATAACCAACCATACAGATTTGTACCCTTTCCTCTCACATTTTGGGCAGCCTGAACTCCTCTTTAATTGGAATTCACACAGCAAGATAGTGTCTCCCTCCAGCAAGATATGTGAGGGAGGAATATTTTCAAAGTTATCCAGCAGCAATAAACACTTACAAAAAAAATGGAATAGAAGTCTAAAAATATCATATGATATCTGAGTTTATATCAAAGGTCAGGATTGTAGCTCACATCATTTCACACTAGTTTGTAGCAGGAACAGCATGCAATAGTCAAGAGGTTCAATATTTATTTTCCTTTCACTTCTCAAAGTATTTTAAGCGGGCATACCATTTCAACTTACCCGCTGCACCACTTTTTTCATGAATTGATTTAATTTATTTGCAATAATGACACCTACTATTGGGAATTCTTGCTGCCATTTTGTTGGTTGACATTCTGTCAAGGATGTCAATGCTAATGTTATTGGCCTTAAGCTGACCCTCCCTTCCCCGGGTGCTTCTGAGAAACAATTTGTCTCAAAGGCTGAACTCACAGCACAATGCTTTCTGCAGTCTTCGGATTTTGATGGCTGTACGGTAGGCTGAGAAGCGTACGTTGTTCAAGTCAGCTGAAACAGGAGAAACAGAAATGTGAGCAGCCCTAAAAAGAGAGTCTATAACTTTCCTTTATATATAAATTTTCATATTTTGGGCAAAGTCTTATATCCCTTCTCTTCTCTGCAATGAGTTAATAGGATATATCAGAACAAATAAAATCAAGAATTTTGGACCTCAGTCCAATCCCTCTGCAGGGAAAGCCTCCTGACTCTTGAGACTGGTATACCCGAAATCCTGACACTATCTTGGCACGTGTAATGAAAATACATAATAAATATAATAGATTTTTACGTCCGTATTATGTAGTGTTGTTTCTAGAAAAGTGCTCAAATACAGTATGTTTCTCAAATAATTTACAACTCCTTCAGACAACATACAAGAAACAGAGGGTAGCAAATGTCACAGTAACAGAGAAAAAAATGGCTTTTAAAGTCATAATTTATATGTCATGACTTTGTAAATAGTGTTTTGAAAGGGACAGTCAGACAAAGGGACACAAGCTCTATTTTAGAAACTGATGGGTATAGTAACATTTTTTCTCAATAGTATTTTACCTTTTCACTCCTTAGAAAGGGAGATTTCACAGTAAATGTAGCTGTTAGCAGGGCATGTTGAACTAGTTGCACCATAATATGATCTAGCCTTTACTGATAGCATAGCTGCTCTGACTTATTACAAAAATTAGTTCCCTGCAGACTGACATCCTGCTTTAAACACACAGAAAGCCTGCATCATTGGACAACCCCTTGTGGATTTAAAAGAGATAAACAAGATATTGCATTAAAGCATAGAGTCAGAGTATATCGTTCAGAATCAAAACTACTGAAAGGCATTAAAACATGATGTGGATCAAGGCAGTAGGCTTCTTGCAAAGTGTGTCTCATCCCAAAGTGGGACGTGGTCTGTTACATACAGCTCATGGCAACTCAGATGTGGTCAGCAGACAAATGCAGGCTTTTACTCATGGAATGAACATCACATAGTGGTTTATTTTAAGAAATGCACTCACCTAAGGACTGGAAGAGATCAGTCATTTTAGGATGATCCCAACAGGTTGTCTGTGTCTCATGACTACAAAGGAATGAGGTAATAAAAGTTTCAGGCAACGCACGCAGACACACAATGCAAAGGACAAAAGCCCAAAGATACTCTGATTTTCTGTGTTTAAGTGACAAGAAACCCCTCAGCTCTTTAAGTAAAATACATGACCTGTGCCACTCAGCTCCTTGATCATTTTTTTTTTAAAACCCAAAGTAAGTTAGGCAATAGCCCACTTATATTTGTGTTTACTTTTGATTCTTAGTGTGACTGTATCAGCTGAACTCTGATTCTGAAACTCAGAGGTACACTAATAAGGTAAAAATGCAAAATTTCTTGCTGCTGTAGCACAATAAAAATGTCACGGACTGTATCTTCAGCTGGTATAAATGGCTGATGGCTGTACAATAATTTACCATAATAGATTCCCCTGCCCCACCCCCCACAGATTGACAAAACAACCAAGAAGAACGAACTCTTCTATCCTAAGTGATCAAAAAAAAATGGGACAGAAGATCCCTGCGCCAAAGGGCTACAGAGGCAGGACAGGTACCACAAAGGTGAGGCAGGCTCCAAACAAAGTGGTGAGGATGCTTCTTTACATTACCTTTTGAGATACACTATTGGAAATTGCATGCATTGGGTCTGTGTAGGAGATACAGTCCCCACTTTACATTCTGTACATCAGTGTGACTTTTCCAGCTTTGAGTCTGGTCTAGGTCTCCAGAATCTCTCTGTCACTAGGCTTAACTCTCTCATTTATATATCTGGCACCATCACAACTTTGTGAGGTGTTTTTCATGGAAGTTCATAGACAAAATATGTATTTCCTATCAATACAGTAGGTATAAATCCTCTTTTTCCTCTTTGTGATTATTCCCTAGTAGACAACTGAAAGTAGGGAAAAGTCCTGAACGTGATTATGTTTAAACAAGAGAGATTTATACAACATGAAATCGAAACAACACCTCTGTTAGACTTTGACTCTGGAATACTATAGTAAATCCTCCCCAATTCAGAACACTGAAGCACATCTTTACATCTGAACACATTTTTCCTGAACTAAAACTTTTATTTGGTTTCAGTTTGATAATAATATCACATGAATTACATTCATCTTTCAAATTCTGAATGAGGTGGTCAAGCTTCTCATATGCTGAACTCCAAAGCTAAGGCATACCGTATCTAAATCAGTGGGTTTGCAGTTTCTAGAAAGGCACTTTTAAAATAGCACTATGTTTGTCCTTGTCCAGAAAAGTCATTTCAAAAACAAGTAGTTTGACAGTTATTTCCCTGGAAGGGTACACCAGTAAATCATCATGAAGCCAACAACAACAAAAAAGGATGTATCTGGGTTTGGTGCTGTGCCAACGTAAAGGCAACTGACTGTCCAGCATTCTCAAAAACCCTGACGTATTACAAAGAAGAAGAACATATACACCTTCAGTAAACAGCTTTATATTTTAAAATAATATAATGATTCAGACTGACCAACTTATAACCTCAAAACTAGTCCTGAAGTACTGAAGCAGCCAAATATCTTCACTATCATGTTAAGCGGGATGCCATCATTATCATCTTGACCATAAGAATTGATTTCTGTTGACAAAACCCATTTCAACTGC
This sequence comes from Rhinoptilus africanus, assembly GCA_013400135.1. NCBI lineage: Eukaryota > Metazoa > Chordata > Aves > Charadriiformes > Glareolidae > Rhinoptilus > Rhinoptilus africanus. The sequence goes on from VXBO01010633.1 coordinate 411,321, forward strand.
CCATAGAAATGAATCCAATGTGATCAGTTTAATAAAGTTTTTTTTTTTCAGGAAATTGCTTTATCTCAACTCCCCTGATGAAGAAATGAAGAAATGCTGTCCTGCCCTAACCCTGCAAATCAAAAAAAAAAAAAAAAAAAAAAAAAAAAAAAAAACCCCCAAAAAACTAAGTCCAGTGATTTTACTGACAACATTGTAAGTGAAAAAAATCTCTTAGGATTTTCTGAGAAAAGACTCTTAACTAAAACACCTTCAATTGTCTATGTTAAAAGTAAAGTAGGTGGCAGTACCATGACAGAAACTTTAAATGTACATATATATAAAAATACATTTCACTCTATTTTAAATGCTGGAATATTAGTGTAAACACTGCATGTAAACAATATGCAATTTACCTGACTAAAATTCTATTTACTGCCTTAGAAAGTACCATGTTAAAATTATCCATGATGGCAAGAACTTTACTGAATTGCAGCCTTTGTTTCTCAGTTCACTATTTTCTGGCATTAAAAAAGATGTTTCCATGAAGAAATCCATTTCTTACTTGTGGGGTGCTGCAAGGATCTCACCTGGGAATCACTGCAGAAGTACAAAGGTTTATTAGCAGCAAATGCCTCCCTATGCAAGCAACAATGGATCAATAGCAGAAGTTAATTTGAAATTCTTCTTTCCTGGTAATAAATTGTTAAATTTGCTAGGTCCAGAAACCTTTTCTTTTTTTTTTTTTGTTTTTAATAAAAGATGAAAAAAATAGTTAAATACTTCAATAAATCCTTGTTTCCCGCTCCACTCCCTCTCCCCTCTGCCCTCCCCCCCCCCAAAATATACTGCTATACTCCAGTACACTTCTGTAATGCTTAATTAGGATGTGGGCAGATCTAAGTGCAATTTGAAGTCCAGCTTCTAGGTAGTTTATAAACCCATATGCGATGAGTAAGAGCTGATATTACCAATCAGATTTTTTCCTTCAATTGGGCTTTCAAGATTTAAAAACAAACAACAGTTTCATTATTGAAATTGTATGCTTTAAGTATATAATTTCAGTAGCAGTTTTATCTGAAAGACTAAAAACCATTTTAATCATGACAACATGCCATGCAAAAACAATGGGGTTTTTTTCTATTTTGTGTGTGCTTAAGATGAAGCAGAAAAAAAGTGCAGCAGATATCCAAAATCTCTGTATCCTGGACTAACATCTTGTTTCTCCATTTAATGTAGCAAATATATGAGCTTCTCCTTACAGAAAAGCACAGAACATGAAATGTATACCTAATAACATAATGACCAGAAAATATTTTTATGTTTCTATTTTCATTTAAAAGAGAAACACATTTGTGCAAGACTGTGTACAGACTAATAGGTTTTTAAAACTTATCGCTCATTTCTTCTGTCTGCCACACCTGGCAGATACCTGCCACTAGGATTATGCCAGAAAGAAGGCTCCATGAACATCATCTGGTGGAACAGGGGAAAAGAAGTTAGAGAATCCCTTCATCCAGGTTTGTCCATAATTACCCAAAAGTCAGTACTACCTGACAGCTGACAAATGACTACGCAAGGTGAACGAGATTGTGCCAGTCTCATCCCAAAACATCTAGCGAGAAACTTCCCGTAACAGCTGAGCGCTCGCATTGACAGATCCAGCAGGGAAGAGGAATGGGCTTAGAGCGAGTGAATCACTGACTAAACAGTCCGTTCAGGTCAAAGGAGGCAGCAACTCCACTGCCGTGGTCAGTGCCACCACCGACCGCAAATACGTTCTGTGGACAGGGCTTCATTTTTGAGAAAGATGACACCAAAGCCAGACTACACTGGATAGAGCCCAGGAAAAAAAGAAAAAAGAAAAAAAAAAAAGTAGCTATAAATTTAAAAAGAGGTATAAAAAAACTGGAGGAGAGGGGAGGAATCAGTCTCAGCAGTGACATTTCTTAATGCAAAGTTTCATTTGATAACAATTTCATGACATGCAGGGACTTTTATGTGCACACAAATTGATTTTCACAGGAAGAAAAAAAAATGGGTGTGCAGATAACCTTCCTATGCTACAAATAAAACTGTCAGAGAGAGGAGTCATTTTATTAGGCGCTGCAAACAGGAGGCATGCAAGACAAAGTGCTTTCTGGTGATTTGGTTTGTAAAGCAGCTCTTTGAAATAAGATCCATCTTTCTCTTCTGTAGCTACAGTAACTTTTGTGGTTTTGATGCAAGACCAACGCAAGCAGATCAAGCGTTGAGAAATGCACAGTACTGGATGTCTGTAATAGATGAGACAGACTTGACGAAATTGAGCAAGATATTCTGACCGGGATGTCATAGCACCTTTTTATGCAAGTTCATGACATAGCAACTTATTCTAAAATATGCACTGCAGTAATTACAATTTATGTCAGTTATTGCCCAGGGAGTAAAAGCAGACTTGCATGTTCCCTTTCTTCTCTGATACCTTGCTCAGTAAACACAAATAACACACAAGACATCAGACCTACAAGAACAAGGAAATTGATAAAAAAAGGATTAAAGGCTTTCTTTGCATGTTTTTTCACGTATATGTGGAAACATGCCATCCTTAGGGCAAAGGACCAGAAGTTACTAAATTGCTAATTAACAGAGTTGATAAACAAGGTAAGAAACTACAACAGTGTGCAATTCATTCACAGCAGTGCTCCAGCCATTCTCTGAAGATTTCCAGGCAAAATGATTTTACTACATCATGAAGAGAACTCTAACTCAATTCCTCTAGAGACCCTAACTTCTGTTAAGTCCCAGGAGGCAATTAGATAGAACCGAACGGATTGTTTTCACGACAGACACACAACAGGAAGTCTTCAGAAAATTCAGTCCTGCCAGCAGCTATCGGCTAAAAATGTGAAGAAATGCCTTTTTCTGTATTTTTCTACAGAAAACAATCTGTAACCCTCAATGATGGAAAACTAAGCCTGCAGAGAAGTCAACGGAAATCTAATTTTGGAATGATGCTCAAGTTAGATCGAAAAAAAATAATTTTACATAATAAGTTGTGAAAATACATGAGAAGTTTATCATTTTTAGTCATCTCACTGAACTTCTGAAAAGGCTCGAAACAAGAGTTGCACCAAGAGCAGACGAATCTACAGCGTCCTCCCCCTCTCTGTTACAACTACTGTGGCAGTTCTGTCCCAGGTTGCAGTGACTCTGGTGCCAAGCAGCACCTTCTCTCTCAAGTAATCTACCAACTTCAGGAAGAACCGCTTGTAAAGTGAGGTGACATTTACTATGAGTGAGAGTAAACAGTTGGGCTCCTTATTCCTCTTGCATGTGGATGGCACTGGATCAAAAGAACTTCTCAAGGTCTAGAGGAGCTGAAGTTACGGGATTTCATTCTCCACAGTGGGTGGTGTAAGAATGGATTTCTGCTATAACAGAAGTGAGCTGGTCTACAGGAACAAAAGTGGCATGAACATGTTACATCTTCACAAATGGATGAGCCAGGAAAGAATTAATAGCGTTTCACTGACTGAGCCACAAGAGAATGCATTCAGCGTTACTACTTTTTGGTTAGTATCAAAAGACTGAGTTATTCAGAGTTTGAGTGTCCTAGGCCTCTTCTGCAAAACCTACTGTCACAGTATAAGCAATGGAAACAAAACAGGCATCCATGAATAGATCACAAAACAAAACTGTAATTTAGAAAGTCTAAATGCATTTGGGTGAATTTCACTAACTAAAACTAAACATTATAACCATAAATTATTCCAAATTTAAAAACCGTGATTATTAGTGAAGTGCTCTAAATCTTAAATAACAAACATTTACCCTTACAATCTGTTTCTTATCCATTATGTTTGCTGGCAGCTTTCTAATTAGAATTGGCAAAGATAATCCTTGTTAAAAACACTTGTGGGTTGTAAATAAAGAGCTGAGAAGCAGGTAGCATGTCATTTAACTTAGAATCTCTAGAAATAAGAGAACAATCCTGTTGTACATCTCCAGGTGTTAGAAGCTGCCCACCAACTTGTGAAAAAAAAAAAAAATCAATTAGTTCTTTTTTAGCTTTTTGTCTACAAGAAAACAAGAGACAGGTTTGTGGTTTTTTTATCATTTCTTAGCATGGACAAGGCCTATGTCTGTGTTGATAATCAATGGCAAACAGCACAAGAGCAGATGATGAAACAGTACTTTGGCATAATGTTAAGCAGCTTTCTGTTCTTGCAGTCACTTGCACAAAACATTAACAGAAATCAGGATCTTTACTGATCACTAATTAATCAACAGTACTCAGAACTCTGACTTTTCTGCCCTTGCCAAATTTCAAATGGCATAACAACATAATAAAACTTTATAAATATGTCATGGCTTTTAATCTAGGTTTTGTTTTTTTTTTTTAGTCCCTTAGAGAATACTCTTTTGTGGTGAAAAAGAGTTGGCATAATGCATTACAAGAGTAATGTATATTAGAGTTTGGTGGAGCGATTTTATGTAGATATTTTGAAATCCCTCCAGAGAAAATGTACTACTGCATTTCTTTAATAGAAAAAAAAGACCAGCATAGGAATTGGTAATTGAAGAAACTCTCAAAAATTGAAACCTTTATTATCTCTTTCTGCAAAGTATTTTATTTTCCCTTCTAAGGGAAATATTTGTTAATACTTCTAAGAATGGGATTATGCGGGGAAAAAAAAAAGCTTCCTGGTTCCAGTAGTTCTCCCCCTCTTCCCTATACAGGCATAAACCAAATATTAGGAAAGAATTTCTGAAAAGTCTTGAAAAAAAAAAATAATGGAGAAGCAGAAAAAAGTTTATATTCCCATCCCCCATAAAGTTGAACATGATATAGGAGGTGATAAAATGGGATTTTTAAGATGTTAGTGATGACAGCCTCTTCGCAGGATTACAGAAAAGTAACGAGGATGACTATGGAGTTTAATATTGATCCATTTAATGATTACACCAAGAAATCGCTCTTGAAGAACACTTAAATTACAGTTAAAAGAACAACAGTGAGAAATGTCATGGTAATTATGTTTTCTGCAAATTCCTTTCAGTTCATTGTATATTCCTCAAAGATGTTTAACAATCATACATAGTGTTTTCTTTATTCTTCTGGTTCTCTTTAGAATATTTTTATTGAACTGCTATGTAATACAGGCTTTATTTTTTTTCATTTTCTGTTATAGAGGCCAAGCATGTCTTATTTGTGTGATTCAAAGTTATAATGAACAGCAGAAAACTCTCCTTATTAAATCTCAAACTTTGCAAACCAACCTATGAAATATGTATTCAACGGCAAGTTTACCAAACCTTTTGTCCAAACTTCAGACTACCGAAAGTGCATTAGTAAATAATGTGTCTGCTGTGCCATATCGCCCTCCATGCTGCTCATTAGTCCCATTCTCTTTTATGAAGTATGAAATACAAAGCCGTTGCTTTTTTTTTTAAAACTGTATCGAGATTTTACTGATTCAGGTTTTCATTGATTGAATTCTACTGCAACAGACAAGACTCAGACTACAGAAATACAAAAACTTCTACCAATTGCCACTAAGAAAAAAATCAAATAGGAGACAAAAAGGACTAAATAAAATCACACTAGAGGCAAAGCCATATGGCAAATTTGGTTTACATAGTAAGACAATTCAGGAGGAGCAAAGAGACAGGCTAAATCACGTGTGTAGGTTCAGCTCAACCAAATATCTGCCATAGCACAGGGCGCACGCACCTTGATAAACCAGGACTCTATGAATTATAAATACTTCTTCCAGCCAAGCAGAATAGTTATTCCTTTCCAAAATGACCCAAATCCAGACTGCTTCTCTCTGAACTTCTGGAGCAGAGGAGTTTGTAGTCTGGCTTTTTAATGTTTCACATGCTTCCTTTACAACCCCAGAAAGGGCAGACATGCCAACTTAGTAAAGAGGATGGGGAGAACAAATAGCACTCCAAAGGCACTGTGGTGTGCTGGGACACTAAAGACCTCCTCCTCTAAGACACTCCTCTCTGCATGTAACTGCAAGTTACTTCTGTCATTAGGAAATAAACAGAATAAATGCTGCTCATCTGAAAAGACAGACGTCTTGCATCATTTTGACATTCTCCCTACAGATTCATTGCTACCTAAAGTGCTCCCTCCTGCCTTCTCAGCTGCAGTTCCCTAACTTTTTTTTTTTAAAACTCCATTCTCTGTGTGCAATAAAAGCGTGAAGAGGGCAGTATTTATTTTTTTTTTTTAATACTCATCTTGACACAGGTACAACTACATCATAATCTACAGCTATGTCACTTCTGAATATTTTACATTTCTCATCCAAGGACACTCACAAAAAGCAACCAATGTGAAGTAAAGGTATGAATTTACGGTTCTCTAAGAAGAGTATATATTCTTATTCAGAATTAAAGTAGTCTGATTTTAATTAGCATTTATCTGCCTTTCAAAATTAATTCTTAAAAATTCTCATTTTTCAGACAACAATCATTGAATCATACTTTTATTCTTGTCCTCCTTCTGTTTTGCTTCCTTATCCTATGAAATGAATAAATGGTACCTTAAACTTTCTCTCTGAACGTGGAAGTCTTGCTGTACAAAACAGTAAATATTATTGCTCTCAAATCATAGTTATTGAGACTCATCATAACTGTTCCTTCTACTCCTGGTGCATTTTACAAAGGCACCTCATTCAAAAAGCTTAGTACAATTAGACAAAAAAGTAAGAAAATTAACTTAATCTTTGCTTCTTTCCCAAAATTTCTTTATATATAAAAAACCACCATTAAATCTGTTGACTGTTTTTTTGAATTCTATTACAAAACCTCATTTAATCACTCCAGCCAAATAACTTTTTATGTCAGCATAATTTTCCTCTCTTCTTTAAACTATATCTGAAATTAGGGAATAGATGAAGATTTAAAAGTATATTTAAAGCTAAGATTACTCTCCTGCCTGATCATACCAAAACAAATTAAGTCCAGAATCAGCTCTTTCTCCTTTATTTTCTTCAACTCTGTTTTATCTAGTTGCTGCTGCCAGCACTGAAGTTTAGATCAGTAAACAGTAAGAAATGAAGGAAACTGTCAAGGTCAGTCTGCTTGTCAGACTGTGGAGCTACTGAAACTCAAGCTTGTCCTCCTTTTTTTTCCCCTCCTCTTCAAGCTTTTTAAATAAATAAATCCTACTGGTTATATGTAATGTCATTCTTCTCTTTCAAGACACAAGAATCAAGACATTGCTTCAGCAGCATGTATCATGTTGAAAGTAGGGAAAGATTACCGGAAAAGTCGTCTTTGAGATGCAGCAGTTAATTCTGTTGACTTCATTAAAGGCATCCTCAATATAAACCAGTGGTCTCTGCTTCTATAAAGACCTCGACCCTCAGAGAACTTGCCCCACACTTCTGCCCCTTTACTGTGCAAGACCATTAAAGCAATTTCTGAGAGATGCTGGGGTTTGTTTCTCAGCCTGACTGGCTTCATTCCCCAATATAGCTCCAGGGCAGCCAACACACTACTATCAGAGGAAGTCCACGGTATCAGTGGATACTTTGCCATCAAGTTGTGTGCTTGCCGTATTGCACCTAGTCCACACACTGGAAAGATTTACTTTCTTCTGTACTAGTCATGACAAAAAAAAAAGATTTCTCAAAAACTGAACTCTGAGGTGGGGCAAGGGAGATGACCAGAAATTCAGAAAAATGTGTTATGAAGTATGAAAAAAGGATATGCATATGAAATATTCAAGTTAAAAATCTTTGCCTAGCTCAGCACAGATCAGAAGCTTTAATCTTAGTTCCATCTGTTGTGGTGGTAGGACTATCCATCCTATCTCTGCCTTCCAACTCTGAATGTACCTGAAAGCTCAACAGATCCTTCCACAGGACAACTCACACCTGGTAAACACTCCCAACTTCAGCTCACAGCTCTGATCAGGTAGAGAAGGAACATGAATTGCCATCTTTCAACATCCACTAAAGGCATACCCACAAGAAAAAAAGACTGTTTCAGGCTAGTTTTCCTCTTTCTCTCTGTAGTTTTGATGCTTCAGGGTTTTCTTTGAATTACTGCTGTAGGTGTGATCATTTTAATTGCACTGCTGCCTGAGTCTGGGCAGTCAGTGTGCCCACACATCCAACCTCTGCCCTCTCCTCTTTCACTTGGGGTGAGGGAAGAACCTCTCCTCCAGCCTGTCACAGACTTCTGTTGCCCCCTGCACACCTTTTTTTTCATCAGAGGCACAAATGCTTTTATAAAGAATTTGAGGATCTTCACAGTAGGTTTTTCATTTTTCTAGTTACCTACTCAGACCCTTTAAAAAAAAATAACTCGCATATCACAGTTTAAAAACAACCATCACCTCAAGAATGATGACAACAGGTTTGATTGACACAGATTTACTGTTACCTGTTTTTCAAAGCTCTCGAGCACTCATAAATTGTTTGAAAGATAAAATGTGTGTCTCAGATTTATGACACAGCAATATGCAATAGTTCAAAGTCGTTACAGATTTTTTTTTTTAGAATAAATTATCTGTAGGTCAAATTCGTACAGACTTAAAAATCCTAGTTCTTTTCCAGACTCAGACTGATAACTTTTTAACACAGATTACCTACAGCGTAAAATGAACTGCTCTGGGGCTGGCTTACTATACACTGTACCTTCTTAAATTTCATTAACCTCTGGTGAGATCCTATCCTTCTCTCAAAACTGCAATATTTGACCTTCATAGTATTGGAAAACAGTACATAAATAAATGCTGATGGAATGAGAAAACCCAAGTTAAGGATTGGTCTGAACAGAATACATCAAAATCTCCATACCTCCAGAACTACTTATTTCTTATTATTTTCAAAATAAGTATTTTGACCCCTCCCTCTTGGCAACCAAGGTATTTGTTAAATTTTTTGTCAATATTTACATTAATATCAAGCACTATAAAAAATTCCAGAAAGAAAATGACAAAAGGACAATCAACACGTGTCTATTTTGGAAGGGATTTTGCACAAAATGATGAATGTGCTCTATAGATATTAGTCACCACTGTTCTGCTACAGGTTATAAACTTTGCATTTTTAAATCAATTATGTATTCAGCTTTTTTCCCTTTACTCTACAGTTTATATCCTGGATGAGCTCCACAGACAAGAACAAGCCTAGTTTGAATACTGATAATGTATTACACTGGAATGTCTTTGCTGTTTCCTATCTGTTTGAGTGGGGGTTTTAGTTAGGGTTTGTCATTGATTTCTTTTTACATATTTCTAAATTATACAGTATGCAAAGCAATAAACATGAAAATATATAGTATATGGAACATAACACTATGTAGAGAAACTCCTGATAACATTTCTAGTTACTACTTAGTACCTGTGTTTTTCTGCCAGGTTATGGTGCTAAGACCCTATGTTATGCTTAAGGAAAAAAGAATCAAGGCAAACTTACTTGATATAGTAGGGCACCTTGTTATGTGAAACAGATCTCTGCCATGGAAACTGTACTGAGGCTGAGGAAATAAAGAGAACGTAAGTATTAGAAAGCACCTGTCAAATGAAAACAATAAAACTATTGTTATTTTATTTATTTTACAATTAAACCAGTTAGAATAAATTAAATGGGAACAATTAAAATTTCCCAGGCAACTTTCAGTAATTATAAAATCAGCTGGAGAAAACGAGGGCAATCTATCAATATGATTGTAGGCATCTATTTGATGCCAAGCTGGAAATAAAACAAATGTGGTGATTCTACTTCGAAGAAGTATAATATATTCTGAGCAAACAAGCTATCCATCAAGGGAAAATAGAGACACTGTTTTTCCTGTCTCCATAGAATAATTATCAATTTCAGCTTCTAAAATAAATGCTTCCACTACTATAATTAATGCTCTGCAACAGAAGAAAAAGGAGATGTATCAACCTTATTTTTATTAGTTACAACCCTTATCTCCTATTTGCAACTCAAATTAATACTATCACTGTGTGACCAACAAAAAAAGCATTAAAACCTGTCTTTGTATTCCTTTCTGAATAGCGATAATCTTTGCAGATTTTATGCAAGTCTGATATATCAACAGATATCATCCATAACATCCAGAAGCTTTCTGCGCACTGAGTTACAAAAGGCATCAAGTCATACACAACACTACAACTCTGCTTATCTAAACATCCCAGGAGATAAAAGCGGAAAAAGCGTTAAGGCCAACATGCTGCACAATTCAGAAGCAGCTATCTACTGAAGAACCACAGGTACATCTATGTCCTACTAGAAATTACCAGACTAGTGCCTAGTTAATTATGCTTTTATCATAGAAGAAACTCACTTCACTATGACCGCTGTAGAAGCCGAGATTGAAAGAACAGGTAGGAATAACTGAATGTCGCAATGGGATGAATTAGTACGGTACACACATGCCCACACTTCCAAGACAGAGTGCCTACTCTTAGGTGCTAACACACCTGTTTAACAAAACTGGTAAACTGAGACACAACTGTGATCCACATTGGATCTCAAGTAATTAAGCTCTCAATTAATGTAATTTTATGCAAGCATGGCCCACTTGAGAGTTCAGCCCTCTTTGGAAAAAAAAAAAAAACCAAACATTTGAAAGTAACTCTCCCCTCTCCTCCTAAGACCTCTCAGTCTGTAGGGAAGACTTGGAGGCTGCGTAAGCTCCACAGGCGGGTGCTGCTGCAGAGAGAGGCAGGTCTTGCCCTGCTCCCAGCTGGCTGTTCCCTGACCAGTTCAATGCCTGTGACCTCTTCCTGGACCAAACAAAATTTCATGTCTTATAATTTAAGAAACATTCATGTACTGAAAGACAGATTAACTGGGAAGAATACTTGGGAAACTACAGGAATCAAGTAAAACACATTATTCACTGGAGAAAATTCCCATGTCACTATTTAAGGAAGAAAATAACATTTGCAATAAAGAGGTAGGCAGTTATCTGTTAAAGAAAAAAGACAGTAAAGCCTAAATGATCAAATAGAGGTAGTTAACTAAAAAATAATCCTTAAGCATTCATAACAATGGGGCAAAACCCCAATAAATACATCAACCAAATAGGTGAAGGTGGCCATCAGCTTTAGAGTTTCATTCTTTAGTGTTGCAATTTGGCACCTGTGGTGGCTCTGGTACTACTACACTAGTCCTGTCAGCTAACTAAGAAGAAAAATCTGGCCACAGTTTCCTTTGGTACCATTTCTATGCTCTGACAGACTATAGATACTCCGCACTGAAACAGATACAGACTAAACAACATAATAAATTAAATTGTTAATTATTACACACCAAGTCATACTCTATTTATTTGGGAACAACCTTTTTAAAAACAGTGCCAGCTCTCTGCTGCACAAAAATGCAAACTAAAATTCCCATTCTTTTTTTAAAAATCAGTTTCTCATTGAAAACTGAACAGAATAGTTATCGATTCTGCCACTCACTAGGAAGCCTGCAGATATTAGTAAGGCTGGACACCACTCAGAGATGCTTTGAAAGCAGGCCACTTGAAGACCAGCCTATTTGTTAGGGAACACGTGGAGTCAGTGCTCCATGGATGTTCACAGATTCTTCTAAGAAAGCATATAAAACCACAAAAGAGAGGAGTGGATCTCAGGACTTAGAAAATAAACTAAAGGTGGGAGATAGCAAAACAATCTTTTTTGCAAAGAATAACAGATTATAAGGATTCTTCATCTTTATTAGTATTACAGATTGTCCTGGTTTGAGGTAAGACAACCAATTTTCTGATTTGTACTTTTACTTTTTAGTTGAGTCTCTTCTAACTGACTGAAGTCTGAAATTACCAGCATATTGTTCAGAAACTGTTCACTCTCAGAGTGATAAGACCTGATTATGCCAAGGAAAGGTATGCACAGAGGCTCCTGCTTATACTTATTGCTGTAACAACCAAGGTGAGCTAACTTCGCTCTTTGTCCCGTTAGAGGGTCAGAAGGGGAGAAGCACAGCGGGGTCACACCTGCAGGGAGGAGTGGACAGGACAGGTGACCTAAAATTGACCAAGAGGGTATTCCATCCCATCTGCATCATGCTCAGTATAAAAGCTGAGGGATCAAAGAGGTAAGTCTGCTCTTGCTCTGGCTTGGTCTTTCTTCAATGGCCGAGGTCTGAGGAGGACCCTGTCTGTGCGTCTGCCTTTGATCCTGACCCAAGCACTCCTGACTCTAGTTCTGGAATTCAGCTCCTGTTGGTCGCTGACTCCAGTCTGGGAATTCCCCTGTGTCTGCTGGTGACATGATCGTCATCCTGGGAGCTGGATATGGTTTTGCATATATTGTATACTTTTTTTTATTGTTATTTCTTATTTTCCTTATTTATTATTATTTTCATTAAAGTAGTTTAGTTCTTTTTCTAAACTCGTACATCTCCTTATCTCTTCCTCTCCTCTCTGGGGGGGGCGGAGCGGGGAGGGCCATCTGTCATTCTGATTGGCCAATACAGCCAAAACCACGACACAGATGTGTAAAATTTCCTGATTGGTAACTAACTTGCAAGAAGCTTACTTTCCATCCCAAAAGCATTGAAATAAAGAGCAATCAAATTCTGCCTAACACCAATGGGAGGGGAAAATAGCTCAGCAAAGAGATGGATCATAGATTGTAGTGGCCTACTCAGCCTCCTACTGCAGGACATTTTAGGAAGGGCCAATGCCACATTGTTCGCTAGTCTGCAAAAATATCCTGAAGCACTTCCCCAGTGATGGCCTGGGTGAATACGTGTAATTTGTGTTCCAAGAACTCCAACAGCAGTATTAAACACTGCTCTGTGCCTTTTCATCAGAGAAACGTTACCAGCCACTGCAGAGGTGAAATCACTGGATTAAGGGGGCTGGAACCAAGGTGCTATTTAACCTTATCATCTAGGCTCCTGTTCCCATGAAAGGTTGGACTGGATGATATTTTGAGGTCCCTCCCAACCTGGGCTATTCTATGATTGTATGAATCTGATGAACAGGTAGAAATAGGTGTTTTGTTAGCACAAATTACTGATTAAATGACAACCGGGAGCTAGTCAGCCGAAAATGGTGTGATGGCAAGCCGTGGTCTCTTGTTCAGATTTGGAGGAAGAGTAACAGGTAGGTGAGGTAAACTTAAAATACCTGTGGTTAAATGAGCACAGATAAAAACTTCCCCTAATTCAGAAGTGCAACTTTGAGATGGAGTTGCGCGAGACACACATATCATAATCTCAGACTTAGGGGCTTGAAGTTACTTTATTCAGACTACTGCTCTACTTGTTCCTCACAGTTAGAAGTCATTTAGTGCTGCTAAAAAGGTTTGAAAAATTTGATTTAGAATATGCACTATTTCAACCTGTCAGGATAAACCCTTCCTTTTTCCAGATTTAATGATTTTTTTTATTATTTTCCTTTTGAAGTTACTCTTCCTGACTTTTATTTAACAGACTTTATATAAAGTTGTAGGTATTAAATTCTGTAATTCTGTCTCGTTCAAGCCTTTAAAACAGATTTAATTTTTTTAAAGACACTTTTGCTGTAGTTTGTATAGGGAAGGAGAATGTTTTTAACAAATAATTTAAATAGATAACTGCATATTATTTGTTTTTGCAGGACTCTGGTACGTGGCTATAGCTCTGTACAGTATCTACCAACATGCATTCTGGAAACTTTCTCTTCTTGACTTTTGTATGTAACAAACTGAATTGTTCCCTTAAGCCTGGAGAAGATGCCCTAAGCAAGGCTGAGGCATGCTGATAAGGCACTGCATAGTCTCTTTGGACATAAAACTATGAATGTTTTATCCAGCAACAAAGCCAGTTCACTACTCAGTCTTGTGAATGCAATTATTTGTTGTAGCATGCTGTAAGCCAAATCAAGGAAATGATCTAGGTCAAGGCAAACAAACCAGCCAACCTTGCCTGGAAGGCTTCCTTGTTTTACTTGTGGACTCTTTCATGGATTTCTTTTGGGGGGGGGGCTTTGGGTCTCTTTTGTCTCCAGATCAGTCACCTGAACATTTGCATTGGTCCAGGCGAAGAGAGGTGAACAGCCATAAGAGCGACACAGGAGTGAAGTTAGGAACTTCTCAAACCAGCTGGAGTAGAGGAAATTGCATCTTCTCAGTGTTGCTTCCTAGTCTGTTTTAATTACACAGGCTAGATTGACTACTCTCCCAAACAGTTCATCTGGTGTTTTTCAACTGTGCCAAAGATATCACTCTATTTGCAATATTTTTAGCAAATTATTACATAGGTGTACAAGTTTGAGATTGTAAGGGCTACAAAACCACTGTGGCAACACTATGCAAGACTTCTAATGGGGTTTAAAAAAATAAAACAAAAAATCCTGTATTTTTAAAGTTGTTTGTTCTGCTAATTAAAACAAAAGGACAAAGTGGCTCCAGGAATCATTATTTTGCATAACAGCTGTAACAGTTTAAATACATTGCATCTTCTTTACCATAATGTTTACTGAAAAAATACCTGTCAATTTAAAATGAGAACAGAGTTGTCGCATAACTCAAGGAGAAAAAAATAAATTGAGATTTATTTATTACTTCAAATTATATTAGCTGTTCAGTATACAGCAACACATAGCACTTGAATCTCTGGGACAGAGCTGCTCATTTTTATGTTCACTTCTCAACTCCTGCAATAATTTTTATTATTGAAGCCCTCAGTAAAAAACCAGAGAGCTGATTGGGTTAGCACTTTGTATCATGAGCTCTGATGATGGCAGATAGTCTAGAATGCCAGAAAATCAACATGGATCTTGCTATCATAACCAATCTATCTGTAATGAATAAATCAAACAAAAACGAGTGAGCAAAAGTATCTGCTTTTGCCCTCTTAGTGTATGGGAGATTGTAGGCTTACATCTCTAAAATTTTCACTAAATAGAAGAAAATGCAAGGATGGGTCTCAAGAGGAAGTGATGCAGGTTTGCTTTCCCCACCCCTTTATTTGAAGTTCCAGGAATGTATGACGTGAAGCCTTCAATAAAAATTAAACAAAAAAAACACCCAGGCAGCCCTTCCTTTGTGTCATCCCAGCAAGTGTGGAAGTGAAAGGAAACTGGGGAAAGAGGTAGAGGGAATGAGAAGACGTGGTTATGAACACAAGGATTCTGGAACAGCCACAGGACAGATCATGCAGCAAATAGAGGACAAAGAATCAAGCAACTAGGGGCAAAACCATAACTCAGAAAAATAATACAGTGATCCCGAAGGGAAGCATGCCAGTGAAATTGTCGGTGGAGTTATGAAGAGGAAACACTCCTACAAAAACAGGGAGGTCGATAACAACATGGAAGAGGAACTTCCTGTCCCTCAAGCCATAGGGAAACCTGGAGGAAAGAGCAACCAGAGTTTGAGAAAGATGTCATCTCTCACATGCATCTGTTAATTCAAAGAACTTACTGGAAAGAAAGTGCTGCGATGCAGGTCCAAAATCTCGGTGTGCCTCCTGTAACTGTTTAAGGCGATCCTCTACAGACACCTACACATAAACACACACACACAAAATTCACATTGCATTTACTTTGTAACAGCAGGACCATGATAATAAAAACACTTGCTTACATTCATTCTTAGCTAAATAAAAGTTGTCTGTGTGTCATAGCACTTATTTAACATCCAGCTATTCAAGGCTACTTTTTTTCTTTCATTTGCTTGATGAAAGTCACGTTCCTATCTTGCAGTGTTCTTTTATGAGTACTGCAGATCAGTAACGAATAATAGTAGTTTCGTGGTGACTATAGCCGTCTGCTGAAGCTTCTGACCTCCTCCCAAACCTTCCTTTGTCCAAATTTCCATAGTCAGCAGGTCTCAGTTTGATTGTATTGATCTAACAGCGGCCTTTCCAGCACGGAACCATTTTGGAAGATATCACTTCACTTGCTGACATGACTCCCTCCTGGTTTATTAATTGAAACTGCACTAGCACACCCAGAGTAGTTGGCTGCTTAGTTAGCTCATTTGAGAGGATAGGAAAAAAAAAAAGAAAGAAAAAAAAAAAAAACACCCCACTACCAAATTACATGACAAAAGGGAAGGACTCATATGACACATTAGTAGTTTTGCCTCTCGGGAGCGACTGATTGAAAACTACTAGCCCAGAAGCTGATGCCCAGGTTCTGAAAATTCAGACCCACTACCCTCAGCTGGAGAGGCGACAGATCCTCCATCCTTCCCCCAATTCTTTCAGACACTTAATATCACGCTTAGAAACCAGGTAAAGAAATAAATAGCAGTTGATTCACAATATGTATTTCCTACCAAAAAAAAAAGAGTGAAAAAATTCAAAAATTGATAAAGGGACTTTAACTGATGTAAGAAAATTCATTAAAGCATCCACTGTGAAACTGTGCATGAGTTTGAGCTGTAATCAGGCCCATTGATTTACCTTTCTCAGACCATTTAAGTACAATAATCATAAGCAAGCAATATGAATCTCTCTCGCAGCATACCCTCTTCTGTTGTATAATGTTAAATTTGCTATCACTTACATCTTGTTATAGCTCTACTAATAGTTAAGTTACTTTAAGTAAAATTCCCTGTAGGATCTGAACATTCAAAACCAAAATACAACAGGTTTCACAGTAGCTGTATATACAACAGAAATACGTACACTAGTTTTCGGTAACAATGATTTATGCAGTAAAATTACTGCTATAAGACAAACAAAAAAGCATGCAGCAATAGTTCCCACTAGTCTCCAGAGATGAATGCAGTCTCCTGAGTGAGTAAACTGCTGAGACAGCTTGAAAGGAACAGCTTTTGGTCAAGACACAGAAGGAATGACAGCTCCCTTTTTTACGTTGGTACCACTAAAGTAACAGATTAATGACAGAAATAATAAACAAATGGTAATAACGCATCTTCTAAGAGAACAGAAGAGAGTGAGAAGCACCCCTCCCTCCTCACCTACTGTACACATTC
Organism: Rhinoptilus africanus; assembly: GCA_013400135.1. NCBI lineage: Eukaryota > Metazoa > Chordata > Aves > Charadriiformes > Glareolidae > Rhinoptilus > Rhinoptilus africanus. The sequence goes on from VXBO01010633.1 coordinate 428,200, forward strand.
AGAAGAATACCTGTAAAAGTTTCCACCGCATATTAAGATCATCCAGTTGACGAGACATCTTCAATGATGGATAGAGGTCAAGAGGAGACAGCTGACTGGACAAATCATTCACTGTTTTAACTTTCAAGTTGATAGGAGCGATTTCTTCTCTAAAAGCCTAGAAGAGTAAGAAGCATATATTTATGATTATCGGACACCTGCAGAGCACTGTAAACTCAACATGGTGCTGACTTGCCCAACGTGGCAGCTTATCCTAAACAAGTGTACACAAGTCCAAGTTCTCCAGCAAAGAAAGTTCACTCACCTCAGTTTTCTTATTAACTCCTTCGTATAACCCCCTGCACCAGTACAGGCTGGGGGCTGACCTGCTGGAGAGCAGCTCTGAGGAAAGGGACCTGGGAGTCCTGGTGGACAACAGGATGACCATGAGCCAGCAATGTGCCCTTGTGGCCAAGAAGGCCAATGGCATCCTGGGGTGCATCAAGAAGAGTGTGGCCAGCAGGTGGAGGGAGGTCATCCTCCCCCTCTGCTCTGCTTTGGTGAGGCCCCATCTGGAGTACTGTGTCCAGTTCTGGGCTCCCCAGCTCAAGAGGGACAAGGAATTGCTGGAGAGGGTGCAGCATAGGGCTACAGAGATGATGAGGGGACTGGGACACCTCTCCTATGAAGAAAAGCTGAAGGATTTGGGTCTCTTCAGTCTTGAAAAAAGACAGCTGAGGGGAAACCTTATTAATGCCTATAAATACTTGAAGGGTGGGTGTCAGGAGGATGGGGCCAGGCTCTTTTCAGTGGTGCCCAGGGACAGGACAAGACGTAACGGGCACAAACTTAAGCACAGGACGTTCCACCTAAACATGAGGAGGAACTTCTTTCCCTTGAGGGTGGCAGAGCACTGGAAGAGGCTGCCCAGGGGGGTGGTGGAGTCTTCCGTCTCTGGAGACATTCAAAACCCGCCTGGATGGGTTCCTGTGCAACCTGTTCTGGGTGACCCTGGTCTGGCAGGGGGGGAGGGGTTGGACTAGATGATCTCCAGAGGTTCCTTCCAACCCTATGATTCTGTGATATCCATCTTTAGGAAAAAACAATATGAAATTTACCCAAATGCCCATATCCAAATTGCACCTCTAAAACAATTTAAATGAGGTTTTTGGTAGCCTCAGAGCTTTTTTGCTTTTCTTTCAAAAAAAAAAAAAACAACCAAGCAATGCTCTATCAGGAGCTTTAGATGCATACAGCCTGTCAAGTGCTTTAAAAAAAAAAAAATGTGTTCAGTAACTACAGTTTTCCAGTATTAAGCAGCTGACAAAAATTCAATTTAAAAACTATTATTGAATTAGCAAAGCATGAAGGAATGTATCTTCTAAGGAAAAGGAGTACAATGTTTTACCAAATTAGAACTGTAGAGTTACAATGATTAAAAAGAAAAAGGTTTATTGAATCAAATGGAACTAAATGCAGTATTAAGACAAAATTGATGCAAGTTTTAGTCACAGTTCAAAAGATGTATCAAATGTCTTTCTTGCTGAGAGCAGTTAATTGTTCAATCCCATAATCGGCTTGATTAAACATCATGAAACAAGCCAAAAACAACTGGAAAAAAGATTTTCTTTGGACAATGCAATTTTTTGCCTCCCTTCAAAATATCTCTCATCAGGTCTAGGAACAGAAGGCACCTACTGACAAGAAAGAAGCATTTGGCTTCTGGACAGGCAGCAGGACCCTATTACTTCAGCAGATGTTTCAGTTTTCCACAGCAATGAAAATCTAAAAGATTTTGCTTTATTATTCTTTACAGAAAAAGCCATCAAGATATGACAAGCTGCTTCTTAACAGGAGAACAAAGAGCTATTCAGCATCAGCATCTTCATGCCTGCTTTTGTATCTATACTAAAATATAAGGGGGGAGGAGGAGATGCATTACTCTTCTCAAATCAACTGCAGTCTGGAATAAATCGGTTTTGACTTCCTTCGTTTTAAAGATTTTAGTTCCACTAAACCTGAAAGTAACAACAAAATTTGGAGAATGAGGATGCTTACATTGATATGTGTGAAATAATGTGGTCCTGTGTCAATTTCATATAAGCCCACAAGTTAATGTACACACAGAGTGAGTGTTTACAGAAAACTGGTTGCAGCCCATGACCCTTCATTCTTCTAACACCAGCGTCCCATGTTGAAGACATGGACTGGTCAGGTAAATGACCCAAGGGTCCTCTAATGTTTTGCCATATTCATTCTTGAGCTTAATAGCTGAAAAGTTGTATTTGTGAAACAGAAGCTTGGTGGTAATTGCTAAATTTGCGTGCAACAGCAATTTCCTCTACCTAGGTGTGCATACCCACATGTTCTTCTGGAACCCCTGATATACAGGCACTCCCCCAAGCACTGTGCTGTTTCCAGTCAACTTTCCTGGGCAATGTTAGTTACCAGAAGATATTCCTTCTTTGGGGAGCTCTGCATTACTAAGACCCTACCCAACCCAGCTAAGCAGAGACGACTACTACTGATCATGAGCAGCCATGCTTTGGGGTGCTGAGCCCTGCACGGGTGGGCCTGGAACCCTGGCTGCAAGAACTGGTGTGCCCATGAGAGCATTATACATATATATACACATATATGAACACATATATATGTGAGTATATGTGTGTTCTTCACTGTGAAATAATCCTGAAGACAAGCCAGGCTAAAGTAAAAGCAAATACAAATTTTCACTCATACAAACTAAAATAGACAATAGACGTGTGAAGTTTGTGAAATTTCAGGAACAGAAATGAAAAGTGTGCATGTACTTCTGTATGAGTGAAAGAGCTCTAAATGTTTTTCCAAGAAGAAAGCTATACATGATGGCCAAGCAGATCTGACAGCTCACCACTACAAGAAGAAGAGTCTACTGTCAACAGCTAGGATAACAACTGACTCAGCTCACTCATACGCCAGTGCCGACGCAAAGCTCCAAACATATCCATGGCCTAACTATGGATTAGAGAGTATTTCTAGGACAAAAATATTAAATCCTAGAACACTATTTTTTCCATTTAATGAATGTTACATTCCATACACACCTGTAGCTTGCTGATCACATGTCCTTATGCAATCCCAGCTAACAAAGTCAATGTGGCACAATACTGGACTTTCTTTGAGACCTCAGACGTACTCTTTAAAGAGCACTTTAAACTGTATATGAGAATTTAAGTATGCAGTGTATACATAACTAACATGACTAGGGTCAGAAGAATGAAGGGGTCTGACTTTCACACAGGCTAAATATTTCCCAGGAGTTTCACACTTACTGTAGTTTTCTCAATGTGATCTGGTAATGAATCTATGAGCAAGTCTCCCACAGGTTTCCAGCCATTCCTCACGTTTTCAGCCTCCTTCAAGTCAGCATCAAGGTCATCCATGGCACACTGCAAGTCTTTCAGTTTTTCTAATGCTTTGTCCACTTGCTTCTGCCAGATACTGGCACTGGCATTTAGGTTCTCCCATTTCTCTTTTACCTCTGTTGACTGCTTACGCATAGCTTTGGCAATCCTCATGGCCTTCTCCTCAGGGGTCAACTCTGCAGAAGGAAAGAAAAGTTACACTGTTTATTTTTTCTCTTATTCACCTCTAGTTAAACAGACAGTGCTCCTGAGGTACACACTTAAGATAGTCAGCAAGTTCAGAGTCAACTGATAATTTATTTCAGCGAGTACAAGGTAGAAGAAAGTCTACCTTGCTATAAGAGAAATAAACCTTAACCACTCCTGGTGACAAAATAAAGCTTGTTCGGAAGACAGGAAACTGTTCCTGACTTCCATGTATTATGATATCTGCAAAGCAAAGGGAGCTTACTGATGATTTGTTATTTTTGGAGGCACAGGGGAAGGAAATAAAAGATCATTCTTCCCTACTGGAAACTGCAATAAGGAATCTGGGGACCATTTCATGCAGAAAGAACAAGAACAGTGCTTTGTTCCTAGATCACTTACCACCCCCTTTCACCCTGCCCCCAGGATGTCTTTTCCCATTTGCTAGCAAAACTTGAGGTGTACCGAGTGCCACGTGGTAAGCAGTTCTGCAGCTCTACATCCATTTTTTCTGTGTTAATGCCAAAGTCCTGAAAAGCTGTTTTAAATAGGTCTTGCAAATCTAAAAACATTCAATGAAGCTGTTGACTGAAAAAGAGCCAAGCTTATGGTGAACTATTTCTCACAAATTTCAGGTTTATGTGTCTAAATCCCATTCCAGCAGCCATGGAAACCCCATTCATGTTAGCAAAGACCAGCTGCCACTGAATAAGCAAAGCCAAAGTGGGAAAACACACAACCTCAGGACACAGTCACAGGAGATGATACTGATTATTTAAGTAAATTGCTTATATTTAAATCCCCAATCCCTGGTCAGTCTGCAAGATATCCAACAGAGCTCCACACCATAGACAGGGCTCAGCTCCCTTTGATAACAAGAACTGAGTCAGCTGGTGGCTTATCTCTTCTCCACAAGAGATGATTTCTGCAAACCAGTCAGGTAGACTATCAGTAAGAAAAGCGCTGCCTTTCCTGGGTATTCAATTTGATACAGAGTAAGACCCAGACAGTCAGAAAGCTAAAAAGAAAACCCTAAAACATCGCCAGCAGGTCATGCTGTCTACTGCTCAGAGGGGCCTCGCTGAAAAAAAGTCAGGGGTAGCTTCCTCCACTAGGGAAGAGTTGCTTCAGTAACGACAAACAAACAAAGCCAGTCTCAGAAAATTCTAGATAAATCCTCAGAAATTCTAGATATCAACCTTGTGGTTTCTGCAGGCAGAGAGGCAAGCAGCGGAAACTTGATATAATGCAGAAACCAGAGAACAAAAGAAGGGGGAGAAATGTGGCATACACTGAAACCAAGCCAACTGGCCTCCTATTCACTCCTATATAAAACCCTTGTAAAAGGTTTATCACAGTATTCTTGTGACTAAAATTCAGATATTTTCTATGAATTATACACAATCACACAAAGATGAAAGCACCATTTTTGTCAGAACTCAAATGAGACATACAATCTTCAAGTCAGTGATACGCTGTCTTTAAAATTCTTATAACTGACTAAGCTTGGAGTTGCTAACATGGGGGGAAGAGGGTGAGAGGGGAACATACAAAAAATGGAGGGGGAGGAATCTTTTAGCTAGATGAACGTCAAAGTAAATGCACTTTTAAGGTTGCAAAAGTTCTCTTACTATGCCTCTGGTGATGCAACTACTGTTCTGTAGCACCCAATACAGGAAAGCACATTGCAAGTAATTAATACAAAATAAATCATTAGAATACACTCAATTTGTTGCTGTACAAGGCAATTTGCTAAGAAGTGGTTATGTAGGAGAAAAAAGTACCACTACACAGGAGAATGGAGGCAAGGACAATCAAGAGCCAACATCGCTGAAGGAAGGGAGACAAATACCTGGGCTGTAGGTTGCAGAGCATGTTCTGATTGCTAGAATTAGAAAAGCTCTTAAAAATCAGCGCGGCATTTGAAGAAAGAGCAGAGCTGAGAGGGACAGAAGAAATTTTGAGCTTACCAATGCATTTCAGTGATTTGCCAGGTGTCAGAAGCTGTCACACCAGAGCACTGCTCATGTGCATGCTGCCTGCAAAGGCAGAGGCGAGCCAGGCTTAGGGATACCGCAATGGCAAGAGCAAATTTGAGAAGAAGAATTTGGGGAGGAACCATTGTGACAAAAACCTGCAGTGCTTAATTAGATGTGAAGGGATATATATTATGTATGTAGCTGTGGGATATACAGACATGGCAGTAACACACAATTTTCAATACTGACAGACCAGAGTAAAGATGAAGACCAAAGACAGGCTGTGATAAATTGTGCCTTGTCTCTGGAATTCCAGCAATTCACAGCAGAATTAACTACATCATAGGACAACACAGCTCTGGGATGATCTTCACCCCAAACTTTGTAACAGATTTTAGAAAAAGGAAAAGAAATAAAGCTTAAGTTCTAAGCCCAAAACCCTTTCAGATAAAACATGTTGTTTTAAACAAAAAACCCAACATCCACAAATTACTTACATAAAGATATCAAAGAAGTTGTTACCGGAAGTAATTTTGGAATTATTCACCACTGAGAATAATAATACACCATTGATGAATGAATGAGAATCCACTGCAGTCCAGTGGCAAAGGGACTGTGAACTATCTAGAAGCAAAACTTAATTGCAGCCTGCAGGAAAGCTGCACCTAGTGGCAGAGTTCAGTATCATAGGATAACTCACAGGCTGAGGCATCTTATGATAGCCTACGTTACAACTATAGGTTGAGGACAACCAGGCCTCGAGTAAAAGCTGCAGGGCTTTAAATGAGGATTAAGGGAGCACCTCGAGTTGGAACACTTTACACAAGGAAAGGGAATACTGAGCTTTGTTGAAAGGGGACATAAAATTGCCACCCCAGTGGAGGAAGTCTCCTTTGTTGGCATCTTCAACATGTCAATACAGTGTACATTATACCCAGAAACTGGGTTAAGTAGAAGCTACTTATATGCAAAGGTGAAATCTGCTGGTTTTATCCAGCATCATATGCTTGCATCATCCTTTACCTGCTGTTAGAGCCAAAACCTACCAATTCTGCATAGAAGAGTAGAAAGTTGGAAGGGCTTATAAGTTCTAAACTAGATTATTAGCAGGTCATTTAAAATGATCAGTCATGTGTCAAAAAACATGCTGAAAGCTTTGGTACGAGCTGAAAATCTTACAAAACTTTTTGGTTGTCCATAAAGGTACTGACGCAACAAATTCAATGAGTGCTTCTTGCTCAGCAGAAGCAATAGGGAAAAAAGTGGCTGTAGCAATAAATAGGAATGGAAAAGGAAAACAGCAGCCTGACTTTGGCTGGCTGGCTAAAACAAGACAGCGTTACTCATGACAAACTAGTCACATACTTTGGAAGGGAAAAAAATTACAGATTGACTGGGGTAATACAACTATCCCAACAGAACTGAAAATCCAACCATCTTTTAAAACCCTTTGTCAAATTAGTGTTATTGTGCAAGGGTATCTGCCACACATTTTATTTGAAAAATATTAATTCTTTGCAAGACTGCTTCATTTTACAAAAGCCTTGGAAGCACTTGTAATCTCGCCCTAAAAAGGCATTTACTGGGCAAATAAAGGAAAACACACATTTATATGAGCTATAAAACCAGTAAGCATCTATTAATTTAAGAGAGAAATACATCTTGTACAACTTCATGTTTTCCATCATGAAAACCTAACTTATTAATGAGCAACACATTACTTTTTTTCCAAGCAGATAACACATTCTCCAAGACACTGGTTGCATAGCATAGAATTGTAAACCTCATAAAAAAGTGTCTTAACAGTGAGAACTTTCTTCTATTAGTTTGGAATTCGTTTCACCAGTCTGTCACTACGCACACTGGCAGACAGAGTTCCTTTTTGCTGTGAAAAAAACGCTAGACAGTGGTTGCTGCTTTTTCATCTCCACTTAATAAAAAGTCTCCTCAANTACATTATCTCCACTTCAGCAGCTGCTCAGAAAGTAAGAAAAGCCTATATTCACTGGACCATCTGTTTACTAGGGAGGAAAGATATTAACTGACCTTACTGTCAGGGATAAAGAGCAGGAAAAAAAAGTCTGCATCTTTAGTGGAAAAAAATTTATTTTAATAAGGAATTTTTGTCACAAAGAAAGCAATGAAAACACCCACAGCTTTTCTGTGTCTCTACCAGAGACAGAGTGCCATGGAAGCAAAACTTTCAAGCCTGAACTTTACAACATATAACTTCCTTATGTGCTTACGTATATGGAAAATAATTACTCAGAAAAATTATTAGCGAAGAAAATTCTTCTTGCTTAAGAACTTATTTCATGTCTCTCAAATTGTTCCTAGATCTAGCAGTTTTGATTCTAAGTAACTTTGCTTGATCCTTATGTGGACTTGAAATAGTGATCTCTCTCCATCTTGCCACAATTAGATTAATTTCCTTTTGCTTTTGCTATATTCTTAATAAAATACACTAGAACTGGAGCTGACTTCATGCCCCCTCCCTCTCCCATTCTGTGAAATGTTGTATCTTCCTTGGTTCAGTCTTTGCAGCAAAAAAACAATGCGTGATGCAGCACCGTGATCATTATGAACATTTTCAGAGTATTTAAAAAGACACAATGGCACATTGTCAAACTCCTAAGCAGAAGAACCAAAAGCAGTTTTATTGTTGTATGAGGAAGTCTTTGGCATCACTCCAACAAAAGCATCCTCTGGGTTTCTTACAGAAAACTTAGTTCTGGTGGGATGGGAATAGGAAGTTTTAAGAATAAGCAGCAACTGGTTAATGTGGAAACATAGCAATTAGTCAGACTCCAAGCACCCAACATGCAAGCATAACCCAGTATGTCACCTTTTCCTCCTACTCAAATATCTATTGTGTATGTAGTTAAAACAAAGAAAAAGCACAGTCATTTTCATCTTAACCTATTTAGGTTTTCTTCTATCAAAACTGAAAGTTCTTCAAACCAAAGAAATATAATTAAAGAGTGAATTAAGACAGTCTCTGCAGGAGACAAATTACCTACGGCCTGCAGAAGACAGAATTGCGAAAGCAAAGAAAATGAAAGCTGTTAGCCTCATGTATGAGGAACACTTCTGGAAAGGGCCCAGAGTATAGGCCCCAGATAAATACAGATGAGAACAATACTAGCAAATATCTTTTAATAATGGTTGTTGGTATTTCCCAGTGTGTGCTGCTGGAAAAGACACAGAAGGATGAAACAGAGAAAACAGTTTCTAGTTAAAAGAGATAATTAAGTCATCCATAGCATCTATCTCCAGAAAACCAAAGAAGATTATAGCAGTCCTGAGAAACATGCATTTATTCAGCATAACCGGTGTAATCTGTCAATATAATCAAGAGACATATAACACTTTTCACTGACAACAAGCCACCATTTTGTAACAAACAGTGTGATGCAAAGCAAGTTCATAATACTTCTACACAGTGGAAACCCAAAGTTTGTGTTGTTCCAGGAACACAAACCAGGTATGAATTCAGTTTTAGTCTGCTCCTGCCACAAAACCAGAAAAATTCAAATATAATGGTATTGTTATAGCATCACGAAGCTACTCTGTATTTTTCCAATTCCTGTTGAAGGGAGAGTACTAATGGAGAAAAGGCTTTCACAACTGTATCCCAGTTACTCTAGCTAAGCAAGGAATTATGTTTCTTTCTTATGTTTCTTTCCAAATAGCTTCAACTGCAGATTGTAACAGGCCTTTTATGTCTTCTGAAGATCAATAAAGATTTTTTTTCTGTCACAGCACATATGGCAGGTAGCTCCTTGGAAAGGTTGCAGGAGACAGATATACATCCCCTAACTGCATTTCAAAACAGAACAAAGGCATCTATTTTATTCCAAAACAACACAAAAACATAAAATAAAGGCAAGTCAGGCGGCATGAAAGATTGGGCTCCCTGAATTAATGGCGTCCTATAACAACAACTTTAAAACATCCATGTTCTGAACTTTTTTGAACATTCTAAGCAAGCTTCCTCAGCCTGTTTTCTCCTCTGTACACTTTTTGTTCAATATACTGCAATTTCCAATCTGCTTTCTTGAGGTTTATTTACAATGCTTTTGAGGTATATTTGCTCTAGAGAGTAAGAAAGGATTTTTCTTTCAGACAAGGTCCTAACCTTTGGCATCCATCAGTCATCCATGTTGCTAGTAGTGTAACTGAGAATTGTCTGGTAGACAAAGCTTTACTGGTTTCTGGAGTCTTTAAAACAAGGCAACAGTTAAACTTTAAGAACACGGCTTCAGCCTGGGAAACATCCTGTGTTTCAGCTAAAAACAGGCCATAAGGTAGCATACAGGGCAAGAACTACTATAACTATGCTTATATCCTGAGGTCCTCATGGTTAAAAAAAAATAGCAAAATTAACCACTATGGCCTCAGGCCAAGTTTGATGGACCAAGCTTGTAGGATGACTAAGAGATCTATTTGAAAAAAGAGAGAGATACTTGGTTTCAGAATTCTCTCATGGGTAACTGCACGTTTCTCTAATCTTATGAAGAAAATGAAGAAACTCTCAACAGCAGAAAGCGAATGATCTGCAACTAAAACAGAGGCAGCAACGGTCAAAACTGTGTAAGCAGTTTCTGGGCATGATTCCACTGATCTCCAGTGGGTCATACCGTCTTCATTCCCCAAAGCACTTCTGATTTTCACACTTAAGGCTTCATACTCAGACCAGTTGCACAGCAGAGAACAAAAAACTATTCCAGTGGTGTCTGACAGCTAGTGGACAGGCACATATTAGAAATAGAAATGCTGCCTGGTATATACATTAGAAAACGGTGAATTGCCTATTTCCAGTGAGATCTTCCTTGCTAAGAGGAAAAATTATGGCAGAGAATTTATCTGAATGTGTTCACTAGCATGAAGTAGAGAAGTTTGACTTTTATTTATGTCTGAAACAGCTGAATATGTTGTATGTCTACAAGTTTAAATAAAGTGTATGTATGTAATTCACTGATATCTATTAATATATATCTTTTACAACATAGATGTGATTTATGGGGTTTTCTACACTTTCAATTAAGAGGACATAACAGATGGTAAATACTTAATTTTAAATGATGTGTTTATCACAACAAACTTTGATACCAAATAACAGCTTTCAAAGATAGAAATCTGGTTGCCATAAGAAAACTAGAAACTACTGGAGTACTTTGACGATACTGCAGACTACTGAAAACATTCACTATTGCCATGAGAATCAGTGTAGTGGCCCGTGGTAGTCTGCTGGGATGTTACATTATGTTATCTTCTAAAAAAATTATCTTAATTCCCTCACTGCAACAGTGGAATTTTAAGGACAGAATTTCAGCAAAGCCCTATATTATTTCTGCTTTCCTTTGTGCTTCCTATGGCCTGTATGTAACCTTGCTAACAGTACAGGGATCTAAGAAGCCAACTGTAACTATGCCATAGAGAATTATAATTAACACTTTCAGATCTGAGTTTTCCCCTATACTATGAACAAGTGACAACAAAGCTAAAAATGTGAGCATTTCCAATCTCCTTATCCTGTTCATCTGTAGAATTCAGCAGCTGGCCTGATGGTTTATCAATCAGCTCCACTCAGATGCTAAAGCAGCTCAAAGGCAAGAAGAATGCAAAGTTTGTTTTTTTTTTGTAATGGGGGCCTCTGTACAGAAACATGGCAAAAGGAAATCAGAAGAAAAGAAGGAAGTTTCCTGGAAGCTGAAGAACTGTGCTTGAATGTGCAAGTTACTACATGGTACAGTAGAAGGCCAAGACAGGAAGCATAAGGTCAGTGTGGGAAAGAAGAAACCAAGGCTTGCACATAACCTGATTTTACATTCTTACAATATAACTGAAATTAACAAGAACATGACAGACAATGGGTTACCATAAGACATCCTATAACAAATACTCTCTTTGGATGGAACAATGAATGTATGTATGCACAGGTCCTTAAAATTGGTCTTGGTCAGTCGAGTTCAAAACTAATTCTTATTAGTTTTCTCCTAATTCTCTATCATTCCTTCTCCTTGCAACAATGCCCTCCCTGGCATGAAAAGATCTGGGGGGTTTGAGGGTTGTAGAAAAAATAAAGAAGTGGATGAAAAGGGAGAGGTTAAAGAATATAGAAAGTGATTTTGCAACCTTTATCCTCTTTGGGTTAGCTAACCCTCCCCACTAAACACCCCTGCCATTACACAAGGTAAGAACTAACCTCAAGAAAATGTGATTTTCCAATCAATGTGATTTTGATTAAAAAAAAAAAATTTTTGCTAGTTGTATTATAGAAGCAGCCAAAAACATGTTCAAATCCTTCCCCTTTAGCTACATGAAGTGTACTTCACTGGAGTTAACAAGTAAACAATATACTGCAGAAAATACCAGTGATCGAGAAGCTGACAGAAAATAAAAAAATAAACATTTTAAAAGCAAACATAAGCCCGCACCCACAGCCTTCAATAAAAATGGTTAATCAGAAGAAAAATTGTATGTGTCTGGATGCCTTCAGATCCAGAGATGCAGCTTTCTGGAGATCGATGGCATTACTTGTCAGAAAAAATTTACTAGACTCAGTCCTGGGTGAAATTTAACAGCTCATGATATATAAGAGATCAGAGCAGATGATTCAAAGAGGCCTTTTGGCCTGAAAGTCTATTAATCTACAGAAAGTGCAACGCCGCTCTGCGCAGGGTCCGGGTGCCCACTGCTGGCAGCAGGGGCTGCACGGGTGTCTCTGTGAGGAGGGGCTTGGGCTGCCCCATGCTGGGGACAACCAGCATCAGAAGTTCCACCACAGGGCACAGCTGAGCCTCTCAGCCACGATGGTGGCCATAAGGAAAAGAGTATTTAAGAAACAGCAGAAAACACCATGGAGGGAGAAGGAGGGAACAAAAAGGAGAACAGCAGAGGGAACACCAAGGCCAGAGGAGGAGGAGCAGCTCCATGGCAGGGCAGATAGGGAGAGCACACGCTGGGGCAGAGGGAAGATGTGAGAAGAAAGGAGCAGCAGAGAGAAACTTCTAGGATAACCGTGGACCCACCACCTTCCCACCCTATCACACCACTCATCGCCCTGTTGAAGAGGCTGAGTGTGACCTGCAGTCGTAAGAAGAGAGGAAGACGACAGGAATGAAGGAATCAAGTTGAGCCTGAGAAAGCGGGGAGGAAAGCTGTGGTTTTGTTTGTCTTTTTGTTTCCCACTACTGAAACACTAAAATAGTTTATTTTCCCCAAGCTAAATCTGTTTGGCCCATAACAGAAGTTTGTAAGGGATCTGCATCTGTCCCCATGTTGACCCATGAGCATTCTCACTCCTGTTCTTCCTATCTTCTGCCCCCATCCAACTGAGGTGAAGGAAGTGAGAGAGCAGACAGGTGGGAGTTTTGCTGGTAGCCAAGACTCATCCACCACGTGCTCAAAAAAAGAAAGCCTATGGAACTTCTGAGAGGAAAATAAGTTCAATGAACATCTGTGAAGCTTCCTGGTCCGAGTATATTTGATGAATTTTCAAATACGATGACTAGACAAGAGACACTCAAACATCACTTGCAGACCAATCTGCCTGGCCATGGTTGTTATGCAGTTTACTATGATCACCAAATTCCCTGCTATTCAGTTATTACTGCCATCTGTATAGCACGATAATAATAATAAGCATAAAAAGAATTTATGATGTAGCTCTTAATCTGAAGTTTACTCTTGCACTTTCAGTCAACACTAGATCAATTGGTATCAACCCCTGCTAGAAAATGAACATTTTACACTGGTAACCTTTTATGCATTGGCATCACTTGTGCAAGGTGGGTCTATGGCTTTAGGGAGGAGAGTCTGTGACTTCAAACTTTTGTGTGAAAGAAGAAGCAAACATAAAGCAAGTGTTCCTTATTTTTCAACTGCAAGATGGTTGTGATTTACACTGACTAAAACATTAGAGGTGCAATATTTCAAATAAGTTTGAGAGTAAAGGCAAACAGAATGTTTTCAGGAGTCAAGAGTTCAAAAAGGAAGTAGTAAGACACATTACAGCAGCTAAGGTACCAGAACTAATCACAGGGAAAAATGGTTCATTGGCTTTAATCACCAGCTATTCAAACTTTAACACAAAGTTGAACTAGCGAATAGGAAACCGCATAAAAATTTGAAGGGAAAAACCACCAAGAAAAGATTAGTTGTTTCCATTGAACAAAATTTAAAGTTTGACATGGAGATGTATAAGACAACGTACAGGAAGAAAAAACTAACTCCTGATACAAGCAGCTACACTGTAATTTTGTAAGTTATATAGAACCGTAAATTATTCACATCTTACAGTAACTCTTATTTCTGTAAAAGTAGATTACTACCTTTTCCAAGAACAATTTTTATGTAATTAAAAGTAACATTTTATCATGTCGTAGCTTATATTGGAAACATAATTCTAGGACTTATTTACACAGATATTTGGTATATTTTTCTATTTTGCAGTTATGGGGGGGGGGTGGAAGAAAATTGTTATCTCCTTGGTAGTCTCTGATACAGACAAATATCTCAAGGAACACTATGCAAATATCATTTCTAGGATAGCTATGGTTTATTCCTTAGTTCATCTAACATTCAAATCTTCAAGATCCTGTAATGATTGCCTTCCTAAAGCTGATTCCTTTGACTTCTAATGAGATCCACCACTGAATACATTTATTTCTATTTCTGGAGTAAAACTTTGCAATAATGATATATATATATACATTTGAATGTATATCCTTGAACCACTGTTCTGACTCCATTTAAGGGACGTATGTTATCATGTTAAGAAAAAAGAAAAGATCAGAACAGATGACTTACTGTTTTCCATTACAAATTGGAAAAGGGAATAGAGATTTTTCTACTTCCATGAAAACATAAGTACTTACAAAGCAGAGTGGTATTACTTTGAGGCTAAATCATTGAAATGAAAGCAATCAGGATGTGGTTTGGAAAATTCTGAACTCTAACCGAGTAATTGGGATACGAAATATGTACTGGAGACATGTAAGTTCTTTTTCTTTCCTTTTAACCATTCCTGGAAGAGAGTATTTTCTGACCTGTTTTTGAATGCAAGCTCCTTCTTGGTTCCTCAGGCCCCTCAATTGGTTGGTCAGCAAGGAAAACTCGTGCCTGGTCCACAGCATTGAGAATGGTTTGCTCTTTATCCTTCAGTTCACGCCTCAGTGCCTTTTGGGAAGGGAAAGAAGAATGCCATTTGTAACTTGATCTTGCGAACAACAGATAACTATACCATTTCTTCTGTTTTCACCTCTCTGACATCACCTGTCTAGTGAGTGGGTAATAGCCCACATGTCATTCAGACTGCAAGATAAAATGTAAATTTTACAAAACAGAAATGGTAATAAATTCATTAAGGCTAGAAGGGTAATTTTTATAGACCTGACTTGAAGAATTGAACACAGTACAGATAATGCTGGTAGGTTTTAAGAACATTCACCTAAGAGAAACTAAAACTACGACATTTGACTTCTAAAACCAAAAAAGAGTAGGGGTTTATTGCTATTAACAGGATTGCTAATATATAGTAAATTACTACAACAGACTATTTTTTCTTTTTTGGTAGCTGGAAAAACAGAAAATTGCATCTACTGAATCTTGAGAAGATAATTTCACAACTGCTAAACAGAACTGCAAAAATACATTACCTTCCTTAGAGAACGCTACATCTTATTTGTGTCTATTTATTAATATTTTTAAAACTTGGAAGATATGTAACCACAATTTTTATGATGAGAATACATTCTGAAAAAGCATCCTTCAAATTAGCCAAAAATATTTTGAGCCTTATTATGCAGAAACAATTGAGCCTTATATACAGAAAAAAAGTAATTTTTTTAAAAGATGCTTTATGCTAGTGGAAATTAATTTCACAATATGTTGTTCTCCAGCAGCCTTTTTTATTAAAGGGTTAAGTTCAATCATTCTTTTTTTAAAAAAGTGTTCAGAAGTAGTCAGCTGTAATTCTTCTTATAAACATTTTTTCCATTCCATTTTTTAAATAAAAATCTGTCCCACTTAAAAGATAAGTGCTTTGCATGTTTTATTTGTATTACTTTCTACCCATAAAACATAAAAGAAGATACTTTAAACATTATTAAAATGCTATGCTTGATTTTTCCAATATATTTTTTAGCTCTAATTACAAAATCAAGGTTTAGTTTGCTGACACAATCTGCTCAGGCTCCATTCCAGCTCAAAAAAAGCAGTCACTCAGTGTTCACAAACTTACATAACAAAATGAGAGCTTTTCACTACAGAAAACTGTGAAAAACAGTTACCATGAAAGTGTCACAAATGCTACCTTACCCATCTCATCAATAAGTCTCTTGATATCACAAACAGAAAAAAACCCTACCTCTTGACTTTAGTTTAGCAGGAGGCAAGATACTATTCTTCCTCCCTTCTCCCCCATTTTATTCCTTTATCCTCCTTATCTTCCCAAATCCTTCAATTCCTTCTCAGTCTACTTGTGCTCCAAATTAAATAAGGAAACCAACTAAAACCGAACAAAACCTAATCACTGAAAACATGCTGACCTCCATTACATTTAGCAACTTGCATTATACAGGCCTATCTTCAGTAACCATTAACTACTGTCTTTATACAAAAAACTATTCAGAACGGTGTTATCTCTACATGCTTTTGTATAGCAATAATAACAATAAGAAGAACAAGCCAAATTCTTTGTATTATTCAGTATATACTATGTTTAATAAGAAACAAAAATTATCATTTAAAAACCAAGCCCTACTTTAAAAAAAAAAAGATTTTTTTTTACAGAAACTTAAGTATTTTAAAATCAATATTCCTGAAGAATCCCTTCAAATCAGCACAATATGTGTAATATTTTAATTTCAAAAAACACGCATTAGAATAAGACTCTTCAAAATCATCCATATTTTACAAATCATTAAAACATTCTCTATGCAGGAATTTGTTTCAGAAAAGAAGGAAGACAGGAAGCCATTATCAGTACTGTGCAATTAAGGCTCCAAACTTACCCATCTAAAAAACTTCATGTTAGTGGAGCCTGTGTGGATGCATCATTAAAATACAGTCTTATCTTTTAATTTCAAAGATTTTTGTCAGGTGACTACTTTACTTCAGTGTGAAGTATAAAGTCTTTCTAGAATAACTTTT
>VXBO01010634.1:0-25906 GCA_013400135.1 Rhinoptilus africanus
GGTCCCTTCCAACCTCACAGATTATATGATTCTACGATTCTAAAAAGAAGAAAACTCTGATAAGCTCTTTTTCTTTGTTCCCTTGCACTTTCACTTGGGGAATAGCTTACTTCTGAAAACTATGCTTCTATCCCTTTCCAGCTTTTTAAAGTATTGCATTCCTAATCTCTACATTCAACCATTTTCTTCATATATTTGTTGTGAATCTCATGATAGAGGACATAATCCACACAATATAGCTGCATTCATTGTCTCATTAGCACGACACCATTAATCTTGTGTACTGTGCATATTATGCAGCCTGTTCAATTAGAAAACTTTGTGGATTTACTGTTTTCTAACCTGCAGTGGATCAAAATTACTTGAAATAGTCTTCTTTGTTCTTTTATTTTCCAGGAAAAGTTCCAGCTGTTCCTCCAGCCTTCTCATCTTCTGCTCTCTGAATTTTTTCAGTTCATTGGTTATTATGTTAGCTTCATCCACAAACTACAGATTGTATATAAGAAAACAAACCACAAGATTCTGGTAGTATTCTGGAAAGAGTGATATTTGGAGAACAAAGTCCTTTGCACAGTAACAATAGCAATGCAAATTATTTAGCATTTTCTGAATAAAATTGCTAGGTAATATATTTTTTGTTTTACCTTCTCCCGGATGCAACCTTTTAGGCTTCTGACTATTTCCTTAAACTGTGCCTCTCTTAGTTGTAATAATCTTGCAGTTTGTATAAATTCCAGCACTAAAAAGATATACTCCGTGCTTGCTTTCAGGAGATGCGAAATGTCCCTGGTGTCATCATCAGGCAATAACTCCTGGAAGATAAAATGGTCATGTGAAATATAACATAAAATGGGTGAATCTTCTTTGGTTATCTTACTTTCAGTGCAATACATTGAGAACAGATTTAAGAGTCAGAGTTTTCTAAAAGGTAGTGGAAGCTAGGTAACAGTATTTTGCAGTCCTATACACCCTTTTATTATTGTTTATAAATACCAAAATAACAAAACCATAACTATCAAAAATAAATTTAAGATTCTGAAAGAAGCTTTAAATAAATCTATGTTAAGAAATGGTTCTGAAGTGTCTGATCATTAGTAGCTAAGCCCAAAATTTTTTCAATTCTTTTTGCCATAGAAAAACCAAATGGTATATAGTGATCTGGAGTTTGCTGTCCCAGTGATATAAACAGACAAAATTGCTAAGAAGTTTGCAAATGTTAAAATTTTGTAACAACACACTGGAGGAGTGCGAGAGTCCAAACCAAACTATCACAAGATTTTTACTTCTACAACAAGGTGTTCCAGGCCTGTGCCCTCCTTCTGGGACCTCAAGGCAATCTTCTTGAGCTTGTAGCAATCTTGTAGCATAATGACTGTTTGCCGTAGATGTCTTTGAGATAGGATGAAATATGCCACAAGATCCCCAAACTTGTCTCCTTTGGTCTCCTGTATCACTTGCATTTCTTTGGCTTGCATCTGGGAAGAAAACATTACAAAGTCTTACAGATTACTTGCAGACTTACGAAAGTGTGGAAATGTTCCGCTTCTCACTGCAGGTTAGAAAATAGGAATCCAGAGGGAAAAAAATTAACTACACTGAAAAACAATGGAATCCATCAATTTTTAAAGGAACTTCTAAAAGTTTCCCTTGACAGCATGAGTCAAATAGCTGTGAACCATTATAAAACACTGTTGAACCTAAAATAACATGGCCAGAGATTTTACTGAAGTCCTGTCCCTCTGTGTAGCTGTTAGCAATTGACAATACTAATGCTTTAGCTGATGTACCTGTTCTTCTGTCTGGGTTTGAAGTTCCAGTCTAAATTGTGCCTGCATGTTTCTCAGTTCAGCTTCTGCCTCTTCCTTTAAACCTTTAAGCAAATCCCCTTCCCGATGATGCTTCTGGAGAAAAGCCACTACTCTTGCTACTTGCTGTTTCTCTCTAGTTTGAGCAACTTCTTGAGCTAATTCTTCACCATTATTTTTGTAGTCAAAGCTCTTCAGGATCCTTGTCACGCCTTCTGGGCAAGCCAGAATCTGAAGCAGGTAAACATAGTGATATGAGCAAATGAATTTTGTTTGTAGAAATGAACTTGCTTCCAGCATTGGGTTTGTAGTGGGTGTAATAAGCAGCGCTTTTAATTATGGGGTTCTGCGGGTTGATTTGTGTAGGAGGTTACTGTAACTGCCCTTTGCCATGGGCCTGCATGTATGCCCCAGCCTGTGTGCCCTGCACATCCTGTAGGTTGTCAGTCAGGATGGGCATCTGTGCCTAAAGGTTTTGTGAATTACTGTGAGGCTTATGCAGGGAGGAGTGAAGGATGAAAAACATGAAATGCTTCTACCTGAAGGTTGCTGTAGAGATCCAGGACTCTGTACAGACATACTTGGCTCAGAGCTTCCAGTTTTACTATCTTCACTGCTGAAACTTGTAGTGTTTGAGTTAGGGAGTCTGGTGAATGCTCAGCTTCCCAAGAATGTAGTTTCTATTAAGCAAAAGAGAATAAAGGGTAGGGATTTTCCACACCAACAAATAGCACTGTGGTCACCAGAACTAATAAGGTCCTATTTCCTACAGAATTGAGATGGGAAGTATGAGTCAGTTTTGACTACGCTTTTCTGTAAGGTTATAGAGGCACCAAGGGAAGCTTTTCCTACCTACTAAGGCATAGAGTCACACTGCAATTTTTCCTCAGAAGGCTTTGTAAAGTCTGTATTTCTCCTCTACCTACCTGTTTGTTTTCATAAAATTTGTAAGTGCTTTATTTTCCCAAGTCCTCTATGCCCCTGCAAAGCTAGGTGAAATCAGACAATGAATTTCAAAGTTTGGTGTTAGGTTAATAAGAGATAGGTAGATACCTGCTCCCAGAACAGATTTATATAATCTGACTGCAGAATGACTCTCTGCCATAATAACCTTGTTTATAAAGGCAGCTTTTATCTTAAAAGTAGCATTTACCCACAATAGAGTACTTTCTATAAGTAATATCTTTTAAGCTTTCTCAAACAATGTTTTCCTGCTGACAGTAGCATGAGGCCTGTGGGTGTGTGGAGTAGCAATAGCAAAAAGACTTCACTATTGGTGGGCACTCAGATTGCAGAAATAGCAGTAAGGCACTTCTAAAAAGTGAAGGAGTGTAAAGAAGATGCCAACTCAAAATATTCTGAGGAAGAACTTTTATTAGAAGAGGGAGCTTTTAAAGTAGAACATACTTTAAACGCCTCAATGGTTGTCTCTTAGTGTTACTCTGCTAGCAAAACCCAGGATGCACGAGAGGAAAAAGAGCATGTTATAGTTGTAGATCCATCCTATGTAACAAAATCCTAAAATACTGGAGGACAGAATGAGTACCATTAAAGCACAAAAATCCAAAAGACAGGTTGAAAAAGAAAAAAGAAAAACCACATTTAGGCATATGAGCAAAAGAAATAAATGCGGGCACTAAACACAGTAATAGGGCTTTTTTTTAAAAAAAAAAAGCCCCAACTTCATACTAGTAGTGTATGCTATTTAGTATTTTTTTCTTGTGTAATGATAGTTCAAAACTTAGATTTGTTTTTCTTTGACAAAGAAAGTGCTTTGCCACCTGTACTGAGGCAGTAAAATATATAGACCAGTACAGGGAGACACGGTACACTTAAGTTACGCCTGTAGCTGCTTTGATAATATAGCCACCCATGCAATGCCTGAAGCTAGCTTGTATGTTTGTATCACACAGTGAAGATTACATTCATTCTTGCAAAGCAGTGAGGTGACAATAGCAGGAGTAGCATAAATAAAATGCCTTAAACTCACTTGCTGTTCTGTGAAGTTATCATCTGGTAGTTGTAAGCCAAAAAGAGAAATTGACAATTGATGTGGAATTTCTTCCAGAAAATGTAGGGTGTGTTTGGGCACTGTTAAGTCTGGGCTGAGGCTTGAGTGCTTGATTTCTTCCAATTGTTTCTGACGGAGGGCTTGTTCTGCGTGGTAGTGGTGTTCTGACAGTTCTTTCAGAAGTGAATCCTTTCTGCTGGTTGCTTCTATTCCTTTATTAGTCTTCATCCCCTGAAACTATAGACATCCCAACTGAAATATCTTCATGGTCAGGAGCATCAAAGGAATGGGAATTGAGTCATACTGAGCCTAAGATCTAAAAAACATAGCCAGAAACTAGATTTCCATATTCACTTAAGTAACATAAGTAGCCTGATTTACTGTGGGATTAAGTACACAAGTTACTGAAAATAAGGCCACTGCTTCTTATGCCTTAACACTGAGAAATAAAAACTAGTTTAGTTTCTGTTTTGCTCTGCAGTGGTCAGAACAGAAAGTTTCTTCTTGATTAAACTCCTTTTTGCTTCGGTTTCCTTTTCTGAAGTGGTGTGGGAAAATTGAAAGGAATTCCAAAAGGAAATGGAAAACTTTCTTTTCTTGTGTATCAGCTGAGAACTCTAAGCTGTCGCAATGCCAGCCTTACCCAATTTCCTTTATGGTGTTCCTTTTCCTTAGCCTTGGATGATTCATAAAAGGAAAAGATAGTCCTTATTTCTTCCATCAATAAGGACAGTTCCAGATCTGCCAGTTCACAAGCATGCTTCTCAAAGAAAAACCTACAACCAAATATGCATGAGACAGGACTGAAGCTAGATCGCTACTTTTTATACAGTCATTACTATGAGGCACTTGTGACATTCATACATACACTGCCTGGAGAACGCGCAGTAGACTGTAACAGGTATCTTCTGTTGAGCCACACACAAAACCCAAATATAAGCCTTCTGAGGAGAAAACCTTCCAAATTTGCAAATAATGTATTTTTGTAACTAAAAGCACAGAGGCAGTTTAACAAAGCAGAACAAAGATTTCTTACCTTGTCTGTATTTCTTGCTGTACTTGGCTGATACTTTCTAAATGTGAAGTGGGCAGAACAGGTGATATTATGGAAGTCAAAGCTGTTTCCTGACTTGCTTCAGCCCTTAATGCCTCTGAATGAGCAGCAGATGCTTTTAAAGTGCTCCTTGATGAGTAGCCTATTGAAGAAACATGAGAGAATATATTTACTGCTGAATCATTGTATTTTGGGTACAGTCAAACCCTATAATGTACTTCTTAGGATTTTTTTTTATTCAGTAGTTAGTCTCAGTGTTTCTGGCTGGAAGAAAACTAAATGACCTTTCAAAAAGTCATTTATCAGTCTGTTCTTGTTACAAAAAAGTGTTTTACCAGTCAAATCTATACTTTTAACAAAAAAGTGTGTTTTATCAATAATTCCTTGAGAGTCATCTGGATATGAAAATTCTGAAAGTCTGTTTGTATTGCTTATTGAGAAAGGAAATCTGTTTTGTACCACTTGTTCCTTTTCAACTGCAAATAAACTTCAACAGCAGATAAATTTTGGCTCAGTAGAATCTTCTTGCTGCTTATCTAGACAGTCATTTGCAGTGTAGAATCTGTCTCAAGCATAAATGAATAGATGGGGAAAAAAATTGAGGGCATACCCATCAATTAATGTTTTGCTGCAGACAGATAAATTAAGAGGTGCCTGCAGTTGACATAGGAATTCTACAGGGGATTATTTTAGAGGAAAAGAGGTTGAAAGTGCACATCTCTTTACTTCCGTTCATTTAATTTTTGTTACTAATCACCAGTGCTAGTCTACTGGAGTTAAAATAAAACGGATTATTTCCTCCATCTTCTTGTACTGGAAATATTATAATGATAATCTCACCTTAGTTAGGCTGGAAATAGTTAAGTTGCATGAGCTAAAATACTGTTACTGAAATGAAAATCAATACTGCCTCAAAAAAAAAAAGCTATTTAATTCTGTGTGTATCAATTATTTTAAGGCAGTCCTGCTGTTTAAATAGTTGAAAGGTTCTGACAACATGATTTTGAAGGCCAGAATAAAATAAGGTAGCTGACAGTACCTTATTTTCTCTCTTACCTGATGTCTCAGGGGATACCCTACTTTTGCTATTTTCCTCTAGCATCTGAACTGTAGACTTGAGTAGTGGGATCAGGTTTTGGATGACCTTGCATGTACTATGTGAGTTCGCTCTAATGCCATAAAATCTGGTTGTCTGATAGTTTTCAAAACAGTGTTGCGACCCAGAGAAAAGTACCTGAAACAGCACAAAGCAGACAAAGGCCACTTCATGCCTGTCAAAAATATCATTGGAAAAAAGCATCATGCATTCTCATGAAAACCTTATATTTTCAGTTCATAGCCATCCTATGCAAATTGTCCGTTGACTCAATAAGATTCTACAGTACTTTGCCTCAGCAGCTTAAAAGCCTTTTGCAATGGTTATGGTCCCACAGCTTTCAGATTTTTCCACATCCTTAAAGCTGATGTAAAAGTTGTAAAATATTATTTGAACTGCATTACTTTTATTTAATGTCCTCAGTTTCTCTGGAATCTATTTGTAAGTGCCATACACATGATAAAATGCTTTCTGTTAACATTGTCGTCTAATAATCCTATCTCATTTGGACTAATAAGCTGAAATTTGGTTAATAGTGATGGTCTCATGAGAATGGAAGAGCCGAAGGGGACATAGAGACCTCCCAAGGAACTTTAAAGGAAGGACTGAAAAAAGGGGAAGAGGATTAGAGAAGAGCAGTAATTTTTCATCTTTTTATTGTAAGTCGTCCAAAATTGGAATGTGGAAACCTGTTAGCGCAAAGAGTAAGGATCAGATCCTGAGACAACTGAATTAATGGAAAGATTGACTGACTCTCTTGTCAGAAGGATTTGTATCTACAGTTCTTGAGACAGTATAGGTTATGAGATTTCAAAGGTCCCTTTGAGAGAGGGAGACTTGGGATCCTCTGTGTTCAACCATTTTTGAAAATCATTTTGCATCCAGAAAAAAATGTTCACAGGAGCTGAGGAATATGAGTCTAATATATTGCTTCTTCCCTAGGAACTACAGAACTTCAGGTGTCCAGTTGTTTCAAATCTCTCTGCAAACAAACTGGTAAGTTGGCAGTTCGACTAGATGATTGTTGTAGGTCCCTTCCCTTCCAAGTGAACTATGCTATGCTGGCCCATTCTAACTTTTTTCTAACTCTGATGAAGAAAACCTGCCTTTTGAAGTGTAATTTGATTGAATTTCCAAGTATCAAAGTCTTTGATATGTACTTTATAAGTCAACTTTTGCATTTCTCATTTAAGATCTTTATTATTTTACAGGACTCTGATTTCTTGCAGCAGTATTCTTGGATGGATAGTCTCAGAACGTGGCGTCTGCTTGTGCTTTTGCTAGAAAGTAAGTAACATGATTGCTTTTTATTTGCCTTAAGGTAAAGTCAGTACCTTTGCCTGCTGTGCTTGGATATTTGACAAGTCCCTTAAATATTCCAGTTTGGTATATGCGGTCTCCACACTAGCTTGCTGTTTCCGTATATGTTCCTGAGACTCAGAGGCTAGGGCAGGTATGACCTGGAAGAAATGATAGAAATATAAGCCTACTTCAAGTGGTCTGCAAATCCTCGCTTTCATTTGCTTTCTTACACATAATCTGGCAAGTCAGTAGGTACAAAACTGGTGTAACTGTAACAACTCTAGAGCACTAGTGTCTGGGTAGCCCTTAAAGAACTGTCATGGAAACTGAAGACAATGGAAAGAAGAGCCAAAAAACCTGTTTCCTGGCAATATATTTCAATAAAGTTTATTTGACATCTGTACAATCAGTAAAAAGCTTTTTGTTTACTTCAGCTGGTATTGCTTGGAGAGACATAGATTAATTCTCTCTAGTACTAGGTAACACTTATTTGCGGAAGCGCTGATGATGTTTTCAGGGGCTGCATATAGATTAGCCTGTGTGGAAGTCTTATAAGTCTTTAGATGTTTCTTAGTATCTCCTGCAAGAAAGAAGAGTGTAGGAAGGAAATTCAGCTATGCAAATGTCCTCCTATCTGAATCGCACCTGGGTCCAGCCCTACAGGAAATATGCACTGATTTTTAAGAGAGTGGTACTTCCTGATCTCCTAGATCTATTCCAACTTTAAGAGCTGTGATTTTATATGGTAGGTGCATTTATTCTCTGTCAGTGTGTGCTCAGCTCCTGACATAATCTTCTCCACTTACGAAAATACAGGAAAGCATAGCATTTTTGTCAGGTCTCCTCTCTAATTTCAAAGGCCAGCCTGTGTCCACTCCTAGCTCAGCCACCATTGTTCTACAGCTCCATTGGATTTCTTTCCTTAATGAAATCTGTCTTCAGTTACAGTTTAATGAGACATTGCTGTTGCCAAAAGTCTATTATTAAACATCTAAGTGATTGATGTCTAGGATGACTGGGGTTTTCACCATTTCTTTTTGTTGTTGTTGATTTCTGTCTTTCCACTTTTTGTTTTTCTTTTGGTGTTTGGCTTGTTTGGTTTTTTTTCTGATCGGGACTGAGAGAAGGCAGGTGGGAAAGGAGAAACTCTTTATAAATTGCAGTTCCTGGAACTGGAAGTATCACAGCATACTGGCTTCAGAGCTGCCATTTTAGGGTGCCTCTGAAAGGTACACTGGAGCATTCTGTGGACTGGGACTGGGGATGTCCAGCCGAACCCAGCAGTGACCTCACCTTTCTGAGCTTCGGGTTTTTTACTGTCTCAGTGCTTGAAATGTAGCTCCTTTGCTTTTCTCTCTCTATCAAGTGCATGTATATTCGTTCTTCTTCTAGTTGCATCTTTTCAGTGAACTCCATCAGCTTCTCCAGTGCCTGTTTGATCTCCAACAGAACCTGTATTTCCTGTTCTTTTTCATCTCTGTCAGCTATAAACAGCAAATATTAGCAGCAGTAGCCATCTAAAAAAGGTATTGGAAGTTCACAGACCAAATCTGAAGTAATATGCCTTCCCAATGTGCTTCACCACATCTACATTCTTTATCTTTTACAACAGCCCAATTTTCAGATCCTGCCTCTGTATTGTCTTGCTTCAGGAGGATGTAAGTAGTTTGTAAGGCTTAAGCTAACCTGTCAGAGGGAGCAAACATCACAGGAAATTATGTACGACCCTACCTCCCTCTTTTCTGGTTGTAGCTACCCTTTTGTACCTTTGAATAGCAAGGATAGTTCGGTGGCCAGCCAGTTACTAAAATATTTTGAGGTTCTTCTCTCAGCTTCCTGCAGAGAGGACCCTTTAAGAAAATCACACATTTCCTCGATGTCTTTCACTTTTTCCTTGTATTTTATCTGTAAGAAACGGAAGAGAAGAGAGAATTTTAGATAATGTTGCAAACTTGTGAGATAGTGACAGATTGTGATACTCTTTCCTTTGACAGAAAAAGAGGTTGTCTAATTTGCTTATTGCATTTTCCTAGCCTTTTAATTATTCTGATTGTATAGAAACTGATTACAAATCCCCTATTTCTGATACCACTATGAATTGCTTTGTCTCTCCTGTGTATAGACACATGCTGAATTTGAACTCTGTGTTATTTTGTTCAGACACCTGACACCATTCCCCTCTGCTGGGAACAGTTGCATTGAAGTAGCAAAGTCTCTGTTCATTTGAAGTTTTGGTTTGCACTGTACTAGGGGGAGGGAAGTGACTTGGGTTCAGAACACCACCATCCTGGGTGCAGCATCAGTGATATTTGAATTTGATACATACGAACAAGACTTCCTTAAGGAATTTTTAAAGAACTTTCCTGAAGCCAGCTGCAAAAAGAATGCACCATACCTTCTGTGCCTTTCCCTCTTTTGCAGCATCAAGCACATGAAGAAATAGAGAGTTCAGCTTTTTAAGAAGCTCTTCTTCCTTTTTTCTTCTGCAATGCCAATATATATGCCTTGAATTTATTTCCTTTTCTAGAATGTCCACCTGTAAAGCAATGACAGACATAATAGCTCAGATTTGCAGGAAGCTGAAGGAAGATTATAAACTTAATTGAAGCTAGTGGTTAAATCTCCATTCAATGCTTTTTATAGCATATATCCAACTTTGGTGCCACAGGGGATGAATGCTTTGCAGTCCTAAGCCTGTGGATGTTACATTCATGTCCAAATGCAATGTGTATTTCAGGGTAGGGAAAGGATATGATAAGATACAAAGATCAGCAGAAGAAGATAGAGATAGAAAGGGGAGGAAAAAGCAGACCATGAAAAGAGGAGAGGTAAGTAAAATGACATATATATATATTTCAGTTCATCTTGCACTATAAAAAAAATACTATCTGTGGGGCATACAAAGAAGTGAAATTTCCTCTCAGTAGTGGAAAGGCATCATCAAAGAATTTCCACATATATCAAACCTGTAAGTAAAGATAGTTTGCTGGAGCTGTAATTACCAGTTCTGGATCTGAAGCTCTTCTTGGTAAAGCTCCAAGAGACTGAACAGTAGGAATTACGTTGTGTGTCCAGGGGTTGGTTTGAGCACCTATAACAGGCCCAATTTCACCTGTAATTGGACTTATCGTTCTGGCACCAATAATGATAGGGACAAGGCCTGTGGACAAAGAAAAAACTAAGTATAATGCTTAGAATTTAGATCACAAATTCCAGCTGCAGCCCTAGTGAGCAGCTTTTAGTAAAGTTCAAAAGGAAATGACATTGATTTCAAATAGCTTAATGAAAAACAAACCAAATTTTCCTGAGCTGTAAATGCTATGTACCAAGTATTGGACCAAGGCACTGCAGACTTTCACCTTCAGATAGCATCTATTTACGGCCCTATCACTGAGAAGAATATCAGAATAGTTCTCTTAAAGAGTACCGTAGATTTTTGAAGGGCTGAAAGTCAGAGTGTGATTTTAGTCTCAGTCCTAGCTCTCCTTCGCCGTTATTCTGGTATTGTTTGTTTTGAATGTACACACTCTGCAAATTGGTATTTTCCATTCGGTGTTGGGGTAGAAACTGATGTGTTTAGGTAGGGTGATTTCCTTGCTCTGAAAATAACATACCCTTGTCTCTTATTGTTTACATCATCTAGTTCAATTTCCTGCTTTACCTTCTCCGTTTCTGTCTTCCATGGTTCCTGCGAGTGGGGAAGGCTGCCTAGTATTCCAGTCCCAATCTATTCCCAGAATTGGCACCATCAAACCGGACCCACTGGGATCTGGGATTTTCATTCCAAACACTGCAGGGATACACATCTCTGTGCCAGGATATTTGATCATACCTGGTTTGTTCAAAAAAGATGAGAAACATAAACCATTGAGTAGTTTTGTGATGAAACGAACTGCTTTCACTTTCAGGGGCTTACAATGTTATTATTTCTGCTACAGCTTCCAAATAATACTTGTCTGAGTTCATCATAAGATATGCTAGAGTGGCTATTTTGACAAAAAACTTCCTGGAAGTTTGAAGTGCTGATGTGGTGGCCAAATCTTGTGATGGAAATGGGTGCATTGTTGCAGTCTTCATTGTAATGACACGTTTACTCCTTAGAACAGGCTGGTTGTTTTATACCTACCCAGTTTACCACCATTACTCTTGAGACTTGAAGCTATTTCCTGTTTTTTCTCCAGGCTTTGCAAGCAATATATCGCATGATAAAACCTAGTGGTGAAAGACTTCTTCATATCTTCTACTGAAGCCTTTAGTGCTGCTAGTTTGTCTGCTGCTAGACGGGTATCTTCTGAAACCGATGCCTTAAACTGCTTTAGAGCATTCACCACAGCGGTTTGTGATACTAGCCAGCCAGCTTCCAACACTGCTTGGTAACTTCCACTGTGGGGCAGCACCTCGTCGTTCTGGAGGTGAGCTCCATGTACTCGGGCGATTTTCCCACTCAGAGGTTCAATGAAGGAATCTCCAAGAAGCATTAGGTTTCTGGAAGGACTCACCAGGCCACCGAGAGGTATAACTTCTCCTGTAGTCAAGGAAAAGGAAATGACAGTGAGAACATCACCTGACCACTTGTCGTTATGGTCCATTCTTTCCCATTCAGAAAAAGGCACAATGGTAATTTACTTCAGTGGAAGCAGAAATAGGTCTAACTGGAGACGAGGGTGGGGAAGTTCGAGGTTCTTTATAAAATAATTTAGCTTACAAAATGTTCACAGATAAGTCTCCTAGTTTCTACTTTAGAAGAAGATTAAGGCCCCTGCTCCTTTTTTGGGGTCTGGTGTATCTTCTAACATGAGTCATAAAGAATATAGGAATGTGAAAATACTTCCAGAACCTCAACCACCCAAGCCTCTAAATAATGCATTTCATTATGCATCATAATGCATTTTAATAGAGCAATTGGACCATTTTAAAGAGTCAAATCAACTTTAGGAGTTTGTCTCATAGTTAATGAATGGTGACCTCAGATGTCTGTTACAATTTCACTAGATGGTTTTATTGACCTTTAAAGTGATTAATTGTAAAATAAAACTAGAGAACAGAGAAGGATTACGGTCTGTAAAAGCTAAGTTGCACAACTGTTGCACAGGTCTGTGCCTTGAATCAATCTGTTAGGGGCAGGTTAAATGAACAGTGCATACCACACTTACTGAATAATGAAGAGCAAGAATTCACCTACCAGTGTTACCATCCAAACCGACTCCGAGTATTGGAACAATCTTCCCGCCCTCTGGCTCAGTCATAGGACCCCCGATCTCCAGAGGTGTCAACATGCCAGTAAGGGGGTTAAGGTATGTCCCACCAACAGTCAGCTTTTGCCCAGTGTGAGGATGGATTGTAACCCCAAGCACCGGAACCTCTATTTCTGTCACTGGATCTAGCATGAGTCCTCCCATATCAAATATTTTTTCAGGACATAGGACTGGAAGTTTTGTCTTCATGGGTAGGCCAGTGTTGGAACAAACTGGGTAAGGAATGTAGGGAAATATAGGCACTTCAGGCTTATGATGCTTACCTACATGTAGAACCAGAAGAAATTTAACATTGTTATGCAAACTAATGCTAATGGTAAGGAAGCATTAGAGCTCTGAATGGAGACTATGGAGCTTTTAGAGGATGCTGATAGGAAAGGTTTGTTATCTTTAGGTCCAGAAGTAAATGAATGAATGTAAGCCCTTATAATTGTATGGGTTTTTTTAAATTTAATTTTTGCTTTGGACCATTGCCTTAAAGTTGCAAGTTCATCATCGTATAATGTGTTTTGTAGTTTAATTAACAGAGGGGCTGAAATCTTATCAGAAACAAGGAATACCTCAGCATTTCCATTTATACAAGCCTTGTAAGATCCAATATATCTTATGCACAGTAGTAAGTCTTATATCTACCTGAACTACATTATCTTCTAGTGCCAAGCTAATGAGAAGCTTTCTCTGATTTGCTTTACGTTCTGTTATGGGAAAAGTACATATGAGTATAGCACATTGGGGGAGGTTTTGTTTGTTTTTTTGTTTCAACCAGTACCCCCACTAGAACTGTACTCCAGAAGCAGGCAGTTGGATCAATTGATTATTGCATTGTGGCTCTTACCTGAAGCAGAATCAACAGCACAGACCAGCCTAGATCTGATGGGGTCATAACCAACGTTACCAGCTACATGAAGTACCTTTCCAGTTTTGGGATGCAGAAAATGGTTGCTAGGTACTGGCCCAGGGCACTGACTGGTCAGCAGCACAGTGCAGTGTGGGAGGTTAACAATCCAGTGACAGGATCCATGCAAACAACATCAGGTACTCGGGCAGTGCCATTTGAGTCTAAAAGCATTTTACAATAGATGGGGAGCAGAGATGGGGTGAGAATAAAGAAACTGATCTTTCTACCGCCATTTACAGAAGATGTTTGTGGGGAAAAGTCTATAGTACATGGAAATTTATTATCTCTCTGCCATGCCTGCATGAGTTTGGTAACAGTGAGGACACTGATGTTTCATGAGTGTCCTTTCAGGATTTTGGATTTCATTGACTCAGTCTGCAACATTCATTTAAAAATCCAAGGTCAGTTTGTCCTTTTTTTTTTAAAAACTTCTGTTCCTTTTAGAAGGGTGAAAGAAAGAGGTGTCTTGGTGTCAGTGGACCTTTTACATTCTGTTATACCAAAACACATGGAACAATATTAGAAAACAGACAAACATATAGGAGCAAATTAATTGAACTTATTGAGACTTGCCTACAGAATAGTTAATTTCCCCCTCTGTTGCTGGGGATAATTAGCAAGTACCCAAAGATCTCGATGAGTGCAAATCTGACATTATTCCTAAGAAGCAATTTGGAAGTGTTTTTCTGATAATATAGCTTTTATAACAACCCCCTAATTCACAAGTTGTTAGTGGGAATTCAGTGAGGACATAATTTTCTAAATACAGTCTCATTTGACTTTTCTATTAGTTCTTTGTGACACAGCTGTTTTTTGTGACCTACGCTACACCAGCCTGCCTGCACTTCCTTAAACACTAATGTAATATTCAAACTAATTTCTAGATGTTGTAGTTACCCACTAGCTCCTGCTTGGTAAGTATCCTGGTTTGAGGTTTGTTAAGAAGGTGAGCTCCCATACCTTCATCCAGCACTCTCCATGCTTTGAGGCGCTGACTCTCATTTATTATCATGCTTGACATCTTGCTGCTTGCAGCCTCTATCTGGGCTAACAGGCTGGAATTCATGAGATAAAGATGGTTACTTGTCATCTGAAGACAAGGTACAATAATGTAAAGAGAGCAGTAAAGGAAGAATTTTGATGGACGTGCAAATAATACCTACACTTTGGCAATTAGAGAGCTTTATGAGTATTTGCTTTGCCAAATGCAGTAAAAAAGACCACTTTTCTGTTTTCTTGTCATTGGCACCATTCTGATTCTGACAGTGATAAGACCCGTCAGAGCCAGGCATGGCACGCTGACTAGAACTGGTGTGATATCCCAGAGCCAAATGAGTTAGTAGCACAAGAAACTACCCTCAAAATCTTGTCCCTGAGACTATGATGGGAGTCTCTGATTCAGAGCTTATGTCTCTGTTGGAGGCTTTCGAGGCTTGCTTTACATAAATATGAAAATTATGATTTGCATCATCTTATCTTCTGGATCAAGAATCAGCTTTCAGCTTTGAGGTACATGTATTGCCAACCACAAGCCAACCCAATTGCTTGCCACAAATGCTTTCTAGCTAAGGAGAAGAAAGTTGCAGCAGAATTTTGCATTTTGCTTATTACCTTGTGTAGTCTGGCTGAGGCAGCATTGTTTCGTTTCCTTTACAAGCCACCTTATTTGTCACCATCTCTGCCAATCTCACCACCTCTCGCAAGGCAGAATTGAACTTGACACAATGCTCTTCCTGACATTTCAGATCATGCTGTAATGAGTGCATCTGTTTGTTCAAACTTTCCTCATATTCAGCAGCCAACTCTTTCCTTTGCTGCATCTCTTCTTCTGCCTAGGTGGGATATAAGATCCAAATATGGTTTATTTGTTTTATACAAATTTAAACAGAGTTCACAACTTTTCTGCTCTTTGTTAAAATGGCAAAGATTAGAAATTTAAAATAATTTTGATGTGTTCATTTGAATTTGAGCATACATATACTGAAAACACTAATATACTGAATTAAAATTACCTAGCATGTTAAGTGATCAGAGTAAGCTAATATCTTAGGATATCCTTTAAACAAGTGATGTAATAAGTCCCTAACAAAGAATTAGCTTTTGCAACTCCTTACTGTGTAGCATATGCATTTTTCCAAGTGAAACAATGAGTATATTTCTGTTTTCAAGACATTAAATAGTTTTATTCTTAGAATTTTTGTAACAGTGTAGACAAGTATAATTCTGATGTGGAAAAGGAAGTTGCAACATACACTCAAGCAGATGAATTTATGCTGAAACCTGAACTGAGCTCTACCTGCTGTTTTGCTTTTAAGTAAGCCTCTGTCATTGTGCTCTTGTAAGCCTCCATGTCTTCTGGGTTGCTCAGTGCTTTTATCCAAAGGTTTTTCAGTGAAGATATTTCACTCGTAAGCTTGCGATATATAGTTTTCACCTGAGGTAAAGGAAAAAGAAGAAAAGAGAAAAAGATTATATTAGGACTGGAAGAAATGATTTAGAGAAGTCTCTCTTCAAAACAGATGCCTGTCTATGTAATTTAAACACATGCTGTTGTCTGAGTTCTCAGTAAAAAATACATTAATGCTAGCTTTGTCTCAGATTAGCGTATGGTGATTTCTGCACACTGCTTATCTGTTTACTGCATGCTGTAATGCCAGCTCCCTCTACCGTCCTTTAGACCACAAATGGAGTTAAATGAATGAAGTTAATATTACAGGTAGGTTCATCATTAGGGTTGTGAAATGCTATCCCATTCATTTAATCTGAGAGTTTATTATAAAACTCAAATAACAGAATGATGGTCCATATCTATGTTACTGTGTTTATTCCTTTATTTTGCCTCCATTTAATATGCAGCTCTCAGGTGTTTGGCTAGGAAATACATATTATTTTAATTTTACAGATGAAAAATTGAAGCTGGAGGATGAAGTTACTTTCCAAAAATGGTATCAGTTCAGTGCAGAACTATAAGAGAAGCAGAATGTTTTGCCTTAAGGTCACTACTCTCCCATTGGAATAGCATGATATTAACAACATGCTTAAGAATATGGGTGCTTATTTGTTTCATGTTCTAGAAAGTTGAAATAAAGGCTAATGAAACAATGGTAACAGACAAAGTTACATGTTTTAGGTTCTTTCTACATAAATATGAGTAACTCCAAAACACAATTTACCTCTTCTTTGAAATGTCCCAGTTTGGTTGTTACAGATAGTGACTGTCTCAGCAAAAGTTCAAAGAAAACATTGGTATTAAATGACTCAAGGTCTATCTGTTCTTCAGGCTCCCAAACATCACCCCTTTTCAGGAAGCAGGCTGAAACATGGATATTCATTTATTAGTATTTTTTTAATTAAAGACTGCCTTTTGAACAAAGAATGCATGTAAAACACTGAAATTAGCAGCCATTGCATGTTGCTAAACATGGGATTCTGGCTCCATTATATGCAAGTAACCAGCTAGATGCACTGTTGTTTAGCCTTTTTGTTATCTGACCTGTTCCATCAGTGCTGCAAGAGTCATCAGTCATACTACCTTTGTGCTGCAGTGAGGGGTGATGTTTTTTAATGGGAAAGACTGTTGTTACATTAGAGGAATAGCTGTCCAGATTATACTTCAGATGCTGCCTTCGAAATGGAGGGCAGGTAGTGCCTTTCTGCGACCAGCTGAGTCCCTGACAAAGAAGCTGCAAAACACAACAAAATTAAGCAAGTAAGTTCCTTTTCTTATTTTGACTTGTTCTATTAACATGATTTGCATGTTATTCACTCAACAAGCAGGATGCATCGTCACCTGTTATGCAAAGACCCTGAGAGTCTGTTTTCTAATTACATCATTAATCTGTTCTGAAACAGAAGAATTAGTAATCCTAGCAGATAAGGCTGAAACCAAGGGGAAGGTAGTATATTTATCTGTTTTTTGTATCCGCAGCATGAATAAATGACATTTTCTATCGTTACCTCAGTAGTCTGATTGCTGAAAAAGCCTGTTGGTTTCAGAACATGCTAGAAACATAAAGGAATGGCTGTTTGGTGGATTAACAGTCTGAAGGACCATCTTGTCTTTTAATTGTGAAACAGCACATCTGATCTCAGGTATGTTGTGGTCGCTGTGACTTTTGTCTGAATAAGGAGTGCAAAACTGAATGTCATATGAATGGCCATTGGAGAAACTTATTTGTGACTGACAGTTATTTACAGTAGCTTTCTAGAACTTATCTTTGTTCTTCTTTATTTTGAGGCAGCCTTGGTCAGATGTTAAAAAAATTAGCTGTCTTCTCATTGATGATCTCGTTCCTTCCTGAAGAGATGCGAGTTGTGAAGAATTTTATTGTTTTCTAATGAATCAGAAAATAGGAATGAAATTCACCTACATCTTGAGAGTCTCTAAGCGGCCTAAGTGACAGGTAAATATACTGGGGCTTTGGTGGACTGGATCAATTCATAGGGATGAATGTTACCCCATCTATAAAATATGAGGTTGAGTTCCAATTTATTCTAATTTTCAACTTTATAGGTGATGCCTAAGGGAACAAGTAGCTTGTGGGTTCATTATACAAAATCTTGTAATATCCTCTAAAAAAATTTTGGGTAACTGTTACTTACTGTTAATGACACAGAGGCAATAAGCAATATGAGAAGTCCTGTGATTACTGCAGTAACTGCTGTCCAGTCGGGTTTCAGTTGGAGATCTTGTTTTTTTGCAATGCCCACCTGCACAGCGTATCTGGGTGTTGTGGGGAAGAATGGCCCCTCTTCGTAACACTGTCCTCCAAGCGGCACGACCCTAATGTACTTAATGAAATGAGCGTAAATAGAAATGCCAGTCACATGTCATTCCATCTGATTTAAATACTCATGCTGATTTAAATATGAAGTGTTACTTTGTCTGTTACACTGAGTCAAAGCTTTGCAGCAGTTGCTCCATTTTGCACTCATATACGTAGCACACATGCATGCAAACTCACATTTATTGCTGTACTCACCTGTACAGTATGATGTACAAAAATGAAAAGTTGCTCACTATTATTTTTAAGTTTTCCTGTATTCCCAAACATTCATATGGAACATGAAATGCTTTGCTAAGAGGGATGTTGTAAATGCAAAGACAGAATTCCTTGATACAAACCATTTTTTTGTGACGATTGCTACTCAGCCGTAGCACGTAGGTACCGGGGTACTGGAACTGGAAAAGGAACAAAAGGAATTTTTGGGAGGCCTCTCTTACTTCTTCTCTGAGGCTTCGAAGGTCTCCCCAGTCAAATTCATCATTCGTGTTGTACAGGTTGTGTCTGGGAGCAAAAGTACAGAAGTCCGTTCTTGTCACTACCCCTTTTTTTTGGTGTAGGCTCATAATTACATCAGAGATTTACTAAAGTATAGTTGTCACTCAGGGTTCATCTCTACCACTGAGTAACTGAGAATCACTGTGAGTTTAGGGCACTGAACCTCTAATTGTCCACACAGCCCCACTGTTTACTCACCCCCTGTTTGGTTTTGGGCCGCTCCAATTAGTTCTCCCCAAAACAAATGGGAATCAGCAGGAATTAACCCTAAACAGCATGGTGGTTTGTTTATTTTTTATTAATCACCACAGATGTGAACATGGAGAACATGGAAACCACACACAGGGTATGTTATTGATTACGTGTAGCTGTTGTTGTTATGCTTTGAAACTGAATGAATGGCAGAAATGAAATCAAAATGGGCTGTAGGGGAAGAAACCCACAAAACCACACAAACAAATAAAGGCCACAAAAGCAGAACTCCTAAAGCTTTCAGTGCAGTAGGAACTACTTTTTTCCATTTAGGTTAGTTTACCAAAACTTACACCTTAACTCCAGTAAGATCCTAAAATCAATAGCTAAAAAAAGGGGATGAGAACTTAAGGTCAATTAGAGGGACTATACAGCATAAGTCAGTGAGAAGTCAGGTTGCAAAGAGTGTGAGCATATGTCAGAAATAGCATCAGCAAGACATAAGGAACAGTACGTATATATCTAATTTTCCTATTTTAATGAGTGAATGTTATTTTCTTAATGACTCGCATGTTGTTTCCTACTGTGCCACATTTTCTCTGTCAAAAGGACATTGAAGTATGTTTAATAATGAGATTTCTACTCTTCCTAGTCACGTTTCCTCTTCATTCTATGTTGAAAAAAGTGAAAACTTCAGCCTTGCTCTCTGTAGTTTAAGTAAAAGTGCATTAGCTAAGTTCTTTTATGTTCAGCATTTGTACTTACACATCATAAACTGGGTAATGCTCCTTGGAGACAATGAACATGACGGTACCATTAACGTTAATGCATGTGGTAGGATTTAAGATGCCAGTGAATATGATTTTTGATGTGGAGTTTGAAGGTGTCAGACTTTGTACCCGGGAAGACCTGCGTTCTTCATGGCTAGACTTAACTGTAAAAGCACAGACCGTGTTAGGTTGGATCATTGCTGATCATTTTCTGTCTACAGAACTACTGCAGGATATAGCATTTCCTTTTCATTTTTATGACTAAGATTTATAGCTGCAAATTTGGTTTCCAGAATAAGGTTTACTGTCAAGACAGCATGCAAACCTGCCACTTGCCTTTTCTTGACGTTGGATAATTGTACACCACATTTTCTTGTCTTTTTGCAACAGCTCTGCTGAGGTGCATCTGGTAAAGATGCAGCACTTGCAAAACCAGCAGCCTTTGTAAGGGATCTGTCCTTTTATGTTTAGTCAGATTTGGCTTGTCTATAGATTTGAGGATATCCCTTCAGACACTAAAGAGGGGCTCAAGTCCTGCTCTCCAAGAGGAGTGCAAGCAGAAGGAATAATAAGGAGTGATCTGGCATGCCTAAAGCTAAGGAGAGGATGGTGTAGATTAGAACTGAGGAGTGGAGCTAAACTGTGGATCAGGACTAATGAAACAAAGGAGAGAGGTGGGGGGCAATGAGAGAAGTTCAGCTCTGGTAGCTTCTCCTGGGCTCTGCTTTCTCTGCGTACCTATGGATGGGGTGGTGGTAGCAGTGTCAGGGGGCTGGTCATGTGTGACGGGTCATGGGCCACCCAGGTGGAGGCACTCAACAGTTGCTCACACAGCTGTTCCTCATTGCCCCTGGGGAAAAGGCAGGGGGCCAGAGGGAAGCAGTCTGCCCACCAGTGAGTTTAGGCTGTGGCTCCAGAGGTTCTGCCTTGCTGTACAGATGAAGGTAAAGCTTTTTGTTTGACTTGGCTATGCTTAGTCTGTAGTTTTGCCAGGAATTTGAAGATGGTGAGGTCTGTTTGGTTTGACTGTTGTTACTTCCTGTTTAGGTCAGCACTGGAGGTGATTGATATGACAAAGCACAGTTGAATCTTAGAGAAGGTGTATTAAATACATGCTTTGGAGCTGTACAGGAGAACTTACCTGGATCTGTTGCTGATGAAGGTCCATTTTTGTGATGTGATGAAGCCTCATTTAGCATGATGAAGTTGTGAAATAGTTGTGGGTCAGGATTATACACCCCTAAAAATCCTTTCCCTAAAGTGCAATGAAAAACATCGGTTACTTCTGAGTTTCAGTGTGTTGGACTTTGCTTTTACTTCTAGTTTATAGAGTATCAGCTCACCAAAGACCCCAAGTAAGATTTACAAAATCTAAAGCCAAATGGTATACTTTTTAGTACATTCCTGTTATTCTAGGTCAGTGCTTTGAAATGTTTGGGCCTTACTCAAAGACTTTAAGGTTTGTTTGGTGTTGCAAGACCTGTTCCTTAAGTACCAATTGGTTTAACTTGGCCGAAGTCAATGAAACTGCAAAGGTACCATGGGCAAATGATTCTATCCTGTTGTTATCACTAAATTTTCACATGGTTGTGCAAATAGTGCTTTTGGCCTATGGCTTGGTTCTGGAATCCTGGGAAAATATGTTTAGCTACTTCTAATTCTATTTTGTAAAAGCCCATTAAAATCTGAATCCCAAGGGAAAATCTGTACAGATAAAGCACCTGTTAAAGGAGTCATTTGACAGGCAGAGATATTCTTCATCTCTGTTTATCATAATTCAGGGAATTGGGGGAAAATCTCTGAATATCTATCCTTTCCTGTAATATTGGAAATATAGAGATTTCTGATGTGTGTTCTGCGATTGAGTAGGATGAATTTTGTACGGAGTGATGAATTTGTATTTGCTGCACACCATCAGGATATAAATGTCAGGATTTCTTATTATTTGTGTTATAAATATAATGGAAAGCCTTGTTGTGTGTAAAAGCCATTTAATACCCAGATAATACTATAGCTCTTGTTTTTCTTTTCCTTACCACTCATTTTCACGATGTATGTTGCATGGGTATATTTGCTTTGTTCTGAAGTGCAGACGTCTTTTAAAAAGAAATATGGCCTTAGTAGAACTGTTCTTAATTCTTCTAAGAAAACAGCAGTCTAATAGAAAAAGAGTTCAAAAAAATTTTTTATATTAATTTTTCACACAGTTGCAATATAAGACCAGGTTCAAAAAATATGCTATGCATATAACAGAATAGTGTCTGGGGTTTTTGTTTGTTGCTTTCTATCATTTTCTAAGAAAAAAAGGAATCAGGTTGTTATTTGGTTAAAAGATTACTAAAAGTCTAAGCAAAAAAGCCTAGCAAAAATAGGTAGATTGTGAAAATGATCACAGCTTTTACCTTGCTCCCGTTTCTGAAAGTGATAAAAAGCTGAGTGCTTTCCTCCGTACAAGTGATCTGCAGAGTATCTCTTTGTTGTCTTCTACACTGAGAATTACACACGCTCTCCAGAGTGTCAGTTTGACAAATGCAGAGGCCAAGAACCTTGTCATAGCCTTGATAATCTCTGGGGACAGTACAAACCTTCAGGAGGGAAAAAAAAGGAATAAAATAGCAGTACAACTAATGTCCGAGTGTTCCTTAAGCAAGGAGGGAAATCTGGGCTTCCTATTTCAAGTTGAAGAAGAGGCAAAACCTCTAGTGAAAACATTAATAACACTTGGTTGCCATGCTCTTGGTGCCTTCTGAAGGAAGAGCATGGGATTTTGCTTTTAGGGCAATTTCTCTATGGTCTTTGGATTTAACTAATCCAAAAATCGGAATACCTTCTCTGAGCAATAGCGAGTCCATCCTTTCGTGGTTAAACACTGTCCTTCCTGATTTCGGGAGGCTGAATCTCGACAAATATCATATGCTTGTCTGACACAGTGTCTTCTGTCACCTAAGGACCTCCAATAACCTGGAGCGCAAGTGCAGTGAGCATCACGGGGCTGGAAGAAAAAACAGGTATTGGTTTAGGGACCTGCAGTCTCATGCAGATACCATTCTGTACCTTGCTGTGTTAAGCATTGCACCTTATCTGACCAAGGTCAGGGGAAACACATATCCTTTACCTTCCAGCAAAGGGAGAGAATTGATGTAGCCCTGCAGAAACTCGGAACATATGTAGATCTGGTGTCTCTGTCCCCCTCTCTGTGGGTCTGTGTAATTGGGCATGAGGTATAGAACTAAAGGCTGTCAATGCTGAAGAGAGGGGCACTGAATAGGGCAGTGCAGGTGAGGTACAGAGAAAGAAGAACTAAGTGTGAAGTAATACTGATGTGTGTTAAGACTGAACAGCTTTTGCAGGACCGCTCCTGTACCTGAAACACCTGACCTTTCCCAAGGCAGGTGCATGTTTCTTGCCCTTCTGCAGGCTGCACTGCCTCTGAGCCACATGGAAAGCATGCTTTTTGGCCGGGCATGGGATTAAAGAAATCCACTGGGCATGTCAAGCATCTGTGCGATATCAGCGCTGCTCCTTCTGATCGAAAAGTTCCTGGGGGACACGGAACTGGTCTGATGCTTCCTTCAGGGCAGAAAAAGCCTTTGAACAACAATAAAAATTCCTGTCAATTTTTCTTATGTAATGCAGCTGTATTATGTAGATGGATGAGTTAGTGTCTTTCCAGTTTAAATATTGTTGCTTATTTATGTCATAACACCTAAATTGGTTAAATGAATCCTGCTTCAACAAAAATATTCACAGAATCATGTAATTTTTCAGAGCTGGAAGGGACCTCTAGAGATCATCTAGTCCAACTCCCCTGCTAAAGCAGAATCGCCCAGAGCACATCACTCAGGACTGCATCCAGATGGGGCGTGAAGGTCTCCAGAGAAGGGGACTCCACAACCTCCCTGGGCAGCCTTTTCCAGTGCTCTGTCACCCATTTCAGTATTGTTTTACTACATAGTACAGAAAGGAAGCCTTCTGATCTGTGAATCTTTTTACAATAAATTTAAATGCTCTGTACTTGTTGTTTAAGCTTTACTTACATCTTACAATATGAATTTCAGCAAGCCCAATAGATTATCTAAGAGCTCATGTAGCCTTTGGCAAAATTAAAGTCTGACTGCATTTTTATTGAGCAGTAACTGAGAAGCATTCTAAAGAAGCTAATAGTTTCTGCTAAATTATCTACAAATACCTGCTGGACAAATTGGCAGATTCTTTTCTCTTCTTTTGCAGTAAATTCCACTTTGACAGTCCCCATCGTTTTGAAGTTGTAGTTCCCCATAGTCACAAGGCAAGCTTGAAAAAATAGAGAAAATGAAGAGCAAGAAGGCCATTTATCTATCGCACTGACTAGCTTGAATTGCCAAATGTGGGTAAGTAACAGACACACATAAGGAGAGCTTTCCATTCAGCTATTGAATATTTAATGGTCAGTGAAAGTTAAAACATGATAATGGATTGGTGTAAAATATTCATGGAAGTTATTTGATCTTATTGTACTTCCCTACAGGTTATATAGCAGAAGCTGTGCTCTGTCCAATCTAAAGACTTCACATATGATATATGATAGTTGCAGCACAGATAAGTGCTTATTTATGAATGTGGACAATTTGCTACTGTACTTTGTAATCTGAAGTTTTCAGAGACCCTACAGCAGACATGATTGTTTTTCAAAGTCTATGAATTCTCATTTACCATAAGGGATCATCAACTAGTATGGGATATGCTGGGTTTTATTTTTGGGGCAGTCTCCATAGTTTATAATGAGCATAAAACAAAAAAGTGTTAAGCCATTAGTGTCTTTTTGATGTTAACTATAGAAAATGTAATTATTCATGGCTGGTTTGTCCCCTGTGTTTCTTAAGATCTGTGGCAGATCCTAGAATGCAGTTCAGGGGACCTGGTTTTGAATGCTATCTGCTTTTCCATTCTTCGTGGGGGTTTTAAAGGTGGCAAAAGCAGTAAGTGCTTCTGATGCTGCTGTCCAGGAGAGCAATACTGTTTTCTCGTTAGCTGGGTACCTTTCCCTCAGCAGAGGGCAGCCTGGCTTCTCCTTAGGGCCGTAGAAGCCACTGCCACCCACCCAGCATCCCCGCAGTCCTGTCACTCAGCAGCCGCTGACTTGTGCAAGACATCTGCAAGCACAAGGAAGGGAACTGGAGTGGTTCCTTCTCCTTCGGTTTTGCATAAAATGCATTGTTCTCTTCTCGGTGTGGACAAGGTGGTGGTAAACTTCTCAGTGTCACATAAGAAACAGATTTTTCAAGTGTAATGAGATCTAGGTAAAGGGAGTTAATGTCACATCTTCTGTTGATGGGCATTTGAGGCACTTCTGAAACCTTTGCCCTGGTAATAAAAGGCAGCTATCCCAGCCTGCATGTGTCATGAAGGAGGTGTCATATATCTAGCAGAGATATCTGTTTTCTTGAAGTGTGTAATCAAATAATTCAAGAGCATTTCTGGATGACATTTCCCATTGCTATCCTCTGTACCTTCTGTGTCATTAGTAAATGCACATAATGTTTCTTAAAGATCTTTCACGAGACTACTAGTTGACAGAGCTGTAGCTGGGTGGACTTTCCAGGGACAAAATAAATGAGTGTTTTCTAGATATATTTTGAATGGCAGTCATTGTTCCACTGGATGGTTAGCCTGGAAAAAATTGGGAAGCAAGAGACGGGCGTTCAGAGAGAGGACATAGTTATTTATCTCTTAGAAGAAATTAGGACTGCATCTTAATTGTCAACATGCAGATTGCCAGAAATTATAGAATCATAGAATGGGTGAGGTTGGAAGGGACCTTTAAGATCATCAAGTCCAACCATTAACCTGCCCTGACAAAAACCCCTTCTAAACCATGTCCCTCAGCACCTCATCGACCCTTTTCTTAAACACCTCCAGGGATGGGGAATCCACCACCTCCCTGGGCAGCCTGTGCCAATGGTTAATAACCCTTTCAGTGAAAAAATGTTTCCTGATATCCAATCTAAACCTGCCCTGGCATAACTTGAACCCGTTTCCTCTTGTCCTATCCCTTGTCCCCAGGGAGAAGAGCTCAGCCCTCATCTCTCTCCACCCTCCTTTCAGGGAGTTGTAGAGGGTGATGAGGTCTCCCCTCAGCCTCCTCTTCTCCAGGCTGAACAACCCCAGTTCCCTCAGTCGTTCCTCATAAGGTTTGTCCTCCAGACCCCTCACCAGCTTCTTAGCCCTCCTCTGGACACGCTCCAACACCTCAATGTCCTTC
>VXBO01010634.1:25948-67817 GCA_013400135.1 Rhinoptilus africanus
CCAGGCCATGAGCAGCCAGTTTCTCCAGGAGAATGCTGTGGGAAACGGTGTCAAAAGCTTTGCAAAAATCCAGGTAGATGACATCCACAGCTTTTCCCTCATCCACTAAGTGGGTCACCTTCTCATAGAAGGAGATCAGGTTTGAGAGGCCTTTCGCAAACCCATGCTGACTGGGCCTGATCACCCTGTTCTCCTGCATGTGCCGTGTAATGGCACTGAGGATGATCTGCTCCATGACCTTCCCAGGCACCGAGGTCAGACTGACTGGCCTGTAGTTCCCTGGATCCTCCTTCCGGCCCTTCTTGTGGATGGGTGTCACATTTGCCAACCTCCAGTCAGCTGGGACCTCCCCGGTTATCCAGGACTGCTCATAAATGATGCAGAGTGGCCTGGTGAGCACTTCTGCCAGCTCCTTCAGTGCCCTTGGGTGGATCCCATCTGGCCCCATATATTTGTGCACCTCCAGGTGCTGAAGCAGTCCCTCACCACTTCCCTTTGGATTACAGGGAATTGTTGGTACCTCTCTGGCAATTCTCTGATTTTACAGGGAAGGATTAGTTGGCATACCTTGTTTTTATACTTTGTTTTTATAGTCCCCAGTCAAAAGTTGTGCTTTACATGGGAATGTGCAATAGCGTATCCACTAAAGATTTTGGTTGTTAAAGTTGGATTTACTTAGATCTGAATTGCGTGCCCTTTAAATTACAATCCAGAACATTCCCACTCAGTGACTGCCTAATGTTGGAAGTGCCTAAACTCACCTCGTTGTTTGAGTTTGCATTCCCCAACCATAGAGATCTCTGTCTCAGAGCATGCCTGGAATTGCCCCCCATTGAAGAAATCCTGTGCATAGGTCCTGCCTGAAACAGATTGGAATGCAGGAACTAGCTGTGATTCTACCTATTCTTTTGTCCCCTGCAGGGCTTTGCTTTGGTGCCTAGTCTCAGGGCACACCTAGTAAATTCTGGTAATTGCTAAATTAAGGGCAGCCATTTCCACATGTTGTTGTCTTCTTTGTACTCTTCTTTTTTTTTTTTTTTCTTTTTTTTTTTTTTTTTTTTTTTTTTTAATCGCAGATAAAGACAGAGCCATCTGCCAGCCAACACTCACACAGAAATATACTTTCAATTCCCTTCTTTCCCAGAGAGTTTTCAATCTGCATCTCTTGCCTCATAACCTAGTGCCTTGCTGCCAGTCAGTACCTGTGAGCAGAGGGAGGAGAGCAAAAGGAAAATCACAGAGCAGTGACTGCCTAATCCAGTTACTCTGTTCAGCTGGAGATGTGCAGCTGCCCATGTCATAGTCTAGAGAAAGCAGTGAGTAGTTCTGTGCTTGTGTTCAGCACCTTACCTCCAGCACTCTTTATTTCAGACAGCTGTTATAAGGCTCTGGATTCCACTGTAAGTCTAGAAATTCTGGTGCTGGAATATTATTTTTTTCTTTCATTCCCAGAGAAGATGAGGTTGGGCAAGCCTCCTAGTCCTGCATCTGATAGAGTGCAGCCTTTGGGAATGCAACATGCATAGCATTGTGGAAATGACCCCA
The DNA here is from genome assembly GCA_013400135.1 of Rhinoptilus africanus. Lineage (NCBI taxonomy): Eukaryota > Metazoa > Chordata > Aves > Charadriiformes > Glareolidae > Rhinoptilus > Rhinoptilus africanus. The sequence continues at coordinate 27,494 of VXBO01010634.1, forward strand.
GAAGTTTCCTGAGGCATTAGTTTTCATAGGTGAAGAGCTTGAGACGAAGCCAGTAGCTTTCATTCATATAGGAAGTATTTTATAGTCATGTATTTGACAGTTGTCTTTACACATAGCAGCGTCCAGTGGTGATGAGTCTAGAATAAGGAAATAGCTTGTGATAGCATTTTCCTTGTTAAGTCTTAGGTTAGTGATTGTTTGCTATCCTGAGCAGATACACAACTTCCTTTTTCCACAGAACTGATATACAGTGCTGCTGTGTGCGTCAAGCCATTATTTTCCTGGCAGGGATCGGAGTTTAATACCCCCATAAAATGTTTTGTGACTGTAATCGGGACAAAGAATGATTGCCTGAGTCATTCTCAAAGGCCTGGCTGACACTATAGTAATAGTCATTACCTATCTAGACTTTTCAGTCCAGCAAAAGGACAGAAAAAAGGGGAGGAAGCCAAGTACAAAGAACTGCAGTTTTTCTATTCAGTTTTTAAAGATGATGGAAAAATAAGCAGGCTATTGGATAAATAGCCTCTAAAAGCACCATATTATTGAACACAGAAATTGCAGATTTCACATCGTCTTAAACATCTCCTGAAGAGAGCAAAGCAATTTCTTGCTGTTCTCTGGTATGGAACTTGTAAAAGCTTCCCTGATGCACATGCAGTTTTTTAACTCATGTAATCGTTTTGTTTAGGAATGTTATTTTTTCCACTCACTGAACTTAATTGCTGGTGTTTTCAGTCTGTGCTACACCAGATTTGTGTTACAAACTGCACGTTATTGATAGCTATTTTTCTTCCTGGGCATTAGGTTTTGAGAATTAATTGTTAATTTAGTTACATGGTATCTGAATCAGTTGGTAGCAATATGTTTGTAAGATCTACAGTTAGTAAGGCAATGAAGCAAAATTTTAGTCTTATTTCTCTGTACAATTGAATAAGAGTTTCTAAACAAAGGGAAGGCTGTGTTCACACAGCCACAGGTGGTGTATGTTCTGCAAATATTCGACCAACCTACTCTGTAGTTAGACCATGTTTTTATTTTTTTCCACATAAACTCTATTTTCCAGATAATGTTTACAGTAGCTTTTGACTCTGCTAAAGGCGGCCAGTTACCTTTAGATGATGCTTTGTTTACAATCATACGGGTTTTCTGAAGAGAAGCTTATGCAAATGGTGAAATAGTTTTAAAGATTTCCAGTGAAAGGCTGGGCTATGACAGTTGGCACAAAGCCAAGGCAATTTTTGTGTTTCCGAGGGCACTACTTGCAAGAGACTCTAGGGGACTTATATTCTGAAAACTGCAGCTTACCTTGAACCCTTCCACCTTGCTCCAGAGTGAGGATATTATGACAAACTTCAAGTACTCACTGTGCTCCCTTTCAGTTTCACAGCTGGTTGAATTGAGAGGGGAGGGTGCAGTTAATCTTATGACCGATCCGAGGAAAAAACTGGAATATTTACCAGGTGTTCCTGCAGACCTACTTCCTGTGTGAAGAATTACGAGTTGCAACGTGTATTTATTTTCCTGTGCTTGGGTTTTCTTTGTTTCATGGTGGTTTTTTAGGTTGTTGTTTTTTGGGAGGGGGGTGTGTTTTGGTTTTTTGTTTGCTGCTTTTTTTTGGGTCTGCAATATATTTAATCCCTGCAAAAGAGGAAGGAATCATTCTCCACATAAAATCCAAACATGTGACAGCACAGCCTGGAGCTTTGTGGGGTTATTTGCCATCTTCAGAAAAACAAACACTACCCATTAAAGTGGTGAAAGTGATCCAACATGAGGAAGATTCTCATTTTACTTTCTTTCCTCTTTCCATGCCTTCATTGATCTACTTCTCATTATTCTTCACTGTTTACTGCTCTTCTAGTTTTTGGAGAATCAAATGAACGTAAGGCTTCTGGCACTTGGGACTCGCTGCGTTGGGAAAAAAACCCCAAACACTTGAAGACTGGTTATTCTGAGATAATTCTGAAAAGCCATCTGAATCATAATTTAAATTTAAACAAATGAGGATATAGGCCAAAGAGAGCTCAGATTTTTTTCAAGTCACAGGGACAATGCTGAGACTGGAAGTTTTTGCTTTGACTTTGTAGTTGTATTTTTGCAATAGCAATGTTTTATAGCTATATTGTTTAAAACCTTGGAGGATACAAATTATCATCTCTGAAGCTGGGCTCTGATTCTGAAAGAGTAGGTAATATGGAGAACACGGTGCATGGCTTCATGGATTTCACTTCATCAGAGAATTAAAAAAACAAGGTTTTATTTAAACTGTAAGAGAATGTAACTGTGGTTTTTGTTTTATAATAGACAAGTACTTTGTTGGAAATAGCCTGCTGTGAACACAGAAAATAAATATCCAATATTAAAATGACCTCTATTACATACATAACTGTCATCAAGATGATCTTTAGTAGTGTATATGCTTCACCTTAGCAAACAATCTATTTGGCTATGAACTCGAAGCACTGCTCGGTTCTGCAGAAGCTTATCTTTTTTAATATCAGAAAAGGGATTGCCTTTGTGTGTGAGTAACAATTCCAGTGAAATGGAAAGGTCATGTTAACTAGGAGTCAAAACATACACAGCTGGAAGCATTAGAGAATGAAATCAGAAGCTGTCCAACTACTTAAAATCTTAGTAGATTAATTTCTGTTCACCGCTATTTCCTAGAGTCTTTCTAGCAGGCAGATATTTCTTAATTGAAATGTGATTTCATCACAGCCAGAGTAGAGGTGTAAACATACCTTTTAGTCCTGCTCTCTGAAGAAGCTTTATGGAAGGAGCAGAAAGAGATGCATAAGAGTCTGGTGAAGAAAGTGAGAACTGAAGTTTTAAGAGGGCTGTGGTTTGTAGACTCTAAAATACTTTGCTAAGTCTTGGGGCATGTGATGATGAAAATCTTTATATCTTTTTTGGCCTTTGTAGGCAGGTTATTTTGTGATTCTGTGCTGCTAGCGACTAATTACCTGTGAATACCTTTCTAAAAGTAATTGTGAAGGATTCAAAAAGTGGTTACTCATCAGTAGCAAAGGGATCCAGAGGGTTTTATTTGAAACAAAGCAAAACCAAGCAAATCTAATATTTAAAATCTGCCACTGGATTTTTGTGTTAATTCAAGCTGCATGCTTTCCTTTAGATCTGAAGTGAATATTTATTCTGTGTTACACAGTAACCCTCTGAGGTTACTGAGGTAATGGTGTTATGATTTCTGCATGTACTTATCACACCACACACGTTTCAGTATTTGTGTCTTGAGATCTTGTTATGCTCAAAAAAAGGAGACTTCTGTAAACTTATTTGGCTAGTGATGATAGATAGAGATAACAAATAGAGATAATTAAGAGCTGGGACCTACCCAGACAGGCTTCTCATGGGTGCAGCAGTGAAGTATAGCCAAGCATGGAGCAGAGCAGTGCCTGGGGCCTTCCTGATATCAACTGGTTAACATAATCTTTGATTTTTATACCTGAGAAGTGATGTTTTATCCACTAGAGCCTAAACTCTTGCCGCTAAGCCAAGTGAACCCCAAAACTGTGCCACTGAAGTAAAGGTGAAGTTGCTTCAAAGCAGATGGCAAATAAAAAACTGTAACTCGGAAATCCAGGGAAGAAAGAATAAGTATTTTTTCCTGGACATTACAGGAAGGTCAGCAAGAACCCCTTTCCCCTCACCACCTTTCTTCAGGAAAAATGTTTCCTGATAACCTCAGTTTAATCTCCTTTCTCTTCCTAGAAACCACATGGAATGAGGTATGGGGGGGAAAAAAAAGACAGGAAAGTGATAGTGTGGTACTTCGGGGCACAGGTGCCATGTGGCCAGCTCCTCATGGATGTAACTAAATAGGGCACATAGGGTTGCCTGATACCTGAAACTCCAGCCCACTTAGACTGTCTCAAGACAGAAGGGACTTCTTTAGGGCTGATCCTGCAACCTCCAGACACTAATCTGTGTAGCATGGTTATCCTCAGGACAAGTGAAACTTCGGGGTAAACAGACTGATGTAGCACACAGCAACAGTGAACTGTAGCCTCTGGCTTGTGTGCATGTGTGGCTGGGGCAGCTTGAGAGCTCTGTTGTCCAGGTTGAGTGGGAGTCCTGTCCTCTTTCCTTTTCTTGCCTCTCCTTGGCTCTGATCCCTTCTCAAAGTGCTTGAGACACTCAGTTTTTCAGTTAGTGGGTCTCCCTTCTCTAAATTTATTTCATCTGTCCTGTTCAGCACAGCTGCAGAGACATGTCTTGTTTTAATTTGAATCATTTGGTTTCCAAGTTTCTCTAGCCACAAAGAAAGCAGGAAAAATAAAACTTGATGGGTGAGACTGTTCTAAAAGAATCTGAATCAGCCAAGAGCTCAGCCTCTCCCTCTTGCTTGGCTCAGAAACTTGGCTCCTCCAGTTCTGCTTGCAATTCAGCCTGGGTGTCATCACATGGAGAAATGTGGAGTTATGCGAAACGGGATGTACAGTGGTGTAGAGGAAATGTCAATGTTTCTTCTTGAATATCAGCTGTTGATCTGTATTCTCAAAGGGCTGTGGAGGGTTTTCTTCAGTGTCCAGCTTCCCCCTGACTCTTTTCTTGGTTCCTCATCTAAAAAATTGGATTCTTTTGGTTTGTGTGCTAGAAGGAATCTTTAAAATGTGATTTATTTTCTGCAGTGTGTTTTAATTACAATCATGGCATTGTTCTCTGTTTAACATCTCTTTTAGTGGGTAACAGTCATATGCTTTTCAGGTAAGTTTTTGGGATCTGGGAGATGGTAGCTTGTTTCAGCAAAATCCAGCAGCCTTGGTGAGTCTTTGATGCAATAATTGTGGATATGCAGCAAAGCATGATTTCAAGGACACATTTTGGAGGATAAAAACAAAACAGGAGGTGGATATTCTGCTGTGGTCAGTCTTGGTGTGGTACTCGGATGGAGTGGCAGGATCAGAAAGCAGTCGGATCCCTCCAGATTGGGATATCCTTCTGCCAAACAGAATTTTGGTCCTGTTGTTCCATCTGGCACTCTACTGCCTGCAGAATTATATGTCCCTGAAAATCCAGGCCAGAATCTCTCTGCTTTCATTCTTATGTTGTTTCTACTCTTTTAATTTATGTAGCATCTAGAAGAGCTTTCATGTGTGTACCATGCAGTTTCTTGTTAATCCATAAAATATCTTCCCTAATCTTTTCATCTTTTGCAGTGCCATCTGACACCTCTGCAATTTGTTTTGTGTACGCTTCATAGATACAGATGAGCTAGGTGGCAACACTTGTACTTTGTTTTTTCACAGCATTTTATAGTAGAATATACTAAGTAGCTGTGTTACTGAGAACATCTGAAAGCTAGTGGAAATACATCTGTGTGTACCGGAACAGCTATTCAGTAGAGCTCAATGACTTGGCATTGAAGGCTTTTGTTCTCAGGACTTGCTGCATTCATGACTGTGTAGTAGCAGCATCCAAGCATCTGTGACAAAGTCCTGTTTTCCTCTGGAACCTTAAGATGTTGATTTTGTAGGAGAAAGATCTAATATTCAGCCAAAGTCCTAGTGAGGTAACACCTAGGAGCAAGTTCCTGATCCCTTGCCTCAGGCTGTTTTAACAGATGTATTTGTTCATTCCCTTGCTGTAACTTGCAACTTGTCTTCTGGGTAACTTCAGCTTTTAGGTTCCAGCTCAGATTTTTTTTTCCAGACAACTATGAATGACAAGACTTAGTGAGGAAAGCCTAGAAAACTGGTGTGAATGCTGTAGAATCCTGTACATCCACCGAAACCACAGTTGCTCTGTCATTCACTTTATGTAAAGAGCCTGTGGCCTTGTGACTATCACTGGTTGTAAATATGTGCGGTGTCCATCAGCAAGCCCTGCTAGGAAAGCAAAGTTCCCATCCTTGCCAGGGCCTTCTGCAACAGATATGAGTTTCCCCTTTCCTGATCAGAAGCATCCCTGAAAACTACTGGAAGCGCCAGACCTGTTCTATATATTTATTTTTATCTTTCTTTGCTGAATTGTTACTTGTTCAGTGGCAAAGCTTTTACACTGCTATTAGAAATAATTATGCATGCCAATGCTCATATATCTTCAAAGGAGCAGGGAACCTAAGTAACCATGTAACCCAGTGAACATCACTCATTATGTAATACAGGGTGAGGAGTGAGGTGAAGAAGGAAAGCAGCTTTTTTAAGTACACCTGTGGCCTGTGTCACAGTTCAAAGGCATGACTATAGCCTGTGGGAGCCCATGTGATCTGGTTTAGAATGAATTATCTGTAGGATTCATACTGTAAATACTAGCCTGGTCACTGTGACTGGTACTTAGGTGTCAGAAGCAAGGCACTTTGTCCCAGGCATGCTGCAGGTCTAGCTGTGCACCTCGAATTTTATGCTGCTGCGGCTGCTGCTTTCGAAAAGGGCCCAGGGCTGTGGAGTTTTGAGCCAGGTTGATGTCAATACAGCTTAGAATAGGCCTGACCCCTGCTCTATGCTGGACAGATTTTGTCCTGGAGGTGCTTCTGTCATGCCCTGCTTCAAGTGGAGAATGGTAACTCCACTCCCTCTGCTATGGTAGTAGCCTGTGTGAATAAAGCACAGGCCATATCTTGAGTTGAAGAGGTTGCTCCTTGGGCTTCAGTGACCTGAAATCTTGTTAGCACCAGACTGAATATGGAAGCCAGTTTCTGTAATTAATATGGAAGAGGATTTAATGGGAACACAGGTATATTTCCAGAACAGTAGGCTTGTGTTCATGTGTTTGTATTAAAAACTTCAGTTTAAAGACTGTTGTGGGCAAAGCTTTTGAGTTAATTCTGAGTGTTGTACAATCTTCTGCTAAGATCCAGTTACCGCTTCTGAGCAATTTAATTGGGGAGACTTATAAGAGTGTGTTTGTGGCTGAAGGAAGTGAGATAATGATTCGGTAAATGCTATGCTTTTCTTTGAGAAGCAGAGCAAAAGCCTTCAATCTGAAACATCAAGATCACTAGGCCTATCTAGTACTGTACATACAGGTCAGAGTTAATTTCTGTGCTGTCCTGCCCAAATTGTTAGTTTATCCTGGGCTAGAAAACCTCCCCCCTGAACCCATTTGAATTTTCTTTCAGCCCAGCGGTTGAGAACAATTGTCTGTAAAGGGCTATTGTATCACTTGCGCTGGCAATCACAGTAGGAGCAGGGAATATGCAGTACTTGCAAAGCCTCTATCTAAATACTAAGAGGTCTCTGCTCACAAAAAGAAAAAAAATTGTTAGAAAAAATCTTGCTGTAGAAGTGCAAGTTACTTTTATGGAGAGTAATTCCTATTCAAAGCCCTCTTCTATTCTTTTTTGGTATATAGTTTGTTGCAGTTAGCCACAGTGAATGGCTGAAAAGCTACAGCTTTTACACCAAACTCTTATATTACTTAATCTCCTTAGGTCCATGGGTTATTTTTTCAAATTTGAGACTAGTCAGTTGTAGGCAAAAATTTTAGTGCTGAAAAACTGTTGAGAATTAGTTTTATGGTTCCTTGAAAGAACAGTTGTCTAATTCCTAGTTAGAGGTAGTGAGTTAATGGGTGTGCCTTGAAAAGAAGGAAGTTTGTTGTTTGTTTTGGTTTTTTTATTTAATTTGTGGTAATGTTGGTGCACAGGCACTGCTGTACTCTTAAAAACCCAAAACAACAACAAAAAACCCCTTACCTTTCTGTCAGCTTTTAAAGTCTGCTTAACTTGCTCTTTTCGTGATAATCACTTCTGTTGTGAGTGTAGTATGATTATACCAGTACATAAAAATCAATAAGTTACATATTGCATACTGCATGAAGTAACATATTTATTGGCAGGAAGGAACAATGAAACAGTGTAAAGCTTACCGACTAATGTTAATGCAATTAAAGTATAACTTGTAGAATATACTTTACAAGCTAGTTCAGCTTTGAGTATACTGAATAAATGATACATACTAATAGCTTAAGGTTCCTGTCCTTTCACCTGAATGGTTTCCATATGACTAAAAAACTTGGTTAATGTTTTATTCGTACGCAATAGTTTTCTACGCTTTTTTTTTAAGGTATCCTGCAAGCAAATTAATTTTTCTTCACTGAGTGTGCTTATTGATGCACTTCTCTGTTCACCATACTGCTTCATTCTTGGTTCTGTGTGTGATGCAGAATTTCTTCATCAGTTTTCACTGAAAATAGGGAGTCTTTAATTTCAGTGGGTGTTGGATCTGATCCTTAAACCACACAAATGGAAGCTGGGTAGCCTAGAAGATCCTCATTAATTCTCTTCAAATGAATAAAAAGTTCTGTGAGCACAGATGCGAGTTAAAATGCAAACATGAAGGAAGAATGAGTAGTGATGGGAGGACAGAGAAATATCATCAGAGGGCAAAATATTTGTATCTCCAAGTAAAACCTAGGACAAAGAGGGTAAAAAGAAAATGCTTCACGTGATTAAAACATGAGAGACACCTATGAAAGGAGGTGGACGAATATTCCATGGTGTTATACAACTCATCATGTTAATAACAAATTTATTTGTTTTTAATAAAATACTTGAAAATTTTCAAGTATCGCATCTCATTCAAACTAGAGGAAATACAGAAGAGTACTATTTAACTGTTCAGGGCATAAGAAACATAGGGTATGACCCAAATCCCAGTGGAATTAACTTAAACACTGTAATATTTCAGTAAGCTATTGTGCAACATAGCTCTTGGAGCTTAACACTTAGGAATATCCAATAAGAGGAAAGTAATGGTTTTTTACAAGAAGAAAATGGAAAGAGTTAATTAAAAAATATTCCCCAAACATGCTGAGTACTTAATACTGGATCCTGCAATTGTTACACGTGAAAAATCTCCCATTTACTTCAACAGGAGGTACGTACATGAGTTGATTGCTGGATCAGTCATTTTGTAGGTTATGTAAATGTAGATTGCTCCGTATGTAGCAAACGGGGAAGTTTCATAGAAACCAGCTAATTCACAATCAGAAGTTGAAACAAAATGATACGAAGTCTGGGAAGAGAATTTTTTTTTTTTACAATAATTTTCTAATTTATAGGAGTTTACTGAATATTTGGATATCTGTCAGTACAGAATAGTTTAAGCTCCTAGTTATCCTTCTAACTTGCAAAATTGCTTATTATAAAAAATGATCCTTGTAAAGTGTTTTTATATATTTAAATTTTATAAAGCTGTATTCCTCTGTTAGATCATCCAGAGTGAAAGGAACTGATTCAAAACACTTTCTATCCCAGACTTCACTTACAATCCATTACTGGTGGCAAATTCTGATTGAATAAATAAAGAGCTCTATTTTTGTGGAAAAAACATGCTCAGTAGCAGTGTGTGGGTGTGTTTTATTTTGGAGGCATTTTTTTCCCAATAGGACTGCCTTCAAGTGTGGCAACTCCAGCTTTGCCATACTTTGCCAAATTCGGAGCCAGGCAGCAAAGTATTGAATGTAGCTCATCAGATTCTGAGTTCCCATAGCTCATGTTTAAAATTACATGTTACCTGAGATTTTCAGCACATCCAAACATCAAGTTCGGACTGTAGAGACTAATCTTACATTGGTACCCTTAAGACTAGGCTCTTAATGGCTAAAATCAAAGGGTTTTTTTTCTTAAGCTAGGCCTCTGCATTAAAAATTTGTCAGAGCTTCAGAATGCAGAACACCTACAACTCAAATGGACTTCAAAAGAGAAGTACAAGAGCACAGCTTTGTGAGAAAATTAAGACCTATTAATATACTGGAGTATCTAATGCTGATTGCCTACTACTGTTGAAACCTGGTTTGAGAGTTTCCCCATTGATTAGTTTACTCTATAATTCTAGGTACCGAGGAGATATTTTCAACAGTCAGTTCAAGCTGTAATACGTTTGAAGACTATTACTGTTTGTTCTCTTTCTGTTCTTCAGCAACAGTTGCGGCACATGGACCATGAGACGCAGATAATGAGCCTTATCAGCATTTCCCTGGAAGGCAATAAACCAACAAATATTCAGCTCAATCTACATGATCAGTGTTCCTTCTAATGCCACATATTCATTGCCCTGTTTTCTACTTGGTTTTGGATGAGCAAGGAGTTTTGCAAGCAAAAGAGATTCTGTGCAGAACTCTGGAGTTAATCCAAAGTCTCTTATAAGTCACTGGGCATCTTTTCCATCAGTTCCACGTGAACTGATTAATTGTTATATAGCAATGCAGGGAAGGTACCGGAGGTAGCCACTACATTACAGCTGTTGAGTTACAAAGACCATGACTAGTTACAATGGATTTCCTACCACAAAATACCTTCAAGAATGATGTCTGAAGATGACATGGAAAAAAGTTCAGAAAAGTTATTTGGTGATGATGGGCTGGGCATTCTTGAAGCATTCAGCAAACTGTACCTCTGTAGAGATGAAGAAACCAGAAGAGTAAATTACCAGCATTAACAGTGATGCAGGTTTTGTGTCAAGAGCGTGTACTAATTTTGACATGCAAAGCCTAGATTTTTCCCTTTACCATAAGATTAGAGGGGGTGGCATGTTGTAACAGTTCACTCGGTAATGAGCTGGAAGGAAGTTATTTTTTTTTTCTACTGTGTTTTATCTCCCACAGACCATAATTGTTAAGAAGATAGGTTCCAAAGTGTGACTTTAATTCTGTATTTCTAATTGAAATCTTACTGTGTTCTTAGTTTTTGTACACGTATGCTGGTGGTAATTCTTACCTGGCAGAGTCAAAAAAGATCCGAGAAAGGGAAAAGGGATGTCTCTTTTAAGCACTGAATATTTGCTTAGCCTTGGACAAGAATACTGGAATCTATTGCAGAGATTCTATTTTTTCAATAGAGTAGAATTTCACCCTAGAAACCTAGTCCTCTGTTAAGCATGCAAGCTTCTGCTTTTCAGTGTTGATGTCTTGTCTTTGCATGTCTTTGCAACAAAAATTTAGCAAGAGATGCTGATACCCACTGGATAGTCTGGTTCTCTTTTGGCCTAGTGATGCAGGTTTTGGGTGGTTTTGGTGTTGATTGTGTATGCTAAGGGGCAGAGAAAATGAGCTCTTTCTCTTTTAAGAAGCTGCTGAAGGCAACTGAATATAGCCATTATATCGCAGTACTTGGACCTGTAGCATTCTTTTATCAGCAGAGGAAGAATTCTCCTGGTGTTCCTTCTGAGATGCCCCTCTCTGGCTTGATGTGGTGTAAAATGTTGGAAATGAAGGCGTTGTTGGAGGAGTTTGGATCAGGGGACAGGTGTGAGCAATTATGCTGGCAGCACCTGCATGCAACTGGGCTGCTCTAAACTATAGTCAATGTAGCAGTGCCTAGAGCTAGGATGGGGCCAAGTATGGGAAGAGCTTGTACAGTGCTTTTTTCCCTGGAAAGGGGATTTTCTGACCTATGCAAGACAGGGCAAGGCCGGGAGCATTATCTACTGTTTTTACAAGGTGGTACAGCTTGAATTATTGCATTGAGTTTCTTGGGTCCTGTCCTGGTTCCAGCAGGGATANGCGGGGGGGGGGGTCCCGGGTCCGGTCGGGAGCGGCGGCCCCGCGGTCACGTTTGTATATCTCTCTATCTGTGTTATTGTTGTTGTTTTCTTGTTACCTTCGCTGTTCTGTTAAATTGCTTTTGTCTCAACCCACGAGTTTTGCCTTTTTTCTTCTGGTTCTTCCCTGTTGAAGGGCAGATTGGGCGAGCGACACGTGGTTCTTTGTTGCCGTCTGGGGCCAAACCAGGACAGGTACAAACACTAAAGCCTGTGGAAAAGTAGCTGTAGGTAGTTACCTCTTGAAGAGTGTTCTGTTCCTTAGGTTTGTGAGTCTGAAGCAAGCACATGAGTTCTGTGTTCTCCTCAATTTTTGAACAGGTAGTGGCAATTTGACATGAATTTAGTACCTGCAAATGACAGTGAAACCTGTGATTGCAAAAGAATAAGAAAACCTAGGCCCACAGTAAACAGCCTCCTGCTGGTCCTCACCTGCAACTCAGGCTTTCCTCCCATTTGTAATAAGCAGCTAATTCCCTCAAGAATTTGATCTTTGCGTAGTCTGAGGAGCCTTCCCATGTCAGTATCGATGTCAGTTTTCTGAGATTCCATGACCAAGACAGTGTGGGCAAGAGCAGCACAGTGTAGTGGTGTTAAACCTGACCAGAACAGACCACAGAAAAGTCAGAGAAATCAGGTGCTTGGACGCCTCACTGGAGTAAACCATCCCACACTTGGCTAATCATAAGGGGATCCCCAATTAAGACTGATGGGCTCTCCTCCTAGATATTTTGGTTTTAAACGTGAAATTGAACATTCTTTGGCCTATATAAAATCTGTAGCCTGAAACTTTTGGAATCTACACTAAGCATCTACGCAGTTAAGCTTTTCCTCTTACCGTAGTTGTCAGTCAGATTCACTTCCACACGCACTCCGTTGCTTTTGTAATTTTTCAAAACCTGAAATGAATAAGCCTGAGGTAAGTCCTGATTTTTGGCGGTGCCAGAATAACCCCTCTTCCCACAACTCCCTCTTACTTTAACCACATCAGACCAAAGCTAATTTTCAGGTACGGAAAATTCTTGTAAGGTTTAAACAAAATACCATGCATTTGTTGTCTTTGCTCTACCTTTGTGTTTGTCTTTGTTCAACATAAATGACCAGCTTACCTCTAAAACTCTCAAATAGCCATTCTCTGCACACAGATGGAGTGGAGTTTTCCCCAAACTGTCCTGTTCATTGACATTGGCTCCTAGGGATATCAGATCACTCACCATCAGATGTTGGTTCTTTTCTGCAGCCAGATGTAATGCAGTCTAAGAAAAGAGGAATGGGAGAAACTCATTGTGAAATGCAAAAATAGTTTTAAAACAACGCTTGTTAGAGAATGAAGTGGGGAGATGGAACTCTGGATTCTTTTCCCAGTTGTGCTTGTACTTGTTCTATGCAGATCACTTCCTCCCTGTTCCTGTTTTCCCCTGTTTGTAAGGACAGTAGCCACACCTTGTCCATAACGGTGCTTGGTGCTTGGCTGGGGTTTGAAAGATGTTTGCATGTGATAGAGAATTACCCTATTCTTGGCAAGTTAGCATCCTACCCGATTCTCTGCATCCTTCTCATTGATCTTATTTAGGGATGCAAATCTCTGTGCAAGTGCATAAGTCAGAGCTCTTCTTCCCTGAGCAACAGCCTTGTGCAGCAGCCTGGAATAGAACACGGTTTTAAACAATTAGAAGATAAAGCAGTAGTTAAAATATTCAAAAATAGCAGTGAGTATTTTAAAGCATGAAATGTTAAAGTTCACAAATTATGAAATCTTGGGATATTTAAGCATTTAATTGATCACTTAAGCATTTAAGTCTCTATATTAATAATGAAGGTGCTGATTTTGTCTGCCAGGATTTCTTGGTCCTTCCTTCTTGCTATTAAAACATTCCTTTCCTCTCTTGGAGCTACTCCATGATTTCTTTTAGTTAACAATATCTATTTCCTCTTCCCTTTTTAAAGTGTCCTTCATTACAGGGAAAACAGTGTAAGATACCTAAAAATTGAGTTAAGGGAAACCCTCCTCTTAAAAGAAAATAAATACTTCCAAACTGCAGTTCAGTCCTGTGGAGGGGGAGAGCTCAATTTCTTCTGTGTATTCAGTCTCACTGAACTACTCAAAATAGCGCAAGTGTTTCTCCTGAATTTCATCCTGAAGAAGACTTTTTTTTTTCTTGTAAATTTGGGCATGTTTTCCTTTCCTCTTCGAGGAAAAAATAATGCAGACATTGTTTTTATTTATTTATTTCCCCCTTATCTTGTAGCATGATATGCTTGAAGATGTCTGGATAACTCTGACACTTATTGCCGTTTGTGTTTGGTTTTTGTCTTTTGGTTGTTTTTTGGGTTTTTTTTGGTGGGTAGCTAATATTTTTCACCATTCAGTACAACTTAGACTTAGCTTATTTGGTGTGTAGTCCTGCCTTTGTATGTTCTTTTGAGCATGTAATCTGTTTAAATACTTCATACAGGTAAGTGGGCTGCTGGAAATTTTAGCTTGTGAATTTTACATAAACATGGAAGTAGGAATGTCTTAATTTTGTAAATGTTATTAATTTTATTCATGTATGAGAATTTTTCTGTATTGTTTACAAAATATACAGATATATGGTAGTGGGTGGCTTATTGTAACTCAGTTAAAGTTACATTATTGCTGAAAAGTGATATCTGTAATTTTATTATTGCACTGAAAAATCGTTATTCTGAATAGAACGTGGTACTTCATGGAAAAGAACAGTGCTGTGTTTAGCTTCCCTTGCATGGGTTATAAATAGTTTAAATTAGGAACAGGATTGTCTATGTGAACAGAAATTAATATCTTTCTCACCAAGACTAAGGCAGTTTATAAATTATGTCATACTTTCTGTCAATCTGATTTGATACCCGCTTCCCCAAACTAGTGGAACTGTATGGAACCTAATAAGAGATTTTAATTTTTTTAAATAAACGGTTATTTTCTCTATAAGCATGCTATACTAGGGAAAATGGGATCAGTAAAACCTTTGCTTTCATTTCTAACAAAACAGCCACTCCCAGTTCTTTGGAAGTCTATGCTCTAGATTAGCAGCATATGTATGTTTTCAATGTAATCGTCCCACCCATTTTTATTACCAACTAATGATACAATTAATTATTCTGAGACTGTCTGCAGCATGGAAAAGACCTCTTCTTTTTTTTTTTTTTGTTTTTTACTTGTTTCACTTCATTTTCATTTTCTTGTGGATACCTACATATACAACTCAGTTTTTAATATTGTTAACGCTCTGAATTTGTCCTGATGTCAGCTGTAGTTTGGCAATACTACTGCAAATATAGGATCTTTCTACTTTCACTGTCTGCCTAAAGCTGAGTGTACTGAGGCAAGTTTGAGCTTCCAATTGGGCGAGGAAGCCTTTGCTACAGGTATGCCCAAAACTAGCAGTTGAAGTTAAAGCAAAGCCTCAGGGCAGGTGATGCCTGAGGAAATAGAAATCGATCTATTTCAATAGAAATGTCAGAGACCTGTTGCCATTTTCATCAGGTGCAAGCAGTTTGTCCACTGGGATATTTCTCAGTAAACTTTCTTCCCTGTGTAGCTGGAACTGGAAGAAAGAGATGGCAGAGTGATCTTGCTGTGTGAAAGAAACTGGGGTAGATTTCAAATGTCCGTCAATGTCTGGAGTGTCTCTAGTAGCTTCCAGAAGCACCTCTGACGAGCCTCCTGATGGGTTGGAGTGTGGAGGTGTGTTCTGTGAAGAATGCCTCGGGAAATCTTTCTGAGTACTTGTACATGCATCCTGTATCCAGCAGCTACTTTCTTTCTCACTTGTCCTTGAGAATATTCCTGGTGAGTTGGACTCTTGCGTGTTTTTCTGATCATCATGAAAAGAAGTCTCTACCTCTTTCCGCAATACTGAGTTGAAATCTTTAAAACAGCAGTATGAACACAACTTTGTTGAGCTGTGGCATCTTTCCTGCAGGCCACCAGCTGCCTGCTTGTTTCCTCCAGTTTCCCACCAAGAGGCTTGCAGATCTGAGGAGAAGCCCTGCCAGAAGCCATCTGGCACAGAATGCACAGACTCCTTCTTCAACTGGCTTTTGTTCAAATCTTCCTGCAGTACCTCCACTAGGATATCAAGGTCCTCTAAGCCTTTTAGCTTTTGCCCAGCACTCTGCTTGTTCTGAAACAGCAACAAAAACGGGGAGGGTGGAAGATGGGGGAGGGAAATCAGACATGAAGTGTCCTGTTCTCACTCAGTGATATAACATGAAATACGCCTGAGGATGCTGGCAGCACAGAGTTGAAGGTGTTGTGCATACCTGTCTAAGCTGTTTCTCTGTATAAGGGTGAACTCTTCTCTTTTCTGTTGGAAAGAAAGGAAGAAATAAGCTATTTTGAGTTGGGGAGGGAGAGCCGACATACAGAACGTATTGGAATCAGAATTTTTTCCTCAGATGCCACATACATGATGGTGATGCACAGCTAGCCTGCTCCTGTAATTTAAGGGGAGCTAGGGACTTGGCATGGGTCACTGACTGTGGGAGAGGAGTGATCCAGCTCTTTGTTCCTAACAGTGATGATCCTACTAGAGAAGGAGGCTCTGTTACTAAGCGAGGAGTTTCCTAACCTGTTTTTCCTGAGGATCCTTTGGTTACCATCTTCATTAATGAGGCTTCCTGAAGAGAAAAAAACACCCAACTCAATTTGAGATGCTTGCACATAAGTGAAGGTCAAACAGTGGCAAATATTGTAACATGAACAAAGTAAATTGTGTTCTGTGCTATGTACTTTGCACAGCAGTGAGTGCGGGTGGATAAATTTCCATGAGTGGGTAATTCCTGGCAGCCTGATAATGATCTTTACAACAGACCAGGTATCTGTGAGTCTGCTGGCTACTTGGGTTGGTTTTGCATGTTGTTCAGAAATCGGGGTTGCTAGAGCAAAATTATTATTGGTTCTTGGGCGATCTTTGGCTTGATTGCATGACGTATAGTATGCAGGGCACAAATAGGTTCTGTTGTCACTGTCTTAGAAATATTCCTAGCACAGGCCCTCAGCCTGGTATATTCTCTACCTTCATCAAAAGCATTAATTGTGTGGATGGAAGAAGCAGCAGCTGTAGGTGTAACTTCTTCAGATCAGTGGCAGAGTGGGAGCGCGTGTGTGTACGCTGGGATGCTACATATCTGGGAAGCAACCTTTCTAAACTCAGGAACAGTCCTCACCTTGCTATGAGCTGGGTCCAGGCCTTTGGAGAGCCGAATTTTTCTCAGTAATTCCCGTACTGGCATCTTTACTCTCACACCCATGTAGCGCTTCTGAGGGGGATCAGAGCTAAGTCTGGAGTCTGGAAAAGTCATAACATGATGCTTAAAGTGACATAATTGTCTGAGCTATTATAAAATAGTGGGAGCATGAGGTCACCCTGAGAGACGGCCCGTGATTCTGACGTTCATCATCAATTGTGGGCAATGTCCACATCACCCTGCATGTTCTTTAGCTCTGGCCTGCTTCCTGCGTAACAATTACTTTAATGCGTTGCTTCTCAGGCTACAGCAGACTGTGAGGCCTCACAAAGGGAATTCTTTTCTTAAGAAACAAAACAAAAACAAACCCCAAAGTTGGCTGTGGGATCTTCAGACTGAGGGCATAAGCAGAAAGCTGAGTTAACCTGCAAACTGCCACATGGAGACCATTGTCAAACTTTAGTGCACAGGGACAGTTTCAGTTTTGAGCAAAGGAAGAGGAGAGACCGTCCCAAAGCTAAGTGTGCCACTGAAGTTAGAAAGAGAACAATAGGGGCAGGGTAGCAATGCAGATGGATATTTGGATACATGGTTGGGGAAAAAAATGGAAAAGAATTTGGATGCTTGTGGTTTAGAGCTTTCAGTGGTGCAGAAATAAACGTACTATTTTGAGACTTGGCCTTGGACAGTTTGTATTGGTGCCCTTCAGTTCAGGGGTGCCATACTGACTTAGAGCACATGATTGCTTTTGGGGAATATGTCAACACTGTTTAGATTACTGCCTCTCTTAGTCGTGTTCTAATTTTCATCTGTTGCGTTAAATCTGTCTTTGCAGTTTCCTGTCCTGTGGCTTGTTACATTGATATCAGTAGAACAATAAGGAACAGAATTGTTTCAGAAATGAGATACTGGTGTTGTGTCCAGTGTCTTTCTCCAGTGGTTCTTGGTGTGTTTGGAAGTCAACGTGGTGTGAGTTAAGGGGAAGCAATGATTTTCTGTAGTGAAATGAAATATTTGTTTGAGAATATACATAGTTGTCCAAACAAGCTTGTGTTCGTCAAAACAAGCTGCTCTGTAATTGTTTGTGTTAGGTCTTCTTGCATCTTGTACTTGAATCCCCAATCTTGAAAGACTTGCTCAGATTAGGAGCTTAAATGCATTGCTTTTGAAATACCTTTTATGTAACACTGTGTCCCACCCCCGCCCCCCCTCCCTTGAGCATAATCTTCTTCGTATAGAATGCATTCAGTAACAGCTATTGTCATTATGCAATGATAGCTTTATTGCATTAGTTCAGGGTCTTCCTACTTTTTTAGCACATAAAATACACCATGGAGAAGGCCACTGTTACAAAGAAGCCTGGGTGCTGGGAGTCAGAGCACGGGCTACTGAGAATAAGGAGTCATCCAGCAGCAATGCTTGCTGGAGCAGAGAGGAGCTTCTCTTCCTAGCGCAGCTCATGGCATGAGGAGTGAAAACAGCACTTGGGATTAAAACACACTTATGATTAAACAATGCAGCAGCCTAAAATGAAATAGGTGTATGGAGCTTGGACAAGCAGTTCCTATTACAGGAGCAGTCAGCGTTAAGTAAAACGTGAGGTGCCTGTACCAGTATTCCTCCTTGACCAAAATCTGTGTTTGTGCCCTGTAGCAGCTGCTGGAGTCTGGCTGGCTAAGTCCTGTGGAGGAGGACTGCAGAATGGTGCACCTCCCCAAACTTGGTCTGTCTCGGAGCAGGCAATATTGGCATGGAAACCAGCCACACAAGATGTGGTTTCTAGTTGTGTGATATTGTTTCTCTTTCCTGTTCCAGGCAGTGAGAGACTGACATCCCTTCAGCAGGAGGGTCTTGAATCCCAAGTAGTAAATGGTGCATTTTGAATATACATTGACTTGGCATTTTGTGGTAAGGTTTCTATTGTTTCCGAATGTTTAACCTATTACTGAATAATCAAAAAATTGGGACCTCAAAAAATATAGCTTATTTGTTAGACTGCTCTAGAAATGGAAATAATTCCTTTTTTAGACTAGTGTTTTGATGATGAATTATTTACTCTATAAAGAGTATTGTAAAGGCCTCTTTAAAAGCTCTATAAAAACCCCCAAAATTGCTTATATGTTATTATCTTTCAAGCTATTTACAGTAAAAATGCTATACAATGTATCAGACCCCCTGCTCTGGCAGGGGGGTTGGACTAGATGATCTTTCGAGATCCCTTCCAACCCTATGATTCTATGCCCGGATGTATCCCTGAAATTGAAGCACTCCATAAAGGCAATGATTCAACAAACACACTTTCATATGACTTTATAATGTTACTAACCCTGAAGGTCGTATCTATTACCTTACTGTGAGATTCAGAACCAAACTTGCAATTCAGAATGCAAATGAGCAGCAAAATGCTAGAGAGAGGCAGAAATGATAGAATATTGAGCATCCTTTAAAAAGCAGAATTTCTGACTTCATCAGCAGACCACAACGAAATAAAAACAATATATGAGTAGGAGAGAACATCTTCAATATTATTGACAGAGAAGCTTAATATGTGCTACTAATACAGCTCTCTGCTAGCACAAAAGGAGTTGCAAGTCATTGTACTTTATCGCTTTGCAAAAGAAGTGTAATAGTGTTGCATAAAATAGAAAGTGTGAATAAAGATTTGATCTTACCAGTGGGAGCAGACATCTCCTGAGCTTTACATGAAGGAAGAGGGTAGATCTTGGGACTCGCAATGTTAAATTCAGTTAATCCAGAGTCTGGCAACGATGGGCTCTGTTGAAAATAGCTTTTGGGACTGGCAGTTTCTCCAGGCAGTGGAGATCCCTGGCCTGGACTGTAGCCGCAGATTTCATTTTCATTGATGTTTTGATTCCCCAGTAGTTCAGGACTCATGCAGACTGTTTGCAACATTACTACTGTGTGTGTAGAAAAAGATGATAAAGAAGAGAAGAGGAAAAAAGCTTATTTGGTTGTGTTTAAATAATTAAAAGAAATTCAATCCAGTTTCACATTGAGAACAAGGTAATTGTATTTAATTCTCCAGTGTAATTAGCCGCTATGAGCTGGGTCCAGCTTCTCTCTTCTCTCTTTAGCAGCACGTTATAGCAGTTGCAGAATAAAGCCAGCCTTGCAATCCCAGCAGTCACTGGAAACAGCTTTTTGAGAATTTCTTGGCTGTAATTCTCCCTTGCTCTTTGTACTCAGGTATGACTTGAAGAACGTCAGCCTGGGAAGGCCCCACCCTGTTTCCTAACAATCTGCAGCAGCTGATGAAGAAATTACTTTTCCCGAGAAGAGCTTGAGTACAACTTGAAAAATATTTTTCCTCAGATACAAAACAGAAAAATAAAACTCTCATTGATTTACTGCAAACGGCATGAGCAGGGAAAAGCAACATCTGGCTTAACTAGACTAGCTGATAGAGTTGTGCAAACAAGTAACTGATCTTGAAGTAAATGTTTTGTGAATCTTTTTTTTTCTTTTTTCCCTTCCCTTCATCTTTCCTTAAGCATCAAATTTCAGCTAGGGAAAGATATCCCTTACAATCAGCATAGCTTTGAATCTGTGAAAGAGAGAAGTGGTATGTGGTACATAAGGATAATATTGTTTCTATTCGTGTGGGAGTTTAGGGTTTTTTGCTGCTTTGAGGGTTTTTTTAACAAGGAGGGATTATTAAATATTGTGCTAGGTGCAACTGTTAAACCTCAAGAGGATTAAGAATCTATTTGGATTGGTACTCTTGTAATAGGAAGTCTATTTCCTTGTCACAAGGAGACTTCAGTACAAGATTTAAACTCCACTCTCATGTCCCTGGGAAATATATTTCATTGTCCAATCCTACCTATGGGCTATGTCATTTAAACTCAATAAGGAGATACTTCTCTCAAGTACCAAGTTTGAAAAAAGGTTACAATTCTTATCAAATGTAGCCGCTTCCTTAGCTGTGTCTGGGAAAGCATTCCAGCTTTACTCCCAAGGAGAATCATCTTACATGTCAGTCAGAGCAGAAAGCAGCAGGAGCAAGTTGAAAGAACAGTGTTGTTTTATACATGTTTCAGTTTAAAGTGTATAATGACTCCTGTCTACAGACCTGCACAATGCTCTGTCTCCCCCTTTCTCTGTACTGAGCGTAATAACTCTAGTTTCAGGGATGTTGAAAGGATTTTTTAAGTATTGATCAAAGCCAGGATATTTGATGCTTGTAGAACAAGCGTAGAATCAGGCATCAATCTGCATTGCAGAAGCACTAGGGAAGGCTATTACCTGGCTCCCTGCCCCACAGATCTTACTACCTAGTAACATTACTGCATTTGGATCTGAAAAACATGAATGCGTTGGGAAGAGGCATGGCTAATGCATCCACATCTTTGCATGGCTGCCTATGGTTTCAAGTAACAAGGGCAACGCAGCTCTCTCTCAATCCTGTGAAATCCTCATGTCTCTGTAGGTCGTGTTCAGGGATTAAGGACATGTAGTGAGCCAATATTCTGATTCCTTCCTTAGTGGATTGAAACCAGTTTGCTTAAGTGAAATGATGCGTTAGAGGATGTTTCAGAAGTGAAAAGGTTGTTTTACCTTTCTGACATTGACACAGCTGCAAAAAGGGTCTGTTTTTAACCAAGGACGTATTCTGCTCTGCTTTGGATTTACCAAAATGGATTTACCCATTTTGCCTTGTCCATTATATGAGTATAGGACAAGCTGGAGCCCAGAGTCTAGCTCCTTAGTGACATATGAAGCATTATGTTAATCTGTAAATGGTCATGTTCAAATCAGTAGGATGAGGCAGTGTTTAAGGAACTACTCAACACTTGTATAGGTGGGAGAATTTGGCTTACAGCAAACAGGAAATTACTGTGGTGAATCATTGCATTTATTGGGCAGTAAATCACACTGGAGATTTCTCATCTTTCTGTTCTCTTCCATACTCTAACCTGTATATTGGATAGTTTTCACTGCTTGTTTACAGTATGCTATTACATTCACAGTGAAAGCAGGAAGTAGCCTATTCTTATGGTACAGAAAGGACCAAAATGCATCCCTGTAGCCATGAAAAGAGAAGCAGATTTCCAAAGCTAGCAACAAAAACCTTGTAATGTGGCCACTACAAGAAATGGTCTCCAAGGCTTTGTATCTGTTCAACTGGGAATCGTATAGTTCTCCTGCTTCCAACTTCAATAAGTACCAGATTATTTTGAGCAAATACTTTGTTACTCTTAATTTCAAATAAATAGCTCTTACAAGACTTATTCTATATCTTATGAGCCTTATTCTATAAAAATACTGGAAATGAGCTGTCCATTTACAGCGTCATATCTTGTCAATAACAATTTTAAATTTGGACCCGATAATAATGCTACATCATGTTCTCCTGTAGATTTTGTGCCAAGACAAATTTCAGCATGCACAGCAAGCAGAGAGATTGCAAATATGGCTTTCTAGGATCTCTAGATACTGCTTCAGTTGGTACCTCTTGATTCCCACAGCCACGGACAGAACTATTTAGCTTATTACCCAGTGAAGCCTGGGCTGGGAGGAGTATTTTCTACCCAGGGGCATAGAATATTTTCATTATCTCCCACAGTTTTAGTGATTGCTGCTTTTTCAACCTACCCTGTACTATCTATTCTAAGGGAGAAAATGTCAAGCTTTGAAGATGTAAGAAATAAGAATAAAATATGAACATTTGGATTAAGGTCTTCAGTGACAGTCATCTGGGGAAGCAGATGAAGTCAAAACACAGGTTTGGTCATAAACAGAGCTGTCTGAACCTTTAACAAAGACTGGTTTGCACTTCGCGTCTGCGGCTCATGCTCCCCTATAGGAAAAATTGCATGCCTTATCTTTGTGTTGAGGGGTTGTTTTTTTCCTTTTAGGTATAGTGGTGTAATTACTGGTATACTGATTTAGGTATTCTGATTACTGATGTAATATTTTCAGCAAAAACGGCTGTCACCATCTGGAAGTTTCTAGTGGATAACTATAAAGCCATTCCTTTCCAACTGATTTGTGGTGGGCAGCTCTGCAAATCACTCTCCATGTAAACTGTCAGGTTATGCCACCAGTGGGTAGAGCTCCTTTTATATCTTTGGATGTAGGATGAATGCTCTCTAACTTCCTTCATCCCTTGTTGCTACATGTTTCTTTAGTGCACACACCCACTTTAACGGCATTTGCTGGGTTAGGTGTTTGTCTGTGTTTCCCTTTAGATGCTGTTGTTTTGCCAACTGTTAACTCGCCTGACTATGAAATCCTTAGTTGCAAAGGTTTCCTTTATGAACAATCCCTTTCACATATGTAGGGACCAGGAGATGGTGGACTTAATTTGCAGTAATGTAGAAAGCAAGCATAAGGCTTTCCCCTGCACGTGTTTACAATGTCTGATTATAATACAAATAAAATATCAACTGTATGCATATAATTATTTTTAATGGTGAGCATTGTACTGTGTAAAGAGGTCTTGAACTAAATGGATGACTAGTAATTTGAAAGGCACTCATTGAATAATGAAGCTGTACAAAATTCATAACTAGTGCAGAACTAGATTTTTACTTCTGAGTACGTCTCCTGGGAAGCAGTGCTCTGTTGCAGAGGTTCTGTTTGCACGCTCTCAATGGAAAGCTTAAATTGTGCTGTACTCTATGTATGCATACTTCTAACAGCTTGCATCCATGCTGGCACTGAAATGGGGTTGTGATGTTGCTATTGAGTTTGTCTCAAATTTTCATAGTAAAGATGAATACCTAATTAGCTATGCTGAGACAGGCCATTGGGTAATTGTATCTCTGATGTCTGCTGACAGTGGCCTGTATATGATGCTTCAGAAAGAAACAAACTATAATAACAGGTGTTAGTGCTGAGCAGTGCTGAGTAGCTCTTAGTCATTTTGATGACTGTGAAATACGAACTCTACTTACCTCTTGCTGCAGTACAAAACTGTGTTGCAAGAAAAAATTGATTTCCCTTGCCAATTACAGTCATTCAGATCTCCTTAGAATGTCTGTTCTGGTAACTGATGTTCTGCTTGCTGTGGCTTTGAAATCTTTAGATTTGTTAGGTGAAAGATGATGTATTTTCATATAGATATACCGGCTGCGGCACATCGTGCCCCGCGCACCCACCCACTACCCGCAGCTGAGAATGCCCAACGGGCAAGCCTGGCACTCCTGTCCAAGGCGCGATGCTTGACAACCAGAGCTCTTTCTCACCCTGTGGGGGAACTGCTTCTACTGATGTGCCAGGCGCAGGGCGCCAGGCTTCTCTGGCCGCAAAGGGCCATACCCAAGGAAACGATACAATACCAGGAAAGCCCGGAGCCCTGCGGCTGGCACAGCGCCAGAAGTGGTTCCCCCAGGGGGTGAGAAAGAGCCCTGGTTGTCAGCCATCGCACCTTGGAAGGGAGTGCCAGGCTTGTCCGTTGGGCATTCTCGGCTGCGGGTAGTGGGTGGGTGTGCGGGGCATGGCGTGCTGCTGCCAGGCTTGCCCGGCACCCTGTGGCTGGCGCAGCGCCAGAACCGGTACCTTCAGGGGATGAGAAATAGCCTGGTTGTCAATCGTCGCGCCTTGGACGGGAGTGACAGGCTTGCCCATGTGGCATTCTCGGCTGCGGGTACGGGGTGGGTGCACGGGGCATGGTGTGCGGCAGCCAGCAAAGCCTGGCGCCCCGCGGCTGGCACAGCACCAGAAGCGGTTCCCCCACGCGGTGAGCACGACCACTTTTTGTCACAGCATAAACACACACCAGGCATCTGTTTGTTTTGGGGAACAGCTTCAGGGCTGGTAAGTCTGCACTGGAGTAAAAATCTGAATCCTGGAAAAATGAATAAGCTCTTTTTTTGGCTTTTTAGAAGCCGGTAATTTTGGTTCCTGTGCTGGGGGCTGGCAGCTTGTGGGTGGGGGCTGCTGAGGCTGGGTGGGTGTCCCAGCAACACCTGAGTGAATTTAAAGGTGGCCTTAACACACCTGGAAGCCATTTGCTGCAAAGTCCAGCTTCAGGGCAAGTCAGTGTGCTGTGGGGTAGTTTTGAAGCCAGAAGGGCTGTTATAAAAGGTCTTTTTGTGATTTTTTTAAAAACTGGGACATGTAATTGCTTTTGCCAGGGGCTGTCAACGTGCAGGCGGGCTGCTGAGACAGTGTGGGCAGAGCCAGCAACACCCGGGGAAATTGAAAGAAACCACTAGCACACAAGAAAGCCATTTGCTGCGAAGACCAGCTTCAGGGCAGGTAAGTCTTCCCTGGAGTAGAAATCTAAAGCCTCAAGTGCTGCCAAAACGGTCTCTTCATGACTTTTAAGAAATGGGGAAATATGGTTGCCGGGGCTGGGGAGCCATGGGGCTGGCACAGCAACAGAACCGGTACCTTCAGGGGGTGAGAAAGAGCCCTGGTTGTCAACCGTCGTGCCTTGGACGTGAGTGCCAGGCTTGCCCGTTGGGCATTCTCGGCTTCGCGTTTTGCTATCACAAATATCCATCAAAGCTTATGGCAAAACTTTAAATGTAGGGGCCTAATATGCACACAAAAACAAAAGGGAAAAATCTTGTTATTTGCGATGGGTATTCCTTTGAATGCTTCTCACTTTAACCAGTTTTGCTGTAAGAGCTTTCTCTATTCAGACAGACCTTTCAGCAATGTGGCAAGAAAAAATTTCCACGTTTCCTCTGGCTTTTGGGTTTTTTCCTCTTCTCTTTTCTTTGCCAAAGCAAACCTGTAGGAGCTATACAGAAAGGTTCTGTACTCTAAAGCGTCATTTCCACGGCTGAAAATTACTAGCAAATGCTAGTTTGTTAACCGAATGTATGGAAAGACAGAAATGGTGTGAACCAAGTCTATGGGGCTTCTGGGAGCTTTGCTTCTAAAATGAAAACCAGACACTTTTGCTTCTGCAGCGGGATTGGCACAGGAGAAAAAATAAAAGCCATTCACATACACATCCATTTGTGTGTACATTGAATAGCTTTAAAGTAGATTTTAATATTATATTTGCAAACTGACCATGCTCTAAAATCCATACATAATTCATCTTTCAAACAAATAACCTTCAGATTGTGGAATACGAGCATCTAACTGTAGCTACCGGGTACCAGTGTGAAGTGGTTCCAAAGTATAGGGCTCATCACTTTCTATTCCTTGTTAAATGCAGATTTAGGCTAATTAAACTGTCTTGTGATTTTCTGTACAGTATTTTGGTTGAAGATTGTAGCAGAAAGCACAGGAAAAATGCAAGTACTTAGGTTTGACTTTTTAAGAAACGTTTTAAACTATGTTTTCATAAAAGTGAAACTGAATTTTAAGAACGTGTTAAAAATAAATCTGCAAATTCAATAAAGCATTTAGGCCAGACCCAATGAGCTCTCTTCAGTGACTTCCAAATTCTTGGTGGACCCAAGACAATAAGTTGGTCTCAGTGTATACTATTTCACTTTTACTCTCTCCCTGAGAATCTGTTTGTATTTATGTCCTGGTTTGAGGTAACCACGACAATTTAATTTTTCATCATACTTTTAATTTGCAAAATTAAACAAAATGAAGCCAAGAAAATCAAGAGCAAGCAATATAAAATTTTGTTGCTGGTATCCCAAGTTCTGTCACTAGATGGTGCTGTGAATTAGACCGCAGGAAACCCTTGCTTGCAAGTCAGATACAAAAAGAGATCAACAAGAAGCAGCATAAAGGGGAATATGTGAGTGCGTCAAAATCTCATCTTGAAACAAATCTGATGGACGAGGATTTCCCTGTGTTCCCCAGCATTGTTGTAAAATGGATGTCAGCAAGGAATATGGCAGAAATACCATTTTTATTTCTTTTCCCTCCCTACAAAATTTGTGACTCAGAATTGTCAAATATTTGTGTTAGTTTCTGAGCTGGCTGACAGTTTCACTGTGAGCTGTAACTAGGATTCAGGGTGAAAGGGACAGTGCACTTTCAAAAATGCAGCTGGTCTTAGGTACTAAGAACAGTCCAGGGAGAAGCTCGAGTGAAATTATTAGTCTTAAAGGATTCATAGAAGGTAGCATTTAAGTGTGAGTATTGTGTGTGTGACTACATGGTACAGATTCCATCATATGAGCTATGACTTGATTCATGTGCCTAGACATCTCATTATTTTAGATAATCTGGATGTCCCATGGTCCCCTGAACAGTGCAGGTTGTCTGCAAGTGCTGTATTACACCTGCCAGCTCCCTGCCAATGTCTTGGGTACCCCAAGGCATCTCAGCAAGCAGAACATGCACATAATAAGGCAGCTGGCTCTCACACTGAATGTCTTTATAATGTCTTGCTATAAATATCATAGCTGTTCCTCCTTTTTTTCTACCATCTCCACATTTCTGAATCTCGAGACTGAACTATTTTGCTTCCTGGCATTCATGCCTTTGAAAACGTCCCTTTTTGTCTCCCTGCAGCTTAGAGGGATTGTTACTGGGTGTGAATTTAATTTAGACCTGTACATCCATACAAGAACAATGTTTCAGTTAAATAGTGGCCTTTTGCTGGCTCTGCAGAGGATAGATCAAATTTAAGAATGCACAGTTAGGGTTAATACTTTGTGATTGTGAGCTAGAGCCACAAACATGTATTCTTTTTTGAGACTGGGTACTTGAGCAGTCTTCTCTATTTACAGTCTTTTTTTAAAGGATCGTTTATTTGCTTAGTTTGCTTAGTTATTGAAATACAATGACATGGCTGGCAGCCAGTCAGAATACTTAGTTTTCTCCATCTCTTTCACAATATTGTGTGTCTCACTTTTTAAGTGCTGCCCCTGACAGACACAAGCACGTGGGATCTGCTGTTCTTCTGTTAGGGGACTGTTGCTACTTAAACAGTTTTGCTTGCTGAGGTTGAGAAGTGAGGTTATTCCATGTGAACGAAGATGGAGAAGTTGAGCCGCAAACCCCTCTAAATTTTCAGATTATTTTCACACAGTTCTTTTATTTGCAAATCCTTTTTCTTCATTCTTGTCCTACCTTGACTGAAATGGTTATAAAATACAAAATAATTTATTTTCCTCCTTTTTCTGCCTAATCTGACTTGATGGTGATCTAGTGGAGAATGTCACTTGAGGATACAAGGTTGCTCTCTGCTATGTTTTCTCTTGTAGTTGTCTTTGGTCTCCCTTTTCTGGCAGGGATTCAGTAAAGCACTTAAATCAGGAAGTTAAGCGCTAGCTACCCTGACATTAACGATGAATATGTGCTATTTGAATTGGGACCCTTGCACTTTTTTGTTTACAGTAGTTAAATATTCTATGAAGTTCCTTGGTGCATCAGTTTTGACATCAAGCTAGGCACGTCTACAAAGGTATTGAGTTTGTTCTTCAAAGACATGTGGTGCCTGGATAACTGAGTACATCTGGCTGCACTTGACATGGACTCAGCTCTGGTAAGCACAAAGTTAGTTTGGTGATTCTCCACTGGATCACTTACAGGGCAGCAATCACTGAGGGGACAAAACACTAAAATGCGAATAGTACAGGCAGCTGTGAGATTTTCATGCACATAATGCACTACACCAGTCAAAACTCCTTCAGTAGCTACATGAATTCTATGTGTGAGAAGGTGTCCTGGGGACGTAATTCCACAGATTATTCCTGATCTCCTATACTCTGTTCTGCCTGGTATGGTTTTGGACTACAAATCTTCTGAGTCTCTGTCTGGGATATCAGATTTGTTTTCAAATGCATCTCTGTATAGAGAGCAAGGGCTGTTTCAGGTCGTGTTTATATTCACTGTAGGATGTAAGCTTCAAGGTGCCTGTATTAGAGTAGAACTTCTCACAGTAGACTGTGAGGCAAACAGCACTTCTGTTAGCACATAACTCTTTTCCAGTATATTTTAGTCCCTTGATGTTGAATTTTTACTGCCTTTGAAAGGAATTCCAACAACTTCTAACATTCACTGAAGGTATTTGGCCGAAACTTTATACTTCCACAACCAAATCTTCAGAGAACTTCTCATCTCAAAAAAAAAAAAAAATCCACATAAACAATGTTCCTTAATATCCGCATGTCAAGGAGTCTGGAGAGAGAGAGGCAGTGTATTAGTCATTTGGCAAGCCAGAACAGCTGAATGAAAGAAGAATTAAGATGAACCAATTTGCAAATGCTGTCCTATTAACTGTGCAAGGTAGCTACGTAAAAATTTGCTTATTTACGGTTAATAATTAAAAGTAATACATAAGTGGGGATAAGAAAATAAAGGCCCTAAATACATTTTTCCCTTCTGAACAAATACATTGAAAGTCACAGACAACAATGGTTTGTAATCTGGGGTCAAGTTTCAGAGCCTTTTTCCCATACACTGAGATTATATTTCACTCCCGGTGGCCTCCATCCAAATTCTTTCAGCATCAAGGGGAGTCAACTCCCACTGAGGTCATTTAGTGCAGCCCTACCATGGCTACATAAGAAAAGAAAGAAGTGATTTCATACAGAGCTAAAAATGCTGCTTACTCTGTGTATGGTTGGGCATGGTTCTGCTAAGCAGCAAGGGAAGAGCCACTGAGCGTGGTGATTTGCACTGCAGGTGGGTCGGGTGTGGGAAAGAACAGGCAAGTGTCACCTAATTTGCCCCTGCAGAGATGGGTAGGGTCCGGATCTCACTTTGCCCTTTGGCAGTTATTTGAAATGTGATGCAGGGTCTTTACTGATTAGTTTAGAGCTGCCAGGCTCCTTGAGATTTAATCTCATTTATGCTGGTTGTGTCTGAAAATGTATTGCGCTTTTCTGGAATACACTAGAAAAATCCTACCCTGAGCATGCATATAATACTGGGTCTTTACCGCCAACAGCAGGGAAGATAAGAGATGCTGGGGTTATTGTCATTGTTTGCAATATTTTCTCACTTTTGCTGAAACAGGAGTAAAAATACTATTATCCCTTATCCTTCACCTAAAGTACGGGCTTTGCAAATGGAGAAATAATTTTGATATAAAAAAAAACAAAACAGATTAAAAAAAAATTTCCTGTAGAAATGGAAGGCAGGAGTTTAAGAAGATTCTGTCTGGCCTGAGAGAACATAGCAAATAAACCCCTTCTTATCATGGGTAATCAAGTTCATGATATCCAAAGTTAACACCTGATTATGAAGTTTGATCCAGATATTGCTGTGTTAATCTCTCGATAACAACACAATGAATAAAAGCATAACCCTGAAAAACAATTCTGTAAAATTTCCCAGATTACTGAACTAGTTTTTGTTCAATATTGTGTGTATTGCTTTCTGGCTTTCTTTAATAATTGTGACATCTGGTATTTATCTAAAAATAAGGAAGTACACCTTGCTAACCAACAAGGCTAAGAAATGTATTCAGCAGCATTCAGTTCCTTTGTCGTAGAATAAACTAATCTCTAGGAGTTTTATGTATGCACGGCTCTGTTGTGACATAGCTTTAGGAACCAAGCCTTTATGTTCTCTTAAGCTTAGGCATAAAGTTTAAGAAGTATCACAGGAAGGTGGGGGGGGGGGCGGGATGTAGAGGGTTCTCACAGGGGCCAAAGACTGGTGAGATATACAGGGTAGTAAAGTGAACATCAGACACAGTTTTTAAGAGAAAAACTTTAAGAGAACTCTTGCTGATCTTTATGGGGCCTATTCCTATTGTTTAAGCTGAGCACGTGCTTGAACAGTTTTCTGAACTGAAACTTAAGCAGTAAAAGAGTTATGGCTGTATTTAAAGTGTATTAATTATCGACAGTGCTACAGGGAGAAAATGTGCTAAGCATTCAATTATTGCTTCATCCTTATGTTTTAGAACTGCATTCTCTTTTCACTGGAGTCGAGGAAATCCTAAAGGTACCCAGAAATGGTGGCAGTAACCATAGCCTAAGAAAAGGTGTGCTGAATGCATGCAAAATGTATTTGCATGCAGCTTGTAAAGCATTTGGTAGCTCTATTTCAAAGGTGGATGTGTTGCTCGAGCAGTTGTATAGCTTTGAACTATTGAATCCTCACAACAACTATTGAATGGCCACACAGCAATAGCTTTGACAACATCTGGCCTTAGTTGTTAAACAGGGAGAAACGTGGAGCGATTGTCCAGAGCTTTTGTGTTATAATGCAGAACAGACCAATATGGC
Source organism: Rhinoptilus africanus (assembly GCA_013400135.1). Lineage (NCBI taxonomy): Eukaryota > Metazoa > Chordata > Aves > Charadriiformes > Glareolidae > Rhinoptilus > Rhinoptilus africanus. The sequence goes on from VXBO01010634.1 coordinate 58,284, forward strand.
ACCCCTGTGCTCATTCCTCCAGCCACCTGTGTTCAGACTTTCTTCCCAGAAAATTAAAACCTCTCTGTTGTAGATATAAGCTCCTAAAGAAATTCGACATTTGACACTAGTTTTTGCCATCTACAATTGCTTGTGTCCAATAAGCTTTGCCAAGTACAGCATGCCATGCACTGCAGATGACAAAAATAACATGTATCTCATAGCCCTCCAGCAACAGCCCGTGAATAAATCTTCGTTCTGTGCAACTGATGTCTCCTGGGAATCTGTCTAAGAGGACAAATGAGAAGATTGCTACTCCTTGAGTAGCTATATTTTATGGAAATATATTTATTAGTGATAAGAGAGATTTACTTAGGATTGTTATTGCTATAGTTCGTGTCATTTGCTTGAGCCATGAATAAATAAATGATTGTTACATCAGCTTTTGAGGAGCAGACTCTCTGATCAAACCAGTCTAACCTGGCAATTGTTTGGGTTGGTTTCTTGCCACGTGTATTTTTTTTTTTGTGCGCAGTAAGTTCCCATGAAAGTGCCAACATATTCCCTCTCGTTGTGTGTTAATATTTCATTAGCATAAATCATGTCGTGTGTTGCAGAGTCTGACCCAATTTCTCCATGAGTACAAACCTGCATCTAATCCTTTTTTGTCATTTGTATTGCTGGGCAAATTCCAGTACTACTTCCGTTTGCTACAGCTACTGCCCCTACAATTTCTGCTCTCAAAATATTTCATTCTTTAGTCTCAGAGCTCTTATCTCACTTAGCAGCAGCCCCTTCTTTCACCTAAGGATTACACGGGCACAGAAGAAATGGAAACACCAAACAACTCCACAGCGTGATACCTAGAGTTGGGTTCTTTAGGGCCACAGTGGTACTCCCGTGGAGAACAGCAACCATCTGATGGAAATGCCCACAAGAAAAATTTTTATTCTCATCAAAAATGTTAATGTGTCTCACTTCAGACCGCAGTATTAGCTGCTTTATAATAAGAAAGTTCCACCAATTCCAGCAAGGCTTTACTAACTGGGCCAAAGCGCACAACATGGGTGCTGTATTCCTACAATAAACTGCATCATGTTTCAAAAAAATAATACCTATCAAGGAATAGAGGTGAATGATGACGCAACTTTCTAGGATATGTAACTGACTGAGGGTAAGTTTGTGTAGGGAAATGAGAAAATGCAAAAATACAGGTATTCCTTGGAATTTGCTCCTCTTTATCCAGGGTTAAGAGGCTAATGGAAGCACAGCTCACACAATGAGATCTTGCTTAAGAAAAAAAAAGAAAAAAAAATTTAAATATTTACCTGGTAAAAGAAATACTAGCTGATAGATTAAATATGCAGGTTCTTTGTTATCATTCCAGTAATTCCAGAACAAAAAGTCAGAGCTGAAGAAGGAGCAAATATCTGGTACAAGCCTTACACCTGTGCAAAGCAAGAAGAGACTTGCCACCTGCAGTTCTCTGGAGAACAGTGACCCCCTAGAAGTTTCTCAGTCCTTCTGCATCCTTCTCCACTTCAGGTGCATTTTTTTTACCCTCTTGCCCGTTGTGTATTCTAAAGGAATTAATGAAGAGAACCAAGCCATCTAATGTGTCAGGGTAATTCCTTCATTGAAACAAACCAAGCCAACATAGCTAAGTTGATTTTGAGGGACCTAGACAGATTCATGCCTCTGATGGTGGTCACTGGTGTAAATGTTCTGTGAGCAGACATTTCTGATGCTTTTATTGTTAGCTTTGGACTGATACAGGAACTACGTATGTGGGATGTATGCCTAAGAACCACAAAAGCTCCAGTTTTTTCCAGTATCAAATGTGTTTGAGCTTCAGTGAGTGGTGGATGCTCTAAATTTTGCGCTTAATGAAACATTCTGCAAGTTATGCTGTAGTTTCGGCTCTTCTCAGACCTGTGGCTATTGCTTAAATCTGTTGGTAACCCACAAGTCTTGTTCCTTAGGTGCTTAAATGGACAGACCCTGGTATTCAGTGGAAAGGGTCTAGACATGACTCCAAACATTTTGGTTGTGGGGTGGGTTTTTTGTGGGTTTTTTTTTCCTGGTGTAAATTATAACCTCTGCATCCCACATCTGTGATGTGGTATGTAGTAATACTAGAAGCTCTACACCTCATATCCCTTCCCACATGATGGTTTGCACCAACAATTGCAATCAGATCATGGTGACTTAGTACTGTTAGCTGAGTGGTATCACCTGATTGGGTGACAATTTTTCGTGACTCTGTAAGCTCAATAAATTCATGGAAATAGTCTTTATATAGAAAGTGCTATGTGGATGCACATTTTAATTTGTATTTCTACTTAGTAAAGAGCAGGGAAATTATTAAGTCAACAGAACTCATTGAGTGAATTGCTGTTCCATTTGTAAGCGTCCAAACCTACCACGTTTTTAAGATTTAAGAGCAGTGTTTCCATAGGCTTTATAGTATACTGTGCAGGGATGGAAGGTACCCTTTTAAGGGTGCTAGTAAAATTTGTGGGCTGGGACTCAGCAAGCTGGTTTAGGCTTCAATAAGGCCAGGGGGTTTAGCTTCCAAGTAGCTCACGGTGTAGTACTTGTATAACCATTCTAAATGTTCATAAAAAACTTGATTTTATTGCTATTATTGGAAAGCCTGAAAGTTCGCCCATGCAGTGGAAATAAATTCTTTAGTCTCAGATGCAGTCCCTCTCTTAGGCTCATCTTAAAAAATATATTTAAATAATCTTTTTAAAGCACCAAAAAGGGATTCATTCTTTATTTTGCTGGTCCCCTGTAGCTTGTTTATAGTATTTTTTTTTTTAATATATAAATCTGTCAGCAGCACAGGCAGTATTACGCAAACTGCAGGTGCACTAGTAGCCCAGTAAACCACAACAGACAGGGAATATGCAATATGCATATCAGATGACACTGCTAGCTTTTCAGTCAGAATAAAAGAACTATTAATCTAGCATCATTAGCTAGACATTCTATGCATCAACATGACAGGGAAACTTTTGTGCTCCACAGATTAGGCTAGAATCTGCTGAGAAATCCTTTTGAATTCACAAGTTTTGTTGTACCTTAATACTGTGCGTACAAATTACTGGCTCCTCCTTTAGTGAAGTTTCATGGGAAATCAGGTGTCAAACATGGTTTTTACTAATTAGTCTCACTTTTAGCAGGCTGTGTCTCACTGCTGAAGTGCTAAGTACCTGGGAGAAGATGACTGCTGAGACTTCTCTTGCTGGGCACCTTCACAGCTAGTGGGGAGATGCTTGTTACAGCTGAGGTTACTGGATGTAGTTACAAATAAGCCAATAACCTCACTTCTTTTCTCTTTCTTTTGCTTGCAAATGTCCAGCTGTGGAAGTAAGCACTCTAGTGTTTTATGGGGCACTAGTGGCAAGCAGGGAGGCTCCTGAGGCCAGAGTGCAAAGTGCCAGTCAAAGTTTAGCCTAAAACCGTGCCTGTAAAATGGGAATGATACTTAAGCCTTTTCTCTATCCTTTGATTTAGGTTGTAAATTCTTTAGCACAGAAGTTCAGTTGCTCAGTGTTTATATAGAGTACTCAGTAAAACAAGACTGGTGTCTTCTGTGGGGTTTAGGTATCGCTGAGATACAAATTAGTAGCAGCAAACTGTTTGAGAGGGGCAGATTAGCAAATCTTTGGATTTGGCTCTGATACGTGGTGCAGTGTGAAGCGTCCTGCCCCAACCCTGATAAAGCCATTCAGATGTGGGAACCACCCAAGGTATGGTCAGTGATGAACATCTAATTCATTGCAGGACTGAATTTTTTAAAGAGTGATGTGGAAACAGGACTCTTGTTCCCTGTTTTATATGGAGCTGGTGGTAGAAAATTTTTCTCCCTTGAAAAAGTATAACTTGAGTCCTAGCTGCATGGGAAATGACTGCTTGTATCAGTTTGCATGGCTCATACCCTCTCTGTTGAGGGTGCAAATGGAGGGCAGATGAATGCCAGTGTGCATGGCAGGCTTTAAGGGGCAGAGGATTTTCTGTTAAAACTTAAGCTAGGAGTGTTAGTGTCAGTGAGGCACTGGAGTAACACTACACCTCTCAGTAATAGGGAGCTTCATCCAATACCTCATTGCACTGTGTGGCTTTCTGTAAATATGGCTTTCCCTCAGGACAAATTGGTTTTGTTACAGCAAGCTGAGTGGCAGCTGATATAATCAGTAATGCTTGGAGCGGTAATTCTACAGGGCTCTAACTTGCATTAGCTGCTATGTTTGTTCTTCCCAGGGAAAGAAGGGCTTAACAAAGAAATGGACGATGCTGTATGTATTGCTCAATAGAATAACTTCTGCGCGCATTTTACTGACAGGAAACTGAGTGTATACGATACCATCAAACTGCTTCATTCCAAACCTTCTGCTCCTTAAAACATCAGACTTCTAACCTTCTGACGCTATTCTAAGGATGCTGCTAGGCCCTGCTGTGATTTAGGGAAATGAGGGTGCTGTTCCCTCTGTCACTGCCTCAGTGGGAGAAACCCAGTAGAGGAGGAATAATGTCTACGTGACGTTTCGCATGCTGCTGAAAACTCTTTTTGCTTAAGTCCTTAGGATTGACCTTTCTTAATTAATTGGAGATATAGTCTTAACTGCTTGATTGAAGGTGCAGGTTCTTTCAGACAAATGTCAGATGTTGCAAATTTGAAAACAAATCAAAGCAGTTGGAAGGGGAAAAAAAGTGAAAAATCTTGGCACCTCAGACCTGGCAATGAAATACCACAAGAGGTATTTTACTTGCTCATTCTATTTCACCCATTGCTCTCAGAAAGTTGCCAATTTTCTCCTGAGAGGTTGCGCAAATCTTACTCTTCCTGCAGGACAAGTGGTCATTTTCAGCATGAGTCAACAACAGTGAGCTGCACTTTGTTAGGCTGCTTATGCCTTGCGCCACATCCAAGCAGTCAGAAAAATGTAATGGTCCCCATAAAACACATTGCAGTCAGAAAAATGCAAAGGGTCCCCATAAAACATGTTATGTCCTGCCTTACTGAGCTGCTAGCGCAAACTTCCTAGCTGCTGAGTGCCGTGTTTCTAAGTGGAATGGAAAAGGAGCAATCAAGAAATTGTGGGCAGTGGGTTTCAAGCCTCCTGTAGGAGACGGGCCCAGCTAATGTCAATCGGAAACCAGCATTAGAGTGACCTGATTTATCTTTGCCAAGCCTTGAAGACATCCCGGGTGGGGGACATAGGTGCGTTGTTAACCTCAAGTATGGCAGGGTGAAGAGGAGCTGTGCTACTACACTATGCTATCATGAGCTGCCCCTTCCTCTGCCTGCACAGTCTGTTCTTGGCCTCCTCTCCTCCCCTTGTTTTCCGTTGTCAGAAGCTGGGTTTGCTTTGGCTCTTTATGTCTAGAGGTAGCGAGAGTACTTTGTATGCTTTGCTGCAGTGGTTTGTGCTTTAGTAATTCCAGAAGCAGAAGTCCCCCAGAGGAGGTCTTCAAGCCAGAGTAGAGACAGGCCCTAGAAACCATGAAGCACACGGCAAGCCTTGTTAGCGTGCATTAATTACCAGCAAGATTCTCATCTGCTAAGGTGATGGATGTTATTGCAGTAGATTATTTTGATTATTTTGTGTGGCTCTAGGACCAGTGTTAATATTATTGTAGATTTAATTCACTATTCTCCTGCAAAACGTACATGAAACAGCAAGACTCCCCTTATTTGGTAGCTTATGCTTGAGAGAAATTCTGTGTAGGAGGAGAGAGAAGAAATGGTACGGTAGAGCTTTTCTTCAAGTCAGGGAGAAATAAACTAACTTCCTCCTGAATGGGCACATTTCCTAGGGCCTGGATGTTCTGGGCTGTCTTTCTTTTTCCAAAGCTTATTTCCCTGAGAAGTTCTTATAAGTCTTCTCCTAAAGGACAGGACAGGATATAGTAAGGACAGGATATAAACCAGAAATTTTTGTTGGTTACAGAGGATGGAGAGCAGTATGAGCACATAGAGAGCAGGACTTAAAAGTTATCAGAGTTACATTCTAATCTGCTAATGGGATCGTCTAACGAGGGGGAGGTTTCTGCAACTTTCTGTGGGCAGAGCTTTTTGCAATGTTTGTGACATGGTTATGATTGCATATGGCTAAAATCCCTGCGTGACTGCAATCAAATGACTTAAGCCACAACCAGTCATCACCAAAGCATTCACTTAACACTATGGACCAGTGTAGGCTTTCATCCCAGGTAACATATTGCATACTTGAAATGATGCGCAGACTTAATGGTAATGCAATAAAGTATTTAGTACCTTCATCTTTCAGTTCCTATAATCATTTAGGGAGGAAAGCAGTAGTGGTTTTTCGAGTTCATGAAGAATTACAAGATGTAATTTGTTGTCAATAGCATTAAAAACTGCAGTATTGCAAAAAAACATTACTGCGATGACTGAGATCTCTGTGAAAAGGGATCATATATGTCATAAGAGCAGTTTAGGCCAGTAAGATAGTTTTTAAAGGTTTAGGTATTTTTTTATATATATTATTGTTAATATGAGTGAATAATTTCAGGGAAATGATTTTTACAAAAAGTGGAATGCTTGCCCCATAATGACCAGGAACCTTTATGGGAGGTGTTAAACTAGATGATAGATATTTGAAAAAATGCACATCTCTAACAATTTTTTAAAAGCATCTTTCACTAAAAGTGGGAACAGAACGCAGTCCTCCTTGGGGTCCTTCCTACCTGAATCCTGAACTTGATGCTCTATATCTGTGAATTTGGGTTTTGGTTGTATGTGTTGTGATTGGAGGTGTTTTGGCTTCAGTTAGCTTTTCTTTTCCAGCTTCTGAGTATTCAGTAATTTAACAACAGGGCAGGATTTACTGTTGTGCTTTGGGTCTTTATGCCTCAGTTAAAGGGCTGAAATGTTCCATTTATTATGTCTGTTAAGAAAATACATTTAGTTTTGACTAAACTGAGCGTTGGCAAAGCTTGGAAAGGAAACTGAAAACAATGCTTTTCCTTATATGAAAATATTTAGCATCTCAGTTCATTTGTGTATTTGTTCATTTGTTTCAAATGTTTCATTTATATGTTACAAAGTTAGGAGAAACGAATCAGAATAATTGAGTCATAATATTTTCACAATATTGAGATGTTTAGCTGGGAAAGTCCGAGTTTACCTCACTGTAACAACATATAATTGGAACAGTATGATCTGATTTGTTTTGTTTTTCTCTGATGGTATCGGATAGAACAGAAAACTTTATGCAAATTCTGGAGAGCCTTAAGCACCACCAGCATAACGCAGATATTTGTGCCCTGCACCCTGACCTCGTGCCTTTGAAAGGTTGGTTTCTGCTGTTGGTTGCAGAGAAATTAATTCTTGGTAAAAATAGGTAAAGTTCCTTTATCTGTCCGTCAAGCTCCTGTGAATTTTTCTCTTTTCCATGGCACAGAATTGACAGTGATAAATGCACAAAATGTTTTGGGTTGATAGGCAGTGTTCACCTTCCTACTTGTTCCTTTGCCAAAGGCATCTGGGTGAGTGTGTGTGCGTGCGGGATGTGAGCAGAAAGGCTGCTGTGGTCTGTCCACTCAGCTCTGCGGGTGAGTGGCAGTGCTGAGGTGCTGATTTTCACCATGAGTGGAGACAAAGACAAGCATAGAAAATAAGCCGATCTGTAGCCAAGCGTTTCCCATAGTTTTGCAGGTCAATATTGGCGACTTTTTCCTGAAAGCTATGAATTTATTCACCTGGCCATAGCGTGCCTGTATTTGGCACACTTCTGTGCAACGCACTTGAACTCCAACAGACCCAGGCTTTGTGCCCTCACTGCCTGCAATTGTAAAGGAATTAATGTTTTTAACATTGTTTAATGTGTAACTCAAACCGTGTGGAGCTCTGTCCAGTATGAAAATTCTGCCCTTCTGTAAACATAAATCAACTTAAAATTCTTTCTTTGGAAATCACCTGGCCTTTTCTAATCTGGAAAAAATCCCACGACTGACCCTCTTAATATTTGGGTTTAGGTCTCCCACGTGGTTACAATTGCAGCTACAGCTACTGCTGTTGCAAAAGTGGACACATCACACCATAATCCAAAGCGGATTGACAAGAGAGAATCTGTATGCCAGTTGATATCTGGTGTTTGAATTGGACATTGGAACTTTTCAGTAACCTAAGTGCATGAAGTTGCAAGGAAAAAAAGCCTGAATTTTAATGCATGCAGAAGTTATTTCCACTTTTGACTATATGCATTGTCATTTCTCCTTGTATTCTTGCCATGCTGATACCCCTGGTAAATCTGACACATTACAGAGCATGAAAGGACAGAAGTAGGTAAATCCTGCAGTTGGTGTTTCTCCAATGAAGTGATGCTTTCTAGAGGGGGAAAAAATGAAGTAATTTAAACTAGGTTTGTAACAGTCTTGTTTTTTGTTTTTTTACTTATTCAGCATTTCACAGACTGATTGTGTGTGGGGAAATCCCCAGAATTTGTGCAAGTGTATTCCACTTTGGATTTATGTTGGCTGGAAGAAAAGCTGTTCTGAGTGCAGCTTGAATGCATCTCCATTCATTAATCATAAACAATCTCTGGGTGGCCCTTTGCCAGGCAGGGGATACACAGCAATGCAGCACTGAATCACTTGGGCCAAACAGATGACTAGGAAGTGTACAATAGCTATCCAGAGGGGAAATGCATCTCCCAGAATCTTTTTATAAGCAGGTTTTTTCCAAGGTGACTTTGGCTAATATTTTCAAAACTGGTGCACTTTACTGTTGCACAGGGATCGCACTCAGAAACATACATTCATGGCTGTATTTGTCTCTGCATTTTGATAAAATATTAGTCTCAACAAAAAAATAAAACTAAGACTGCAGATGAGTATGTAAAAAAAAACAAAACAAAACAAAACCAACATGAGTATCTAAAACCTCACAACACTTGAGGTTTCTGTATCTCACACTAAGAGTGTAATCATTGATGTTTATCAGATTTTGTCAGGCTTCAGTTGGAGCTCCTAAAATGCATTGAAAGTTCCTCTGTAGAAGTAAGCTGTAAAAGCTAGGTGAAATTGTAGTAACTGTAGTGCCTTGCTGAAGAGATGCTGGGTCATACAGTAACTGATTATAGGACTGGCATTAGAGAAGAGAGTATGAGCTGAGTGAATTCTGATAGCCAAACCTCACATTACAGGCGAGGATTCCTTAGGCCTGAGTTTCTCGCATGGTAAACTTTCAACATTAGTCTTTCCCTGGCTCAAACATCCTGAAGATGTGAAATTGTGTGGAAAATAAACTGTAGAGTGTGCAAAATTATTGACAGGTAAACAAAAGAGAAACGAAGGAGAGGGTTAAATGGAAAATTAAGTGCCTTCATTGGCACTTGCACCAGAATCATCAAGTACAATAATAGTTGGGTTTTGTACCTGTATTTAATACAAAAAAAGATCACTCAGTGAGAGTTCCAGACATTGATTGGAGAAGGCGGAGTTATTGAATGCCTTCTTTGCCTCGGTCTTTACTACTCAGCCCAGCCCTCAAGAGCCCCAGGCCCTGGAAAAAGTAACGGG
>VXBO01010634.1:68057-147769 GCA_013400135.1 Rhinoptilus africanus
GTGCCCAGTGATAGGACAAGGGGTAACGGGCACAAACTTGAGCATAGGAAGTTCCACCTAAACATGAGGAGGAACTTCTTTACCTTGAGAGTGGCAGAGCACTGGAACAAGCTGCCCAGGGAGGTGGTGGAGTCTCCGTCTCTGGAGACATTCAAAACCAGCCTGGACGCGTTCCTGTGTAACCTGCTCTAAGGTGGCCCTGCTCTGGCAGGGGGGTTGGACTAGATGATCTACTAAGGTCCCTTCCAACCCTAGGATTCTATGATTCTATGATTCTATGATTGAAAGAGAAGAGCAGGGAGTTTTCACAACTGAGTCCTACAAAAGGAAAGCCCCTAAATTTCCAGGGAACTGTCAATGTTAATCAAATACTTTAGGTGCATCTGGAGTGAAAGAAAATACCCTTATCATTCTGCACTGCAATAGATGAGAGACTAATTACTCACAAATATGTAGCATAGATGGTTAGACAGCAGTCAATGCTGTATTTTAAATGTCTCATTTGAGCATTCTTCTCAGATGCATTCTTTGACTGCTGCTGGTGTTATTTACTTGACTATGCTGATGAAACTTCTAAACATCTGATCTATTTTCAATCTCCATTTTTTTTAATCAGAGTTAAATAAAAGGTTCCCAGACAGAGATGGATACCAGAAAATTCATGTCTGCCGACAGTCTTTCTGGTTTATAGCAATGTGCCACAAATCTGCCTAGAGAGAGTGTATTAGCTGACTGTCCTTAACAAAAATCAGAGCAGAACGTCAAACCTGTTTGCCTGGGAATGGTGCTGCTCTTACATCTACATTTGGCTAAGCCTGTTGCTGCACAGCTTCCTTTTCAAAATGATGGTTTCAGATTTTTAATGGACGTACAGACCAGGATCGAGGAAAACAAAAGGGGTTGTTTCACTTATTTTTTGAGCTTGTTCCCTGATTTTACCATTTAAGTCACAGCAATAGGCCTTATTGTTCCCTTACTGTCCTCTTCATGTCCCAAGGATTTCTGTCCCATGAACACCACTATGGTGAATGCTTTTGTGTGAGGGAAGCTATGCCTTTATGCACACAGCGCTGTAAGCATTGTGTTTCTGTCTGTTCAAGAACTGTTTTGAGCACAGTTCCTTTTTTGCTATTTCCTTAATCCGAACTTTTGTGTTTTAAAGACATGAGGTATATAGTGTTAACAGTCGCAGCAGCCATGTTACTTTTCTTATCCTTTCCTGAACAGCAACACACATCCTGAAGCATGTGTCACTGCTGTTAACTTTGATTCCTCTGCTCTGTTTCTGGACAACCATCTTTAACTATCTTTGGAGCGTTCTTTCCGTTACTGATTTAGTGTCAGAAGACCACAGGAACTTGAGTTGGAGCAGGCTTTTAGGGATTGTGGTCTCTTTGCTTTGGATGGTTATATGATTCCTGACTGCAGTGAGTGTCAGAGAGCAGATTGTCAAAGGCTGAGCTGCAAGATTTGTCGTCTGTGCATTTGCAAATCTCCTCTTGTCTTTGTTAGCCTGGTAACTCAACTGCTGAGCTCTGAATCTCATTTAGCTTGACAGCAAGGTGACCAGCAGGTGGCAGTTTCACACAACTAATACAAATCTGTTCAAACGAAAATATATCTGTATGTAAATACTAGCTGCAAAAGTGGATTTCTTTCGGTTTTACTTAAATTATAGCTTTTGCTTGTGCTTCGTTGCCCCTTTGAATGCTAGTGATGACAGAGTTTCAGGTCAATGACAACTGCCAGTTAGTTATTGACATGGCTCTTGCTGGAGTCATTGGTGCAGTACTAGACTCTAAATCAGCATTAGTTTTTGCATTCAGGAAAGAATTGCTTTGAGCGGATAGGGACTGCTAGACAAGTGAGTCAGATCATTCAAATGCTGATACATACCTCTGCATCCAAAGGCTGGCATATGTTTGAGTATCTTTCTGAATGTGGCAGCTGAAAACTTTCCGCTGACTTGCAGAAACTGTAGATCCCACTTTACCTAAACCTGAAAGAAAGCTGCAACATTCTTCTCAAAGCAGTGACGTTTTTAAACACAAAAATGCAGTTCTGCTTCATGACATGAAGCCCTTGTCTCAGTAACTGTACAAAGACACAAAAATTTGTCATTTACACTTGCTGGTGTGGCCTCTTTTAATTCAAATGGTTTGCTTTTTTGGTCAAAATACAGTTTTGTACTGTCACAGTAGCACCAAAAATGAAGGGATATATACATGGAGAATAGTGAGTGTAGTATAAAGCATTGCGAGGAGGATACGTGAGTGAGAATGAGTGAGTCTTTGGGACATCATCATCACCACATTCTTCTTTGAGGCTTCTGTTGTGATTTGTCTGGATAGTGACACACATCTGGGACCCTGAGATCCAAAACTCCTGGAGCCTAGTCATTAATAACTTTCAGCTCTCTCAGCTGCCAGATAGATATCCCTTCTCACCACAATGAATATTTCCATCTTCAGAATTTCTCCACTTCTACTTATGATGCGTTTAAACTGATCAATCTAATCTCACCGCTAGTGGGGAAATAAAGTATTAGTGAAACAAGAGCAGACTTGAGACAAACTCCCTCCAGAATCCTTTTCTCAGAGTGACCGGAAGCACTGTGTTACTGTGTTTCAGAAGCAAAAGTGACCCTGCACAGGCAGCTTGCCTATAGCAGAGGTTTGAGCTGTTGGCTACAGCAAACCCACGATCAGTTCCTGCAGACAATTCAGCATGAGGATGCAGAAGGAATTCCAGCAATCACTCCTACAGTTTTATTTGACTTTAGAACACACCCAAGTGGTTGTTGCTCCCATGTCAGTGACCAGAAATTGGCATTTCATCTTCTGTTCCTGCTAACCAAAGCCAAAATTCCTAATTTCCCTTCCAGTGCAAAGCTTTTGGCTTTGCACGCTTCTCTAGAGCAGGCAGTAATGCTTCCACTTTGCCAAGCCTTTAATTCTGCATTTTAATCTAGATGGGTTTTTTCCATTCTTTCTAATCAGTTGACAAACAGGCAAGGACCTCAGTGCAAGTTCTCCATGCATGCTCCCTGGTGCAAATCTGCAAGTTGAAAGTCACGTTTTCTGAGTGTAGCCTGGCGAGAAACCGGAGCTGATAAGGTAGAGGGGAGGTTTTTGGTTCCTTTTTCTTCATCTGGATGTGAAATCAGTTTGAAAATCTTGTGCTCTTTCTTAAGCATGACGGCCGAATGAAGATGCAACAGGTCTTGTTTTCTAAATTGGGATCAATGCCTTTAGGGAGGGGGAATTGACATTTCTACTACAGCTACATTAGTAGCTCTGTACATAGGGTCTACAAACACGTACGTAAGGGCCACAAACCTATATCCTCGCTGTTGGTGATGAAAAGGAATGTCCTTGACAGGAAATTCCCCCAAAATTCTCTTATTCCCCCCTTCTCTCAACTTTCTAACGGAGTCCTTTCCCCTAGACTAAGCAGAGAATGTTCTGAATGAAGAGATGAGCTGAGATCTGCAGGTGGTCCTGTAGGCAGCAGGGAGTACTGTCTAACCTCCCATGCTGCTTCTCTCCTGGGAAAAGCAAACATCCTGAGTTTTCAGAACCAACTGCACCCTTGAGAGTGCATCTGCAGGTTTCCCAGATGTTTGAAGGAGACCACGGAAAAGTAAATGCCAAATGAAGCAATGGGAACTTCTGTGTAGACTTACAGCTCAGTACAGTGCTATTGTTCTCTGTAGGTCTCTGCCTACTCCTCTGCAGCTGTACATCACGGGTTTCAGGGTAAGGCAGGCACGAGGATGCTGCTAAAGCTGCTGAGTCCTGTTTCTTTATGAAACTCTGGGGGCAAATGTGCTCAGAGAGCGCTCTCGACATGAATGTTTTCTTGAAGGGACCAGGCACTGGTGACTTGACTTTCTTTGTGACACAGTCAGTGCTCAAGCTTTTGCCTTGGTAACAGTGGCACGGTTCATGTTCTAAACAAACTAGCTAGAAGTAGCCTGACAGTGTGGTTTCTGGCAGGAGGTCTGATCTCTGATAGTAGAAGATCTAGCACCTGCTTAAAGCCCTAAGCTGGAAGAAATGCTGGTTGCTTAGGTTTTTGCAAGCCTGGGCCAATATCTGATTGTGAAAAGAGGTGTTGAAGTCCCTGGTTTACTCTGCTGAGTTGGGCACATCCCTTGGCTGAATGTGCCTTTTTCAACCGTTGATTGAGATGGGTTACTTGCACTGTATGAATTGAGCACCCAGAGTGTAAGCTCTAACGCAAATGCCCTTCTAGGACTTGCCTTAGTGTGCACACAGTCAAAGGAGATATTCCCATCTGAAATTCACATCAACGGTAACATGGATTTTGAATGAAACTCACTTCTATAAATGGTGAATATAGGTTGTGAGAAGTATCACTGAATTAATGTAACACGTCTTCCTTGTTCTTCAGTTTTGCTTCTGTGAGGAGAAAGAGAGGCGATTAAAGATGCGAGGTAAGAACTCCTTAAAGAAAGTCTGCTTCAGCAGACTCAACAAAGAGGGACTGAAGTCTTTAGTGCAGCATGTTACCGATTTCTATGCAGGACCACTGCAAAAGGAAATCCATTTGAGACTCCAGTGACAGCATGGAACAAACCTTTACGCTGCATCGCTTTCATAACTGATGAAACCCCAAGCTTTCTTGTTGTCTCACACTGCCAACTTCCAAAGCTAGTCATGCGATTTATGTGCGTAACATTCAATGATATTCTTAATCTTGTTTTCTCTTCGTGAATCATTTGAGATCTGCTTTTGATTTCTGCCAATTTCAGGTTTATTTTGGGGGTGGTTCTGTGTGCAATTTCTCAACAGATAGCTCGGAAGGGTGGTTTTCACTGTGCTGGTGCGCACAAGCTCTGGAAGCCAGCAAGTCACCCGACTGGTGTGACTGTAGGTGGGGAAGTTACAAAGATGCCCTGCTCCTTTCACCCCTTAACACCATCTGCTTTAGCAGCCGCTCTGTGACATGTGAAAGGGGAGAGGCTGGGCAACTGCTTCCAGAGCTAGCTCACCCAAGATCATCCGTCAGCGCTGCAGTCAGAGGCAAGCCTGCAAGATACACAGGCATACACGAACTAGTTTGAACGCCTAACTGCAGAGAGAGCCTGCAGTGACAAGGGCTTCGGTGTGCATTAGCTACATGGTAGCATGCCTGTGGTCCCAGACTGGCTTTGAGAGCAAGCACAGAAGCCTAAGCTTATGGGATCACCGCGGTTTTTGGTCCTCTTGGCTTGCTCAGCCAAGGTTAGTTCATATCTCACTTCCAGCTGCAGTACGGGCGCAGACTGGTATGTACTATTGTTCCTGTTGCCTGACTCAGTACCGGAAACTTGAACTAAACGTGACTGCTACTCATTCACAGACAAACACCTGAGCGGTTGAGGAGAATGGGTAGGCTGCAAGCAGACGGTGCTAAACGTGGCACGTGTGCGAGCAGCAGGAAGGGAGAAGCAAGGACAGGGTAGATCTTAGAGTATATGTGTGCGACCACTACAAATAGATTGCATACTTAGCTTTAAGAGTTGCCGCGGTCATTTGGGGGGTTGTTTTGTGTTTTTAGAGGGTAGTAAACCAGTCACATCTTGGAGCTCGGGAACAGACCAGGTGATCTCATAAAAAGTATAAAGTACAAAGAAATCCTGGAAATGTCTGTTCTGGAGCTTAATGTGTGTTAGAAAACACAAGTGCTCGTTCATGGGAAACTCTCATCTCTCTAAGTGCAGACATAATCTCAGTGTGAGAAATACGGTTGGCTTGGTTGTTTTTTACTTTCTTTTTACTCTAGAACTCAGCGCTTCTTGAGGATGCTGAGAAATAGCTTCACTTAGGCATCTGTGTGCAGAAGTTCTGAAGGATTTCATGCTTTCTTTTGTGCCAGATGTTTGGCCCAGTCAGTATGGGACATTACTTTGTGTGAAAAAATGTGCAGTAACTCTGGAGTGGATGTGGAATGTCCCAGCTTCAGATCTTCACTGTCTGAGAGGTCATGAGGGCTGTGGTGATTTACACTGCCCAAGGATTTAATCTCTAGTGCTGAGCACATATGAAGGCTGCATCATTTGTTCCTTATCAAAGCTGAGGTATGAATCAGAACTTGTTTCAGAGGGCAAAGTGGGAGGTGTGAGGCTCACATAAAAATTAAAAAAGAAAGAAAGAAAAAGACTTTATTGTACCATGCTTGCTTCAATGTTGCTTACAGTATTTAAAAAAAAAAAAAAAAAGTGGTACACTCCTTAGGAAGCATATGATTAGCAAGCAGTCTTGTACACAAGGCTATCCCTGAAAGGGCTGTTCCCAGCCCTACTGCAGATTTCTTATATGACCTTGAGCAAATCACTTAAGCTCCTATCAGCTGCCTCAGTCTGTGTTGCATGATGAGATGTGTATACCTCTTACTTCAGCTCTGCTCCTGGCCCTGCCTTGTAGTGTGTATCTCTGTAGAGGGGCAGTATTCTCAAGAACAGAAGGAAAAACAACACCCAAACTCACATAAAACCCATGGGACTATTTATTGATGAGGAGCTGCTGCAAAATTAGTATGTCTCTGTAGTCTGTAACATACAAAGCTGATGGAACAGGCTGTCCCAGTAGGAGATGCCATCTTCTATACCTGTATCATGCCCTTTCCTGAACCCATGTGAAATAAGAAGTGTGTCTTTTTTTTTTTTTAGGTTGTGTTGAGTGGGGCATGTCGTAAGTTCTGGCATTATTCAGAGAGTCTTTGAGATTTATTACAGCTGTTATAAAAAGTCTCTCTTGCCCTGCCTAGTAAATGTATCTGATCAGGTTGTTATGATCTCCCCCCTGGCGTCCTGGTATCCTTCACACCAGCACCACATTCTGATGAAAATGGGAAAAATGTGTTTGAGGAATTGTTCTCCGGTGAGCGGTCTGTACACAGAGCATGAAAATTCACTCCACATTGTGACACACTGTGTGGCTTGCTGACATTGTCCTCTGCCCTTGTTCATAGTAGTTATGTCCCTCATGCTTCTCAAGGAGGTCAGCTACCTGCTCGTTGGTTGTGACACGCCATGGCACATCTCTGCATCTAGCACAGACTTTGACTTTGGGGAAGGGCTTTGGCTTTGAGGTTTGTTAGACCTTTATTCATCCCACTCTTTTGATGTCTAATCAAACTACTAGAATTAGAAGCCTCATTGTACTAGTCCTGCTCTGTGGTCTACTAAAAGAAATAAGCACCTCCAGAAGGTGATTCGGACTTGGGTCACTCATACCCCTGGAGACAGATGCCTGTTGTTGTTTTGGTTCTGCCAAGGGAGTTCAGCAAGGTGTAGTGTGATGCTCCTAAGTTGGGTGATGTGATTTACATAAGCTTGCTGGAACGAATCCTGGCCTTGTACTCTGTGGGCTTTGGTTCTGGGTTGTTTCTTGCTAGGTTTTCACATATAATGTCATGCTATAAAATAAAGATGTGGTTATAGAATTTGTAATCTGAAATAGAAAAACTTTTTCAGTCAAATGTCAGATCGTGTTGCCTCAAATGAGTCTCAGCATTTCATTTCCTCTATTTTCTCTCTTGATTGATTAGGAAAGAAGTATAAGAACCTTTTCTAAGCATGGCTGTCTCTTAAACACTCACTCGAATCTATGAGGTAGAAATCCATTTATTAATTTAGTTATTGTATTCTTAAAGGTAAATGTTTGTATTTGCAGACCCAAAACTTTCTGAAATATCAAAATACTGCTTATATATTCATACTTCCCATGTTGTACAGCAGGATATAAGTGCTAATATTGACATGTTTAAAAAACAAAACAAAAAACCCCCACCACTGTAGAAAAAAAAAATCCACAACAAAAAGCAACAGCCAGGACATCTGTCAACAGCATTAATCCACTTACTTATTGAGCTTAAATCCTGTCCTGGGAATAAGACAACATCAAAGAGATTAGGAAGTGAGATAAAGCTCAGGTTCAGTTTGTCAAACATAATATATCCCTATGATTTTATACCACTTGTATACTCATAATTCTTGCAGGGCCATGTTCCTACCAGCACTGAGTAGGCACAGTTCTTGCTTCTAGTTCCCTGTTAACAAGAGCATCAGGTTTCTAGTAGATACCCGTTGATGTTTGCAGTGACCTTCATCCACTGCTGCCCACAGATGGTGATGGAGGCAGTCTTTGTCCTGTAAAAGAGGAAAGAATGGATTTGTCTGTAATTTCTGTGACTGTTCAGATCAAAGTCTTGCTGGCTGGTTGGCGCACGTGGTTTACTAGCAGGGGAGCTGCAGACTTCAGAAGGCTGTGGCTGGTGTATTGATTTTCCAGCTGTTGTTCTCTGGTGAAGTACACATTCCACAGACCTTCATGGGCTCTGGGCATCTCTCTTCCACACTTGGATCATCTTGGCTGGAAGAAGAAGAGATAAGGCACATGCAGTCTGAGTCATGCTTGCATTCTGCTCTTACCACCCTTGCTGAGACCAGCTGCAGGGGTACACTGGGATCTGCTGCAACCCTCAATTTGTTCTTGTGTGTATGGAGCCACCAACCCTGCTTAGGAGAAATGCATCTCACTGTTAGTCTAAAGAGAAGCATTCCTGCACTGTGTACAGTGCATGGGTGCTCTCATATGCTTTGCAGCTAATTTCAGGTTGTTATTTGAACAGCTGTGTGTGGTGGTCGGACCAAATTATAACGCTGCCTGTGAATCCTTTGGTCTCGGGACATAACTCAAAGTATAGCTGCCAGGAACATGAGAAATTGTACCATGACTCAGGGCAGAGATGTTCCTTGACATTGACTCTGACGTGTAGCCTAATATAGAGAGTGTTTCTTTGGTCTTATGGTGAACAGGTCAAGGCATGACCCGAGGCAGCTGGATTTGCATCTAGTCATCTAGTGGCAAAGGCTGCAGTTAATTTTCTGAGTGTCTCTTAAAGGTACAGCTATCCTCCAGCCTTCCTGCTGTCACTGCTGTCTGATCATTTAACAATAGCCTAAGCTCTAGCCATATTTATAGACTGTAAACCTGCATCATGATTTGCAAACAGTTGTCAGAGGCAAATATGATATTTGCTAAGTGATGTTTTTAATCTTTCTCTCTGCTTTTGTCTCTTCCTTTGGACCTCATTAGTAAAATGGTCCTTAACTAAATTGCATTTTTCTGTAGAATGCATGAAATGAGAAGAGGCTTATATTTGACAGAGCTTTCATTTCGCTTGATATGGTGTGGGGTCACCAAGCTACACGTAGGTGCTCCTTTATATCTTAATGTGTAACTGCGAAGTTACTTTTTGGAGAGTGATTCTTTGTTAACACGTCAAAAGGTTACTTGGTGACTTTGTAAAATATGGAAATGGATGGTTATCAGCCACCAAAATAGTGATGGCTGGTTTATCTGTGGAAAATATGCCCTTTTTCGCAACTTCCTCATTTTAGATGTTTATTACAACAAGACTTTTTCTGCCTCGTTTCATCTTTAAAGTACTGATATAAAGACCTTCAAAACAGTTTAATGCTGAGTGATTTAATGTTATCCACAGCTCTTCTAAGCACAATTAAAGTATACTTAAAGGTAGGATGATATGCATATATACATTCTTTTACTATGAGTCTGTATATTTACTTTTGTGTGTTATGTGGTCTGCCTTCACATATACATATATTCACATATAAGACCTGGTGTGTACAAATCTCGCGCTGTGCTTCTGCCACTCCGCAGAGCAGAAGTGTACACGGAGTGTGTTCTCATACTTAAAATGAGGTCTTGTTCCTGGCAGAAACTTGCCTAAAAACTAAAAACCATGCTGTTCTCCAGTAGCTCTGTGATGCCAGAATTCAGGTATCTCCAAAAGAAAACTGCAACAGAGTAGAGTTCTAAAAACTCTCTGACATTGCCTCATGTACTGATTCAAGCCAAACTCCAGGGACTTCTCTCAGTATTTCCTGAGATTGCCTTGTGCTGTAAGCTTTAAGAAAATTTAAATACAGGATCGGACCCTGGCTTTCAAAGGACATAATTTGTCAGGAAGAAACTTCCTGTGCATTACAAGCATTTATCTTAATTCTACAAATTTAAGAGGTTTCTAAAATTAAGTTCCATTAGTTTAAGGAGAAATATGATAATGCTTTAATGTTGGAGATATGAGAGTCCACAAATTCTTCCTGCTTCAGTGCAACTGAAATGCCACTGAAGCCAGTTTCAATATTCTTCCTCTCTTCATCTGGCTATTTTGGGCTATGGGTTCGACCGTAACATACCTGTCCATCTATGAAGTATTAGCTAACAGATTGCCTATTATTACTAAGCCCTTCAACAGTACAGAGGATATTATACTGTGTGGCTGGAAGTAAGCATTAATGCAGATATGCAAAATGTGGCTAAACAATGCCCTTGTGCTTGAGAACTGAGGTGGTGGGTGCTATTTTGGAGGGCAACAATGTGGAGGTACACATTTCTTTCCACTCTGCTTGCTTTAGGATTTGCTTCTTTGTGAGCTGGTTTTTGTTTTGTTTTGTTTTGGTTTTTTTGGCAACTCTTTGAACTAGAGGGAATATAATTAAGCATTCATCTTCATTTGATTAATCTGGGTTTTTCCATTAAATATAATGCTAATGGTATGTTGCAAAATTGTTCACAAAATGGACCTACTCCCCAGAGGTATTTGGCATCCCTTAAGGGAGGAAATTCTTCTAATAGTCTCCTATAGAGTCTATTAGAAGACTAATAGACTCCTATAGAGTCTGTTCTCCTAATAGACACAATAGAAAATTGTGCCATGGCAACTCAGTGATTAAAAACTGAAGAGGAAGATAGGAATGCCAGAATCCTAAACTCACTGTGCAGCCTCCATCAAATATTTCTCTGGGAGTGAAGCTATTAAGTCAGTTACTTGTGAAAATTAATCACGATGGTCTGATTTTTAGAGGAAAGAATGTTAAGAGGTTATGATCATGCAATGGTGTGACTAGGTAAGATATAATGGTGCTGTTATTAATGATAAGAACTTAAATGAACGCCTGTGGCAAGTGTCTCTCAGCCTTCTTTTGGCTTTGCAAGCTATTTTTGAAGGGCTGTCTCTTCTTTAGTAGGAAGTGTTGTATTTTGATAAAAACAAAACAGAAAAAGGGTTTCTTTTTTAAATGAAGGACGTCCTCGTTTAATGAGGCTTGAAGTATTTACAGGTGTTTCCTCATAAGTTCAAATTTAGTGGCCCCAGGGAGTTGAGATTCTCATAAGGCAGGAGCAAACACTCAAGTTTTGTATTTTAAGTGTTGCGCATTTAAAGGGCCAGGCAGACATGGCGTGTGGGCTGGTTCAGTCTAGCTGAAGTGTTTGGAGCCAGTAGTTATGCCGTCTGAAGCAGCAGAATGCTGTCTTATGTGAAACAAGACCATCATTAGTGCCACAGAAGGTAAAAATCTTACTAAAAGAACTTACATTTTTTTTCCTGCTGTACGACATTTTGACCTAATTTTGTAAATCTATGGTAAAAGCCTCTGCATGTCAGGTTCCAAATTTGATTGTTTGTTCAATTATATTTTGGTGATATCAAATGCCTTTCCGTGCATAATATCTTCCAGAGTTCACTGCTTTTGGAGGAACTGTATAGCATCATGAAGAATAACATAGAGCAAGGGAAAATATAGAAGTGGTTGTGGTTGGAGGATGTGATGACATCACAGGGTTCAGCGGGAACATGGGGCTTTAAAAAAGCTGAAAGAAACATCCTGACAGTCAGTTATCACATCCCCGTAAAGGAGCCAAACACACGTTAGCTATTAAAAAGCCAAGCAATCTTCATCCAAGAGAAAAAAGGACTCCGTCCTGACACAGAATATGCACTGGCAAAAATGTAAGTGAGCTCCAATTTGTTTTTCATAACTGCGATAAAAGCTGAAGATTGTAATCTTACTATGCTAAGTAAGCATTAGCATAGCATGGGAGACAATACTCATGAAGAGATGCATGGCTCAAGAGAGGCAAATGATAAGGCATGATGCTAATTTTCCAACAGGGATATTAACACAGGGCCGCATTGCTGCTTTGTTGGCATTCATCACTATGAATCAAGTGGAAGACTATGATTCATAAAAACAATAACAGGATGCAGGTATTATATCAAAGGTTACAGTGGTTACATACCAGAAAATTTTCCTTTTTAAAAGTGAAACCTGTGAGAAATCTTATTTCTGTGCCTTTTTTTGATATGTACTTTTTTTCAACTAATAAAAAAGATAAGGAACAAAGCAGGTTGAGGGCAATACAGTTATGACTTTACAGGAAATCAGATTTCTTGTTTTCAAGATAATTTCACTCCTCTTGGCCCACCTTTGCTCGAATAGTTTACTGATGATAATACAGGTAGGTGTTTGCTTCTTGAAAGATTTTTGTTCTCACTCTATGGATCTGTAGATGATGCTCATTTTTGCAACTGTGCTGCCATCCTTCGCATTTCACCATGCTGTTCTCTTAACCTGGAACAATACAATATACCTGAATGGAGGAAGCTAATTTCTTAAACGCTTGCCAGTGACTTACCTCCTTTGCAACTAACATTAATCTTCTTTATATAATAGCCTGTAGGTTGCCCAGAGATCAGTTTTCTGTCCATATGCCTTTCTGACTGTAGTAGCAGTTAAGTCTGTTTTCTCTGTTGCACATTTCTCCGGCTTTTTTTCAGTTAAACGCTTTGGAAGCTCAAATGTATTTTTGTGAAATCGTACTGTAGACTGTTAATGAGAAGCTCTGACGGCTTATTCAATCATGTTTCAATCTGTCTGACAAGTATTAAGCAGCAAACTGGAGCACTATGGCAACACACCTTCTTTCCCCCTTTATCTTGTGCTGTTTTCAGAATCAGCAGGTATATGATGTAGGGCATACTGCAAGTTGATTAGATTCAAATGTTGAATCTAATCTTCCACCTCAGAAGTCCATTAATGGTTGGTTTGTTGGGGTTTTTTTCCCCTGCAATGACAAAGCAATACTAACAACCTGATGTTTTAAGTGGAACAAAATTGGTAACTGAGCTGGTATTTTTCCTTGGCATTTTTTCTTTGACACATGCAGTGCTTTCAAAGGTAAGCAGGAATTACAAGCGTGTGTGAGAAGAGATCAAAACCTTTATCTTGATGTCCGCCATTCCCTGTTGATAGTTTCTAGACACAACAACTTCTGCCCAATACCTGCCCCTCCATGCCCCCCTGAGCTTCTCAAGATTTGAATCTCCTTGTTATAGCAATGCTTCCTGGCAGTTTTGAAAGCCTGCATGAGACATAGTAACTGCCTTGATTTGACTTCTACTTCTGTTGCTGAGGAAGTGCTTTTCACACCGGTCGGATGGAACAGCCAGTGGAGTGGCCAGACTTCTCTCTAACTCCTGGGCTAGTTGCTAGAGCAGCCTGGCGTTATGCTTACTAAGGCACAGAAGGGGCTGAGGGGAAATGTCTGTAGGTGGCTCCAGGCTGAGTCTGTGCTTGCTGTTGGCATTTGCTGTCTTTGTCTTCTGTGTCATTGCATGGTTAGGGGTCCTTTTTCCAACATGAAACTGTTATCTTATTAACCCTGCTTCTTTTCTACACCATTACAATAATGAATTATGTGCTTGGGCTTTGAAGGTAGACAGGAAGAGTATTCTGATGACTGGGATGCAGGCAATTGCCTGCTCTCCTGGAGACCCTCTGTATGACCGTAGGTAGGTTGCTCAGGTCAGTACAGGTGTTCAGGTGCCAGGTCCCAAAGGCTTCAGTGGAAGTTAGACTTCTTAGTATCTCTGTGAGTCTCCATTTGGTGTCTCTGGTGCATCTATATTTCCTGTTAGTGTGACCAGCTGTGGCCTCAAGTTTCCTACACCATCTGGTTCAAACCACCTGTGACCATATGGATGTCCCAGTGCCCACATGTGAGTCATTGGCTTGCTCTAAAGTATAAATTGATGCAGAGGCAGTATGGGTGACCAGGGAGCTTGGTGTGCGCTTTCATGAGCCCTAGGCTAATGAGAGCATAAAAGCCCTGCTCTGCTCCTTACCTAGGAAACAGGAGGAGCTTTCCTCTGCCATGCAGAGAGTTTCAGTGCAGTTAAAATCAAAATGCGAATGTGTTGCTCTGGTATTCTGGCAAAAGGGCATCCTGGATAGATGGGCAATAAGTCTGTGGAGAGCTTCTGAGGGGTGGGTGAAGCTGTTGCCCAAGTACGGGAGAAAGCATCCTATATTTGGTGCAGAGATAGATGGCTCTAATTCTGACAAGAGCAACTGTTTTGATTTGCATGCCTGTGGTACTGTGCTGCCAGACAGCCAGGTAAATGATACCTAGGCTGACACCTACCCATGCACTCCCAGGAATGGATGTCAGGCTTTGCCATTTCTCACCCTGCAGGTAAATTACTTCCCTGTGGTCTAAGCTGCTGTATTAATGGAGTAACCAGACTAGAGAGGCATATAACCACGTACTGGGGCACCTGTAAAAGAGACCTTTATCCTGCTTGGGATCTGTCAGAGAGAGCAGAGATTCTGCGATAACTGAGCCAGAAGGAAGACAAAGGGAGGCACAAACTGAAGTGCCAGTGAAAGTCAACTGGAGCCAGGCATTTAATTTCCTAAGGCTTCTTTTCAAATTTCATAGTATGGACCTGGTTTCTGGAGGAGACCGGATTAAAAAATAAGACAATTGCCAAGTCCAGCTTTACATGCTTAAACAGCAGCATGACTTGAGATTATGGGGATGCAGGTAGGTTATGTACCATTATGTTGCTGGAGGAAGCAAAGGGCACACTGGATGCTACAGCATTCTTACCTTACTGGTACAGAGTTGGTTCCCCATCCAGAGCTGCATTTGCAATTCCAGTCAAACAAAAAGAAAAAGGCAAAGGGAGAAATTTTTGATCTACCTGTAACTGGGTGAAAGGAGACTACGTAGAAGTCCTGGCAACCTCTTCCATCAGGACGCCTTGACTTGGGTTAAAATTGTTTTTTAGCAAAATTGGAGGTTTTAGAAGGAATGGTATCATTTACATACTTTTTCCACAGCTATAAAAATAAACCCCAACAACTAGGAAAAAACCACCAAAGAACAAAAAACTCTCCCAAACCGAAATCCCAAGAGTGACACAAGAACTCATTTAAATAGGTGTGACCTCATCAGAGAGCATTTCTCATGGGCACCTCCTGAAGGGTAATTTCCCACTTCTTCAAGGGACCCTTCTGTGGAAAGCCTTGCAGGAACAGAAGGAAAGCTAACAGAGCTTGCCCTCAGCTGCTATGGTCAGAGGCTCCAGGGAGTCTCGCATGGCTGGCCCTGCGCACTGGAAATCATTCCCTCGGGGTCACGGCACAGTGCACTTTGCAGGAGTGGGGCCCTGAGCTTCCGCTGAGCAAAACCCCAGAGAGTGTCTCAGCCTGAAAGCATCCCCTCCCACGTCAGAAGCGAAGTGACTGGTCGGGGCTTCCCGGCTTTTGGCAGGATTCTGCTGAATGGAAGCAGACCCACTCTGCAGCCCAGCAGCCCTTTGGGGAAGGGAAATTTCTAATGGGCAGCACCAGCTACTTTCCTCTTACGTGTCTTTATCCAGATAGTTACCTCATCTATGTTGAAAACAAAATGAATGTACCTTTCATGCAAATGGTTTCTGTTATGAGAGGGTATGCAAGCAGGTCGAAATTGTGCAGGAGTTTACATGTAGGTGATGCTTTTGGCTAGGTTAAAATGCTTTGGACACTCAACTCCTGTTGTGGTCCAATGTGTCTGCCAATAAGGCAGACATTCAACTATTTATCTGTTTCACTGACTGCTTGTATTCCCATGCAACCGAGACGTGTGAATTTGCACCTTTGAAAACCTCTTCCCAAAGACTTTTTAAGTGTATAAAGCCCTTTCTGCCCACAACAGATGTGGGGCTCTATACAGCCTTTCTGAAAGTATCAGATAATGAGGCTGAGAGGTGAAACTGCAATATGCTGCACCTTGTGAGTTTTAATTTTGGTAAAACCCCACTGGGAAAGATGGATAGTATGAAAGTTGAGCCCATCCATGCTTTACAAAGCAGGTGCAAAGCTCTACAAATGACCACATAAGCAATTCAATGGAAAGCTTGCATTACTAAAATGGAAAGAGTATTATGGGCTGGGAGGAATTAGGAGGTGCGGGTGAGACTTATGGTTAAGACACTTTCTGTCTATCTCAGCTTCCCCTTTGTAATAGGGGTTCTCTTGTTCTGAAACCTACAATTTTTAGTAGCCCTCATGGTTACATGGCCAATGCATCTAACTCATATTTGGCACTTGAAAACTTTGCTTTTTGCTTTCTTTTTCTTTTTCTTTTTTTGGTGAGAATAATCAAAGCAGCAGGGATTACTACCCAGCCTTTCAGGTTGTTTCCTGCGTGTCTTCAGGTCTCCGCTTGATTTTGTTTCTGTCCATGTGGAAAAATACTTTGCCAATCTGCAACACCTTCCCAGTGACGGAACAGAATGTCGGTTCTGCAGAGTGCTCTCCTAAATTCCACTCATTTAGACCATCTGGAGGTGTGAAGGAGACCTTTTTTAAAAGGACTCTAGTCAAAAGCATCCTGTGTCTCCAAGAATGGTGCAGGCAGGGTACAAGGGCACATGGGTCTGCTAGAATAAAAGGCTAATTTGGTTCTTGGCAATCTTCTAATGCAGATAAACATCTGAAAATGGAGATACTGGGCATAATTCTGAAATATACTGCTGTCAAACTACTATCTTTCACTGACTTTTGTAGTGACAGTGCTATGTAAGAAAGCAGAAAGAGACCTAGTCAAATGCTGCACTGAGTTGTTGGTAAGCAAGTGAAATATTTAGTCTATTGATTTCATTATGCTCAGAACCCTCCTGGGTTCATTTCCTTATGCTGAGCAATGAACCATCACTTGGTTCTTTTGCTCATGCTCTGAGTTCTTCTGTTTATTGTAGAGCAGATTCTCTGCCTAGATGTTTGCTTAGTGCTTTGCATTTAACTAAATCTTTATTGAAATACCCACCCGTAGTGCGACAAACAGTACAGACAATAATCCTCTCCAGTTCAGTTTTCCTTGTCAAGGTTGTCTACAAAAAATAATGGTCTTCAAAGGAGATTTGGGATGTGTCTAATGCATAAAAATAGCTGCTCATTCAGCCTTTCTAATGGGCCTTGACATGTAAACCTGGGGCCTTGAGACATATCATTTCACATGGAAAGGCTGTTGACAAGATAATGGAGCAAGCAATAACCAAACGGAATACAGATAAACATTTTCTGAGTTGTTTCATGATTTATTTGGCAATGCTGTACCCATGATTTTGTGTCTGAGCACATTATGGCAGGTTATTCATTCTTGGCGCCAGCCAGAGAATGTATTAGTCATGTCTGTATTAGTCAATTTAGGCCAGGTACTAGGGACCTGGTACCTACTAGCCACCCAAGCATGTTACCACCAACACAACTCACTAAGAAGGATCTTGGTAGAAATAACTGATTTTTTTGTTTCCAAGGGCATGAGTTGCAGATGGGTCACTTCGGAGTGTTTAACTTTTGAGTGATCAGTTGGATCAGTTACAAAAGGGACACACCCTGGAGGATGCTGAGGGCTAGGGATGAAGTTGAAATGAATAACTTTCTCTTGAGTGATTCCCTGTCATGTTACTATCTGCGATCTTGGACAGTTAAATGAATTTCAGTGCTTTGTTTCCCTGCCCTTGACTTAGCACAAAGCAGAGACACACAAAGATCACTCCATTTTTTCACTCCTAGAAACATATTGAGGAACACAGTAATTCGCCAGCAAGTAAGGACAGAGCTCATCATCTCTGATCATGACCAGGGAACCCTCCTTCTCCAATGCACTTCAAGCCTCCCACCCAAGCTTCCTATGCTTGAGGGAGCACAGAGACCTGAACAAATATTACACTATTTACTGCCTTGCGGAAATGGTTACTGGTGTTGTGATTAGAGTTAAAGCATCCAAGCTCTGGCTGTTGCCCTGAGAATGGCTGCAGTTGGATTTCCTTTTCCAGAACCACCTAAATACCTCTGTGGAGACTGGCAGGTTGTTGTCGTAAGAGCGGTACGAACACAAGAAAGCTAAAAGGAATAAGGACTGCTTTTTCTCCTGGTTGTATAGATTTGTAAAGTCATGGGTTTTCAAGGGGAATCTAATTGCCTAAGGAATGCGGATCCTCCTCTGCAGGCATTTCTAAAAGCACTGAAAAGTGCTTTTGACAGTTCTACTACAGCACTTATCCTTGGGCAGCCGAATACCTTCAGAGATTTACCAATTCCCTCAACTTTGTACAGGGATCCTGGCAGAGCTAAGAATTGTACTTAGATTTCTTAATCTTTCCTTGCTGACCCACTGCTATGAATGGTTGGGCAGACTGGATGTAAATACAAGGGAAGCTGATTAAATAATTCTCATACAAAGGATTGCCTGCCTAGCTGTTAGGAGCTACATTTCATTGATGTGCTCATCACAGTGATCCATGATGTACTGTGGAATATTATCAATATCACAGAAGCGGTCGTTTCAGTTCTGATGGCAGCTCTGATCACACAATTCATTTCCAAAGCAGCAACAGACACAGAATAATTCTACTAGCTTTAATACTTAAAAAAAAAATTTTTTTTTGAAGGGTTCTGTATCTGAAGTCAATGTAAAGCAGACAACCATTATGAAATATTTAATCGCCTGCTAAATGGACACTGTTGTCTTATTGTAAAAAGGTTTTGGTTAGACTATAAACATCCCAGTAATGTATACAAAGCTAAGCCACTTTTTTCTTTTTATTAGCCAAAGTTAACTGTGTATAATAAAAATGTCAGCAGACGCCTAATGTAGTCTGGTCTTCAGTATCCAACCCAGAAACTCACTAGTTTGTTAATTGAAATCTAAATTCCTCTTGTTAGTCAAGAGTTATTGCTTGCTTTTTGGTGTTACTGCAAATCAAAAAAGTTCTCTATTGTGTTTCTTGTCAATTTTTTTATTATACTTGGTGGTGAAAGAGGAAAAGAGAAAAATATTTACACTGTTAATGCTGATCAATTGATAAGGTTATCACATGTCAGTGTGTGAGCAAAAAAACTAGTAAATCTTCTGAAACAGTGACAAGCATGTCATTTGCTGTTGCAGGCAGGTAGTCATGCAAGCTTAAAGATTAGCAGTGTATTTCAAACTGAAAATTGGCCTGATGGGAAATCGTTCTGACTAGTTTCAAGGGATGAAGGTTCAAACTGATCTGCAGTTCATGTGTGTGTGAAGGCTGGTGGTGCTAATATGAAGTTTAGTGATCTGAAACTTGACACACTTCAATGCTTGCAGTCTTCCAACAGCTGTTTCGCCATTATCTTCCCTCCAATATCTGCAATGGTTAACTAAAAATGTGGCGGAAGATGCATTTTGAAGTTGCTTGGTTTAATTGTTTGGCGATGTCTTGGTATGCTTTCCCTGTCTGATCTCTTACTCAGACCAGCATTTCATGGATGTTATGAAGAAGCAGGCATCTTTAAAAAGATTGCACATAGATACTGTACTGACAAATATTTGGGGATAACAAATATCATGCAAAAATGGGATACTGTTGACTGTTGCGCTAGATACTGAGGACATCTCTCAGTTAGGTTCTCCAGAGCACAAACAACTGAAGGCTGGGGTTTATAGGGTTACTACCCAACACATTAGTCTGCTCAGTGCTTTGTTCACCTTGGGCAAAGGGTCTTGTGAAGCATGTTCCTGAAGCTCTTGTCAGCCTGTGAGCCTGGGGTTGGAGCTGCTCCCCAAAAGCCAACAGCAAGATCCGCTTTGGCTATGCCTGCTATGTTCAGCACAACTTGGACTCATACTCAGCAGAAAAAGTTATATTTTTTCCTAGGTGTGAACCAATTGGCAGAGGGATAACCAATGTAGAGAGATGAGTGTGTTGACCTTAACAACAGCACCAATGGAGTTGTCAAATCTTTATACAGTGTCCATTGAAATTGGCAGCCTTCAACCTTCTCTGTGCAGTCTGGGCGCTTTCAGGCTGAGTTGCAGAGCAGTCTGGAATCAAACATCATTATGGACTTCATTCTGTTGTCACTTGATACTTAAGAGTTAGTGGGACTGCTGCATTTGGTACCTTTTTATTAGCTGTAGTGTTATCCAGCCGCTTTGAAAGATTACTCAAAAGTCTTCAATGTTTATGCTAGGCTTTTGTCGACATTTAACAAATACAGTAAGTGATAACATTGATGAAAGGAACCTGAGCATATACACACATCATGGATTTGTACGGCTGCTTAACAAAAGTATTGCAATGAGCTAAGATGTATTTACACGTAGGAACTATTGCAAAGCTTCCTACTGGTTGGATTAGATTCCTTCTCTTCTTTCTTGGCTTCTGATGCTTAATACAGCTCCAACTTTGGAGAGCTGTTGCAAATCAAGATGCAGTGCCCATTAAGGAACAGCATATGGCTGTTCTGCGGTCCTTGAATTGTATGAGGCAAGCTGGAACACAGTAGGCACTTGAGCACTGGAACACACACTCTGCTGTTGCTTTTATTTGTTTGAATGGAATTGGAGCATGCAAACCTTGCTGCATTTGCAGCTCATGACTTAACAATATAATTAAAACTTGGTCCAAGGCAGGCTTCATAGTTTATTAAGACAACCCTGATATAAGGAGTTGGAGGCTACTAAATCCAGGTACTTCCTTTACAAAGATATTTTAATTATTTCTCAAAATGCTTTTATTTTAAAATGATCGTGTTTCTTTTGCTTTATGAGGAATTGTACACTGAAGCCAAAAGTCATTTTGCTGTGGTTCATCTGTAGTGCTCAGAGCTGGTACACACTTGAACAGTGGAAAAGCAGCTGTGCTAGCAATATTTTTATTTCTGGAGGTCAGCTTGGGGGAACTGAAATATGTTCTGCAGACTTTGGGTTTTTTTCTTCTTTTTTTTTTTTTTTTTGGTTATTCTGCTTACACCGGAAACTGTGAATAGGTATATTTGTCAGCTTTTACAGTAAATTTCTTCTTTACCATCCCCCAAAACTGGAGTTAGAAACTGCCATCCTTCCCCACCCTAATTCTGCAAAGAGGCCCTTCAAAATCAGTGTGATGACTCGGGGGTAAGATACTGCCGAAAGGTATAGTTCTGCCTCTCATGCAATCTGTAGCAGAGCTCATATTTGCTTTGGTGGAGTTGATGTTTTCACTCAACATAAAGAACAGCAGCAATGTCTGATGCTGAAGAGCTTTTCAGTGAAGTACAAATGAATAAATTTCAAACATAAATATCTTGTAAGACCAAGAAAGCACCTTTATGATGGTCTTTATTTCAGACCTCCTGTCAAGTATTCAGCTCCTTTTCAGAGGTCTCATCCCAAACCACAGCACTTTTTAGTACTGTCTATCGTTTGCACTCAGATAAATTAATACCAATTACATTTAAAAAGCAAAATGTGAAATACATTAAAAGCCCTTCTGGATGCTTGTATGCAGAATTAAAGTGACCTTAATTCTCTCTGTTAACTGCATTTCCAAAGCCACGGGATTCATGAGAATGCAACCCAATTTAAAGTCCCACAAAGAATGTCCACAATGGAAACTTATCGAGTAGCATATTTACAAATCAAAGTGCAGTAAAAAGGGGCAGCTAACCACTACTGCAATCAGTGGCTTTACAAATATGGGGCCTCCACGAGCTTTGATATATCCTATGGTTTTGTTCTGCTATCAATTGCCTCCAAATACTTCATTTAAAATATGGGTTGATAATATTGGCTTCTGAAGAACTGTGCTTTCTTCTACTTTCAGTTGTCGCAAGGCTTCGTGATAGGCCTTTTTAGCTGGCCGTAAGCTTTACTTTTCAAAACAGAGCAGAATTTATGGGTATAAGCTCTAAGATGTGTTGTCAATATAAGTGTGCGCAAAACTGTGTCATGTCCCAGATCACCAAGTTATAAACATCCTGGCCAGGCTATGAGCAAAGCTCTGTTTGGAACAGAAACATGACTCTGGTCCAGGATGGCACTTAAGTATACCTGCCTGTTTTCAAAAGCTGTGAGGTACGCATGTCAAACTAGCGATGAGAGTTAAATGGCTTTCCAAACGAGGATGCTTTTCTAATTTGAGTTGCATTTATAGCTTGTGTCTAAGTACAGAATATAATCTACTTCTCTGGAATATCTAATTCCTACTTTTTTTATATATCTACCTGGCCAGCAATTATGTTATGTCACAGACTGGATATCTACTACCCAATCTCTGTTATGTGTCTGTTGGATGTACTCGGTTGGATTTGTCCTTCGGGGGGTGTAAATCACTGCACTGCAGATTAGTAGCACTGAAGGAACAGAAAGCAGATACACTTAAGTGAAGTCAAGAGGAATAAAATAAACATGCTATTTTTGTGAGAAGCCTGGAGAAAATGGTATTTCAGCTTCAGGGATTAAGGAGGAAAAAAAAGTAGAATATAACAACACACTGAAACTTCATTGAAGGCAGCAGAATGAAAGGCTCAGTCTAGAGACAGTTTAAGGAAAAACATCATATTTAGTGCCTCTCTCTACTTTTGTTTTTTGTCTACCTGGCTGGTAAGTTTTGAAGAGGGAAGCCCTTTTTCACCTCCCCTCACAGTGTGTGGCTCACCGTAGGGAGGCTGATAGCTATTGCTTTTAGGAATGGAGTATTATCCTCTGTGTAACAGCAGCCACCCCTTTTCCTTGTACTGCATCCTCCCTGGCTTTCATAAATGTCTAGAGCAATGTGCCTATTTATTCAACAGAACATGTTCATTACACCCTGTGCCTGACAGGACAAGGCTTCTGCTGTTTATACCTGCCAGCGCGGCAGGGAGACCGCCAGCTCTGGCTTCCAGACCACCCTGACTGCAAGGACTGCGCAAGCTCTCATGCTGTGAATTATCTATGAATGCTCGTTTGAAAGAAAAAGGAAAAAAAAAAATTTCTCAGTATTGCTGCAGCTATTTAACAGCTGGAGGGAATTGCAAGCATACTTATTTCAGATTAGGTTGTCCTCGTGATCAATCTGTGTGATCACAGCATCCAAGCAGCAAAGGTAGAGAGAAAACCTGTGCCATCTAATGTCATGTAGGGGCCAAAAGACATCATTAGTTAAGGAACAAAATGTTTATGGGTCCAGGCTTCAGACACTTTGACTAGTAGAGCCTGCAGACAAGCAGGCTGCCATGCAGATTTTGGCTCAGAGCAAATGGCAGGAAAGGAAAATAACTATCACCTGCATTTTTTTGTTCTCAGCTTCTGCTCCAGAACAGCAGCCACAGCCTCGCCCCTATCAAGGTGTCCGTGTGAAAGAGCCAGTGAAGGAGCTATTGAAAAGGAAACGGGGAAATGTTCATAATGCCGCTGCAACGGCAGCTACAACGGTAGGAGAAAAAACAAACACAGGCGGAAAATTTTTCCTCGGTGGCTAAATGATTGACCAGCCCTGGCACCAGCTGGCAAATACTGGATGTTGCTGGCAAGAAATCCTTGCTTCTCTAAAGCATTTTGTAGGCGATGCAGCCTCATTCTACTTGGAGATACCATTAAACCTATCTTTACTTTAGGTGGAGTGCCTTTTGGGTCCTCAGCACCTTCAGTCACCATTGATTTAATGGAAAGGTGAAAGTGCTTTGCGCTTGGCAGGATTTAACTCCTAGGAACAGAAAGTGGCTTGAAAGTTAAGCAGCTTGCTCAAGAGAACAGAAAGAGATCAACCAGAGCCATCCTTGGCTATCTGCTTCTTGGTTTCAGCCTACCTGTATCTGTCCTCCCAGGAGGAAGCAGACTGTCTTGCTCCTCTCTGCAGAGGCCTTCCCTCTGCAACACAAGTTTAAATACTGTTTAAGGCCCCCTTGAGCTGAAGGGATGCGTGGACTGTGGCTGGGGTTATTGTAGTGGCTGCCAGACTCAGTTCTCCCGGCCCC
Organism: Rhinoptilus africanus; assembly: GCA_013400135.1. Lineage (NCBI taxonomy): Eukaryota > Metazoa > Chordata > Aves > Charadriiformes > Glareolidae > Rhinoptilus > Rhinoptilus africanus. The sequence goes on from VXBO01010634.1 coordinate 91,960, forward strand.
TCTGTAGAGGCAGGCAGGAACATTCAGGCACTGACATTGAAGTGGTAGCTGATAGTCAACTGAGAATAGATAATCTGCCCCTCAGTGCTCCTCAGAAGGGATTGAATTTAATGCTTATGGTCTTAATCCCTGGATGATTTTCTTCTCTCTTCTAGGTTGTTTTGCCCCATCAGCCGCTTCCTTCCTACTCACCAATGGGTAATGTTTCTGTGGCTTTCTAAGTGTTTGCCAGCCCTGTTGCAGGGAAGGCTATACTGAACTGGGTTTTAATCCTCTCCTGTTTTTTAGGCCAGCCTTGCATTGATATGGATGTTGCTGCCTCTGCCTTGCCTGTCACAGATGAAGGAGCACTCTGTTCTGGCTGGATCTCCCAGCCCTCTCCCACATCCTTACAGCCTTTAACTCAATGGACCACTTACCCTGATTATGTGTCCCATGAAGCAGCCAGCTGTCCATACACAGCAGATATGTATGTTCAACCAGTGTGTCCCAGTTACACACTGGTTGGACCTTCATCTGTTCTGACTTACACTTCTCAACCGCTGATCACCAATTTTGCAGTAAGTCAAAAATACCTAGGTATAAATGACAGCAAATTCCCCACTTCCTAGCAAGAGCCATGGGGAGTGATGGATGTAACTGGCATATTTTATTTAATTTCTATAATGTTGTGTGGTTTTGCATAGTTGTTCTAGCGCTGAACCTGTCTGCACTGTGCTGGGCATTAGTATGGTTTGAGGAGGACAAAGAGTTGTGGTTGTGCTGAAATCAGGCATACTTCACTGCCGTTTCCCCAGGTCTCTGCGCTCCTCCAGACTTTCCATGTTATTAACTCATCCACTGTTACTTGCTGTTGTCCTGGGAAATGAGTAATCTCTCATCAAGTCAGCAGCAGGGCTGCCACTGCCCTGAGTCTGTTCAAGTCTACGAACAGTTATTTACTGTAGGAGAATACTGTTTGCAGCTCTGGGATAATAATGTAGAATATTACATTTATTGTTGTCATCACTTCCAATTTGAGGAGCTGTTCTTCAGCTTGGATTTGGAATACCTGAGGAAGCAGAATTAAAATAGTTCAGTGAGTGGATGCACATTATAGTCAATAAATGCTGTTGTCTAGACAAGTACTTAGGACACAGTCCCACCAGAGATGTGAGCAGCATCTAGGGAGTTCTTAACTTTTTAATTCTAAACTTAAACAAGAAAAAGAAGTAAATGGGATTCCAGGAAACACATCCACCAGGTGGAGCAGGAAGAATGACTTGGCAATAAATTTCTCAAAAATTGCTATTTAAAGATGGAAGAGCAAGGCCAAAATAGCATGTAAACTGAGCAGAACATTTGGCTTCAGGCTGGACAAAATCTGTTTGGCTGACCCAAGTTGATTTGCTCTTCCTTAGAGGAGAAGGGCAGAGAATTCTGTTTCAGTTGAAGTCAAGCTTATTTTCCTTTCGATGTTTCAGTTCAGCTGCTGTAACTGACACACCAAATCAGCAAAGCTCCATGCCTGCATCCCGTGGCCTCACTGGTGAGGAAGGGCTATCATTTCAAATGTGGCTCTGCCTTGGCTGACAGGGGCTAGTCAGGATGGGCTGTTGCAGAGGCCAGAATAAGCTGCCTTCAACCTTGTGGCAGCAAAGTTGTGCCTACTCATTTGACTTTTGCAAGAGAGACTGACAAAGATGACAGTTTTCAGCACAGGGTGTGTAACTGTCTCGTGGGCTTACAGTGAGGGTGGGAGTAGGAACAGAAATTCAGAGGGAACTTGACATGAGTGTGAGCTACTGGTAGCAAGCAGCTGGGAGAGCCGCAGTCACCGCTCTCATGGGAGCCAGCGTGGGAAAACTGTCACGCTAGTATAATGCTTTACCAGAGAGACAGGAAAAGGGATGTTAAAAGCAAGACTGAGCATCCTTGGTCTGTTGTTTTGTGTCCTCCCCCCACCCCATCTGTCCAATTGTTTTATTTTGTTTTATTTCTCCTCTATTTTATCAGCCCCGAAGCACCACCCCTGCAGTAGTGCCTCAGCTTGAGGTGACGGATCAGCAGCCACCTCTCACGTACTTCCCGTGGGCACAGCCCCTCTCCGCACTGCCAGCCTCCACTTTGCAGTACCAGCCGGCCTCTTCCACGCTTTCCGGGCCGCAGTTTGTGCCCTTGCCAATCTCCATTCCTGAACCAGCCCCCCAGGAGCTGGAGGATGCCAGACGAGTCATTGGCACGCTGCCCATTGAGAAGCTGCTTCTAGAAGATGAAGACAATGATACGTATGTTTTAAACCATGCTCTCTCTGTTGAAGGGCTTTAGGTTGTACATCTGGGGCCTGATCCTCACCTACTCAGTACTCCACCTGGCACCAGAGTGAGTTTTGAGTACAGAGGAAAAGACGGTGGGGTGGGAACTTTACTTGTGATTTCAGTGTCCACCTCTAGCATTCCATGACTTGTGTATTATGTGAAACTTGCTTTGTCCTGAGGCCCAGCACAAGGTTTCTCTGCTGTTACAGTTCCTGCTGCCTCTCCCAGGCAGGCTTTTGATACTGCATAGTTCTTGTGCTCAGCGTCAGCACCAGGTGACTTTCATCCTCAGACACAGGGCATGGTCTCAAATTGACATACTATAGTGTAGCCATGGCCAACTGTAGCATTTGGTGAGGGTACACTTGCCTCTAAATATTGGCAAGACATAGTTCAGTAGGACTGCTTTCCAGAGCTCAGCGTAAATGCCTTGTGTGTGTGTCTTTGTCCTGGCTGTGGAGAAACATCAACCTGACCTAGGCCACTAGAAAACATTTGGAGGGTCTAAACTGACATCTTTCTTTCCTAAATTGAATTGCTCCTTTGGAAAACAGGAAAATTTAAAGTGTAGTTTTGTTCTACTGGTGCAGGTATCTGCATTAGTCTGAAAACAAACACCCCTATTTACAGACCATCACAAAGTAGCCTAGATGAAAGGTTTGAGTTCACACAAAGAGCTAACTTGAAGGTCTCGCCTTGTCTGCCATTGGAAGACAGCCGTGTAGGTGTGGGACAGGAGTTTGGAGTCATGGTCTTTCAGCTGCAGAAAATTTTTGAACTCTAAAATATCCACCTTCAAGACTGGGGGCTAATTTTGTGTCTGGCTGGTAACGCTGCACTTTCTACCAATGGACAGATTCTGGTCCCACTGAAGTCACTGGGAGTTTTGCCTCAGTCAGGATTGCAAAACATGGCCCTGTATCAGGAGGTCATTGAGAAGACAGGGTCTTCCAAAATCTGGACTTCATCTAACATGGAATTCATGTCATTACTATTAGCCAGCAATACTTTTGCTTGTTCTGTAGCATTTGAGTATGAAGTCGGTGATGTCGTGCTGAGCCGAGGAACCTTAGTGACCTCTCTTGTGCCTTACTGCTATGGAAATTTTCTCTGTCCTGTAGTCTCCCAGGCCCACAGGTGCACACATTTTCTTTACAGCTTTCTGATTTTCTTTCCTGGAGAATGAGTAGCTTTACTTTTTCCTCTGATGCAACTGTAAATATTACTGTTGAAGTTCAGGAGTGCCATGCCACAGTCAAATATACTTGCAAGAGATATATCCCCTTCTAACTCTGTTTATTGCTTTCTTTATAAATAAGGGGCTCTTGGCTGGTGAACACAATTTCTCTGGGTTTTTCTGCTTTCTAAAGCCCAGCATCCTTAGGTGATTTTATTTTTAGCAAGATGAACTGCAAAATAATTTATTGCACTGTTTATATTACCTGGTGTCCAGCATTCCAGTTGCCACCCAGGCAATATTTTAAGTGACCTTACAGTTTATGCCTGAGTGAAGTTTGCAAGCTCAGGTTGAAAGTTTCAAGGACTTCCAAAGTATATTTTTTTATTTAATATTGACAAATCGGGAATACATAAGCAATATCATGTAAGTGATCATACAGTTGTTTGAAAATAGCAGTAGTTCAGGTGCATTCAAACTAGTGGCTTACATTTGCAGAAAAACCCAGCAAAGAAATTAATTAGAAGGAGCTTAGTTCACCACTGCTTACTCCAGTTTTATAAGCACAAAAACATTCAGTAGGTAAAACTGGGATAATGCAGTTGTGAATCAAGCCTGTGGTTGCTAACATTGCTTTTAAATTTCTTTCACTCCAATGTATGTAAATTCTGTGTGTCAATATAAAACAATGATGAACTGTTTGAGAATTTCTTTCTGGGTTGTTCTGGTTAGAAAAAGACAAATTCTTTTTCAATAAAGATCTACAGTAACTTTCATATGCCTAAAGTGTTTTATTTCCTATCCAAAATGGTAACCCGGCATTGATTTAGCAATCAATTAGTTCAATAACATATGCACAGGCTAGAACCACAGATGAGCTGTTAGACTTTCTGCTAATTTTGTGCATTAAGGCAGCCTGAGGAGGAACTCCATGATCCAGATATGGGCTGGAGGCACTGTTTTCTCAAGCAGTCCTGCAGTTCAGATTTTAGTTCAATCACTATTATACTCTATTGGCATCCGTGGGTGCGCAGCCACAATTCATGCTGAGCTTGACTGCAAATCAGCCTAGCTGTAAAGGTGCATTTCTACTTCATGAAATTGCAAGAATGGACTGTCTACCACCACCTGACTAAAACATATCAAAGAGTGCTGTCTGGAGTGAAACAAACCCAGGGGCTGGTCCAACTGCCTGCAGGATGGCCTCCTCCTGCACAAAGAACTGTAAAGCTCCCTGTGCATGCCGGGTGCACTTGTAAATAGGACCTGGGGGAATGGAAGTGGCGAGCAGCTCTGTTCAATTCTCTCCAGCTCCTGCCATAGAGCCAGGCAACCAAAGTGAAGCGGTAAAGTGTTTTCCCTATCGCTAAGGGACATGTCACCAGCAAGTCCATAACTGCTATGGCTTGTGACAGCTCTTTGTCTTATGCATAAGATAAGGACTTGGTCCGTCTCACTAGTAGTTTGGATAAAGACGTAGAGCTGAACAGGCTGTTTACAAATACACCATTTTGAAGAGGCTGTTTGTTATCCCATCTGCTGACATATCACCAGTTCACCCCAACAGGTTATAAATACACACTATATGGTACGCTGGGCCCCAACACTAGGCTTTCTGGAGGATTTCAATACCTCACAGCACAAGGGTGAATCTCACCTGAAAGAACTTGCTGAAGTGGAAAGGAGACAGTGTGCCAGAGCTTAGGAGTGCTGAGGGCTCTTGAAAGCTGCAGTTATTTTGAGGTAGGAAGCCGTTTCCATGGTAGCGGGTCCTTGTGAGGTCAAGCCCTTTGGGGCTTATGGCATGGTTTTGTGGAACATTGGGTAAAAAACCCACGAAGTGGCTATGCTGCTCTGTAAAACTTTGCTCCCAGGGTGGTTCATGGCCAAACAGTGACCAGTGTCTTTATTTACTGTCTTAGAATTCTACATATTTATGCAGCTAAAGGTATGAGGGCGTATACATTGGCAGCTGCAGAGCGCATGAAATTGCTGCGAAGACTTGATGCCAAGGAACACAGAGGAAAGGTAATTCGGACCACTTTCTCCTGCAAACAGCAGTGTTTGGGATGGTCATGGGCTTTGCATGACTGATAGCCACTGATGCCCTGTAAAACCCAGCTCTGTCTCTCTGTTACTGCACATGAAGCCTTGGGCACTGATATACCTTGCTTAGATGCCTCTGGCAGGATCCTAAAATTAGATGGGATGAGAATGACCTTCTCTTTTCAACCCATGGTTTATAGAGTGATCTGAAACAACAATGGTCCAGGAATATATGTGTATGTTGGCAGCAGTGTCTGCCACCAAAGGTTTTATGAAAACAGATTTATGCTAAGAATGCTGCACCTAACATAAACAGCGTTTCAAAAATGCTAGACTTGGGTTGTCATCCAAAGTAAGGCTGAAGAGTGCAAGAGGGAGTTTAGCAGGAGCCGGGAAATGCCCCCCATCTCCTGATGCCGTGGATACTAATGTGTGGAATTCAAAATCTGCCTGTGAGGTGTCTTTGGTTTACGCACCACAATCCTTGGGATTCTAGATGCCATTCAGCCCAGACATCCTTTCCTTGTTTCTTGTTTTATGATAGCACCTGGTTCTAGTCTCTGACATTTTATCTGCTGTGCTGCTGTTTTCAGACTCCTCTGCTGGTGGCCGTCACTGCCAGGCAGCCAGTTATTGTCTATGATTTGATCCAAGCAGGAGCAGATGTCAATGCTGTAGACAACAAAGGGCAGTCAGCTTTACATCTTGCTGCAACATACGGGTATGCCCAAGTTCTTCAGGTAGGAAAAGCTTTTATGGTTTTAATTGCTAGCAGTATAAGCCTGCAATTAAGTCTTGATATTAGTGTCTTTAAATAACTGGCTCATAAGACAAGAGGTCAGTAAGCAACGAAAACTGACCAAAGTTTCCTTTTCCATTGTGTTAGGAATTGACTTCCCAGGTTATTCCTGTTTTAGATCTATACTTACACCTAATATCAACCTCCTGTTACAGAGGAAATGGCTTTAGCGTATCTGGGAGGGGGGAAGTAAATTCTTTTCTGCAGATTACAGCTCTAAATCTGCTGATGGCAGGCCAGGCAGAGGGGGCTTGCTCTCGCTTGAGCTCCCAGCGTTGTGCTGATGCTTGCGTTGGAGGGGGTTCCCCAGAGGCTGCAGGCAGCTGTGGGGTGTGAAAAGAGGGAGCAATAACACCAGTGTGAAACCCGCTCCGTGATGTCAGTGTCATCCAGGCAGCAGCAGTGAATTCCATCCCGACTCAAGCTAGCTGAAGAGAGAGCAGATGTGACCCAGCAGACAGAGCCAGCACAGGCACAGCCTTCAAAATTAGACACATTTTTTGGATTTTATGCAAAACCAAGATCCATCAAGAAGATTTGCTAGGGCATGTGAGAAACTAAACACTCCTGTGTGGACAGAATCTACAAAAGCTTTCATGACTTCTATGAGCAGATCTTCGCTTCCCTATTGCTTCACACATCTTTCCCATAGACAGGCTCTACATCTAAGTTGTGTGCCAGCCAGACTGTTAACAGCCCTTAAGAGCAAATTAGCACACTAGAAAAGGCACTGTGGGAATTTTTGGAAGGGATTACATAGCAGAGAGAGGCATACTGGAATGTGTCTCTTAAATGCTTAGCTATTGGCCATAAAATGGAATTTATAAAACATGCCTTCCTTGATTCATGTCATGACCAAGTAATAGGCAGCTTCAACGCAGAGTTTTATTGTGGCAGCTTGGCTGCTGCCGAGTTTACCTGAAGGCAGGGCACAGAGTCCTCTGAGAATGAGGGATGTGTCAGTGGAAGTGCCAGGGGGTGCCTGGCATGCTGGCAGTCCTTCTCCGGTATTCGTTAACTCTGCCTTGCACACGCCCTGGGCTGAGTCATGAGCAGGCAGTTAATGTATAACATTGCAGGTTCTTTGGAAAACAGGTGTTTTCATTCAGTGGGGAAAAATGGTTTACATCCAGATGATTCCAACAAAGCTTCCCAGAGTACATTCTGGTGGCTTGTTTGGTGTTTTTGAGGTTTTCTTCCCCTTGACATAAAAAGGGAAAATGTGCTCAGGCTTACCTTTCAGTGTGACCATGAAATGCTTTATGGTTGGCTTGTTTGTTTGTTTATTTTATTTTTTTTTCTAGTTGATTAACAATCTTATCTTTAATCATGAGGCAGCTCAGACCTGCTTGTCAATCTTTGATCTCTCTATATTATATTATTGTTAGGAGAAGAGAGCACAAACCCTAACTGTTCTGGATAATCTTTCAGCAAAAGGATTCTGTCCTGTGCCTTGTCTAACTTGAAAAGGTTCTGGATGAGTCACTGCACTGCAAAAGTTCTTAGTCAAGATATGAAAAAGTTGTTTTATTCAATCAAGCGCAAAAAAATGCACTATCTGTAATAATATAGACAAGGAGCTACTTGGCTGCATCACGTTGAATCTATAATTTTCTTAAATAGTTTTAGAATTTTTGCTCTCTGCTAATCTGAGTGATGCTTATATCCAGACCACTATTTCATGCCATTTATAGGCTCCGTCTCCTAATTGCTGCAGCCATTGCAACAAACTGTGGTTTTAAACTGTCACAGTGCTGCATATTTGCTGCACGTTAAAAAGAAAAAAGTAAATAAATCCAGTCTGAGAATTTCCAATGCAGCAAACTTTTAGGTAATAAAGTTTGGCTGTACCTGTCAAGGAGAGATTGTCATTTATCTTTGCCAAGAATGACTCAGAATAAATATGAATTGGTGTTATTGGTGCCTTTGCTTAATCCAGGATGAAAGCAAGGACACTAGCACTCTTGATCTGGGGGCAATGACTTAATTTTACTGTTCTGTACTGAGACTCTGAAAGGATACTATACTTAGGAGGGGTTTAGGAAACTAGGGAACACAATCATCTTGTGTAACCCTGAGTGTCCCTGTTAGGAAACAGATTCACAGCGTTAGAAGTCTAGTGTCAAATAAGGGCTTAGTTTGTAGTTAATGATAATTATATGTTTATTTGTTTGTTTTAAAATTTTGTTGGTTTTGACTGATTTTTGGCTTGGATAGTATTCTACTGATCTCAAGTTTTCTATTTCTCTGTTGCTCCTAGGTTATATTGTCACTAGGTTTCCCTCTTGATTTAGAAATGAAGGATTTTGAAGGTAAAACCCTTTGTACAAATATTTTATAGTGGTATCAAAAAAATGAAAAACTACTGGCTGTTTCATTGACTGATGGTCAGTGGTGTGCTAGGAGGCCAGAGTGGCCTCAGAAACTGCCGGGGGCGATTCATCGTTGTGTGCTCAAGTGCCACAGAATTCAGTGGTGCTGATGATCCAATGGTGATTCAATCAATGGCACAATTGGAACTGTATGTGTGCTGGAGTGCCCCAGAAAGTGCCTACACAGCCATATGGTACCTTTGAAACCAGAGAAAGGCTTGTGCCTTAACAACTCACGTGCAGAGACGCATATGCTCTCCCGCCAGCCCTTGCTTCCTCTCTGTACATCAATATCTTCATCAGGACTGTCATTATCTTCCTCCCATACTTATTTTTCCAGGCCATACCCCACTCCACTGTGCTGTTCTGGCCCACAATGCCCTGCTCCGGGAGCAGGGTTGCCAGACGTTGTCGGAGGAGCAGCAGAAAGGTCTTCAGCACCAGAGTGAAGAGCTGGAGTCCTGCATCCACCTCCTGGTGCAGACAGGAGCCTCCATCTACAGCCGGGTAAGGGATGAGCTCAGTTATCCCTATGCTGTGTGTTTGTATGGGAACTCTCTCCTGCCCTGCCAGATGCTTGTGCTATGCTCAAGCTATAGAATTGGAGAAGGAATGAACTGCTGACAGAAGGACTGAGCCCATTTCCCTTTTAAGTAGCTGCTTGCAGAGTTAGTTGATGCCTTCTTCTTGCAGCCTGAAGCAAACACTGGACTCTAAGAGGGCCACTGAAGAGGAAGGAGGTGCTCCACATTAGCTGCAGAGCTGGCCTGGAATTTTATCCAATGGGTTTATATAATATCTTCAGGTTGTTCTGCAGAACGTTTCTTATTTCGTTTTCTCTTTTTAAATAGGATGTGAAAAGCAACAAGACAGTTCTTCATTATACGGTCCAGGATGGGAACATCTCCCTGCTAAGATACTTCTTAGAGCTGAATGCTTTCAAGTCCAAGGACTTTGTCAACAACAAGGTGAGTCAGGCCATGCCTGGATAGGATTTGTGTGCACATCCGCAGGCAGAGCAGATGCCGAGGGCACTGTGAGACCCGTGCTGCAGTGGGAGGCTGCACGCAGACAGAGGCGTTAGGAGATCTGTGGCGTCTTGCAGAAACCAGTTATTCTCTTCTCACAGACATTTTTTCTGGAGGGGAAGAGCAACAGTTTGTGAATCTGATTTTTTTTTCCATGCAACTGCATTTTCCAGTAGACACTTCACCTGGAAAACAGTGACTGGCTTGAGTTGTGTAGTGAAGTGCAGGCCCCTCTCCCAGCAGGCAGAAGCTGACAGAATGAGAGAGCAAGATAACCAGGGAAGCAGTTACTTGAGGAGGAACATGAACTTTATTACATTAGGCTGAAGACTGAAAAAAAGAGATCTGCAATGATAGAATGGTTTGCTGTTGGCAGCAACATAATATTGAAAGACGGCAGTTTAGGGTAGCCACGTATGAAGTAATATCTCAGGTCAAACATGCCGTCCATAGGAAGGATGAAGCTCCTATTTCAGTTAAGGTAGATGGTGACTCTTTCTGCCTTAAATGTTATTTATAAGTCTTCAAGCTCTGTTTGTGCCTGGGTACAAAGTGGTTATTGTGATGGCTGCCTGCGAGTTTGAGCCTGGAGTATCAAAATATTCAGAGGCCCACCAAACCCTAACAGCAGCCAGGAGCGATAACAGGAGACAGACACGTGCTACAGGCAGTGAACTGGTGTCTCATTGCCAGGCAGGTGAAGCACGGGGAAACCAGCTCTCTGAAGCCAGGCAGCACTCTTGCTGAGCATGCAGGAGCCTAGGCACTGTGGCAAGTAGACCACCTCTGACTGCAGGCTCAAGACCCTGCTTTAGACACTCTATACAACTCTGCTTACTGACATGAAGTTTTGCTAAGTTTAGTTCCTCAGTGCAGGGTTTCTGGAGGCACAGCCATTCCTAGGTTGTATAAAGCAAGCTAGAAACCTTCTCAGTGCTGCTGTTGTGTCACCCATCCCCTTGCTGCCCCATACTTCACCTCCGAGCAGATACCAAGCAGTGACACTATCTTGCAGATGTATCAGTTTCACCTATCCTCCTAAGCAAAAATCCTGACATTCCTGTTCCTTAGGTGAGACATCGCTCTGCGCCATCAGCCAGAGCTTTGGCTCTTGACTAGCTGCACCCTCTCAGCAAGACTAAGTGGGTGATTCCCATCCCTGTAAGTGTCCAAGGCCAGGCTGGATGAGGCTTTGAGCAGCCCGGTCTCGTGGGAGGTGTCCCTGCCCAGGGCAGGGGGTTGGAACTAGATGCTCTTCGAGGTTTCTTCCAACCCTGACAATTCTGTGATTCTGGGTGCTTCTGCAGAAGGGTACCCTTGAGCAATAAAGGACAGAGAGGGGAGGACAAGGTCTAGGGATCCAGGGATCCCTGTTTGGAGAGGATTGGTGCATTAGCTTTTCGTTTCAACAGTTTCAGTCTCTTAGCCTTGCTTGTACTCCCTAGAGCATCCACATGCTTGTGTCCATCAGAAAGGAACTGAATGTTTTCGATCAACTCAATTGCTCAGTTTGGAAGCTCGTACTGCGTAGCTTCACTTTTTTTTCCCCCTACAGCTTTCTTTTCGACTGGAGGAAACATGTTTTGCTTTGTGTATGTGGGTAATAACACTGAGCTTCTGTCCTTCTGTACAGCGAAGGGCCTTATGCTGCCTTTTCACTACATTCTTTCTGTAAAAGATAAAGGCTCATTAGGCAGGTGCTAGCTTGTCTGTGGGAGCCTGCTGTTGTCTCTTGATCACAATACTGTGAGAGCTTCCTGCTGTGATAGGATCACTTGAAGTCCTTGGTCTTGTTGGTGACCTGTCTGGGACAGTGAGAAATACGATGTTGTTTGATACCCATCCTGGCTTTTTCACTCTTCTGAGTACACAGATGAAAAGAAAGCGGAGATGCTGGAGTCCATGTTTTGGCTTATGAGGCTCACCCACTGCTTGCTGTGGTTGTCTCATTCCAAATCCGTTTCGTTGTGGATTTCACAATGAGAAAAGCATCGAGGTCTTTGTGGTGTTTTTCACCTGAAGGATTCCTAGAGCCCACATACTGCTGCTCTGGACCATTGCCTCCTATAAGCCCTATTAAAGTCAATGGGAGGCTTCAAGATCAAACATTGTCAGATTGCTGTGTTTTTTTCACCCCATGCCTGGATTTGGAAGCTACCAAGTGCTTTGGCCACAAAGATGCAGCAAACAAATGCAGATGTTTCCATTTTAACGAGAAGTCCTATAAAGAGCTTGTAACTATCCCTTGACTCTATGGGATGATAAAATTGACAAAGATCTGCTTGCTCAGGGCTTGTAAAAAATGCCTAGTCTGAGAATAGTTGTTAAGATTTTGCTATTTTATTTTATGCTTCAGTGTCCCTTATGTCTTAGTGTTAAATAGGACCTGGAACTCATGTGTATTCCTTTTAACAACTGGAATACACGTTGCAATTTGTGTCCAATCCTTCCAAGTTCAGGACAATGTATGATCATTTCTGAGAGAAAAAAAATATACAGATGCCTCAATGAGACTTTTTGCAGACTAAAAATACCTTGCCTTATGCATTTGCTTATTAGGTTTTTCTCATTTAAAACCGTTACCAGTCATACCTGACTAGGCAGGGACACAGATTTCTACACGGTCTGGTAATACCAGAGCTTTTCTGCAACAGATTGCAGTCAGCTCCGTCCTGCGCCCCCCCGTGGCTTCACAACAAATTTTGGCTATCGTTTCTGTGCAAATCCTGTCACGGAAAAAGCTGGAGTCAATATATGCTTAAGTAGGCCCTTGACCTCAGGTCTCTTTTAATGACAGCGCCATGAAAATAAAGCCAAGCGTTACCTTCAGCACTCTGGGAAGGAACTAGGAGAGATTTGGAGCCCAACATTATTTATTTTGTCTGCTGCAGAGCCAAGCCACCTGCAGGCCTGTTTGTTCCACAATACCCAAAGTCACTGAGGGACACGGGCTGCTGGAGCTCTGGCTCAGCTGGACCACCAGGACAGCTTGGTACCTTTCAAAGCACCTCTTCTTAATGCCAGGAGTTTGTTGACCTGGGAGGAGTTGCACAGTCAAAGATGCCTGGTATCCAGGAGAACAGTCTGAGCCTCGCATATAACCTATACACTATTGGGTCTGCCTTTCACTTCTGTCAAAGTTTCTTTGCAACTTTCTGGCACTTGTAAGTGATTGTAAAAGGCAGTAGTGGAGATGTGTGGAGCACAAATGGGTCTACTGTTGTTAATCCTTGCATGGGCCATATGTGATGCATAGCACATCATAATGTGCTTTGCGTCCCTTAGATTGACTTAAATGTTTCCCAGTGAAATAGTTCCTATTGTTTCTTCTGGATAAATATGCATGGTACATGGCCTCTATCCTTCTTTTTTTCAAATAACTCATCAGGTCTCTGCTTACGTGAGGGTACGACTTAGCAGATTGATTAGAAATGTTGCTGATACAGGACTATTTAATAGGTGTACCCAAAGCATCAAAGCCCCCCAATTTGTAGTGCTCTATCAGAGAGAAAAATCTAAATCTACAAATCTCCTGCATGAGCAGCCATACATGGGAGAAACAGAGCAGAGATACTTCCTCACCTCCCGGTAAGTAATGGTGTGAAGCTTCTTCAGCTCTCATTTCACAAATCTCCAATTCTGAGTGGGTGGCACAGCTTATCAGGAGGTTTCTCTTTTTTCTCTTCTTTTTCTTCTCCTACATTAGGCACATGGCAACACAGCTTTGCACATGGCAGCTGCATTGCCTCATGACAAGAACCAGAAAGAAATCGTCCAGTTGCTCCTTGACCACGGAGCAGACCCGAGCATCCGAAACTTAGACAACGATCAGCCAATCCACATGGCTCCTTCTGGAAGAGCTGGGGATGAGGTACATGATCCGCATTTCTGCTGCTTCTGAACACATCTGTGCACATGACAGTTGTCTTCCCTGCCAGGGGAACAGTGAGGACAAGTCCTGTGACATGGGTCTGATGCTGCAGTGGTGTAGGCTTGGGGGTTCCCCACTTTAGTAGATACATAAAGCAGGCGTTAGCAGGTACTCCGAATACATCTGAGGAGGTGCCAATGTGTAGTTCTTTCATAATGGCAGCAAATCTCAAGGGATGATGGGGTTTCATGCCTACAGATATGAAAAGGCTTCTGGAGCTCATTGTAGTCTCTGGTATGTTTACATGTGTATTTAGTTACACATATACATGTATATAAGTGTATGTACGTATGTATTGGGGTGTCTGTATGCACAGTTTTAGATGGTATGTTATGAACTACTACATTTTTTTGCAGGTTAGGCATTTGCTGAAGAAAGGGAAAGTTGCATCTGCATTCATTTCCTGTCGCCGCAATGCCAGATCCTAGGTTGCCTGCAGTTTCTGGAATGGCTTCAACTTCAGCTTGCTAATTGCACAAGGCCTCTTAGAAAAACTGTGAGGATGATTAACCAACATCTCCCTGCTCCTAGAGTCTTTCAGCCAGGGTGCGATGACAGTGTTTCTCAACCTGTGGACCATGAGTATCATGTAAGGTATCAGAAGATGAGCTTTCAAATGGTTGAAAACTTTATTTTGTTGTCAAAAAATACTAATAAACCTCAAGTATTGCTTGCAAGCAAGGAGGCAAGCAAAGCAAATGGCTGTTACATAAATAAGCAAATGTTTGAAGTACAGCCAGCCTTTGATTTGGTGGCAACTGAAACCCATGATGGTGACGGAACACAAGATGGTAGTTTGGCTATGAAAGGTTGAGAAATACTGCTGTAAGACATGCTCGAGGCCTGCCTCTTGTTAGGTTCTGTACAGAGGTACTGGTTGAAATACTGACGCCTTTGTGATGCGCGATTACCTCCATTGTTCCTGCTGGCCTGGGAATGCAGGAACCTGAGGGAAGGCAAAAGACTGGATGGAAGAGGTCACGTCAGCCTGAGATGTCATCAGTGGCTGTATTTCACCTGAGTGAACGGATATCTGAACTGAAGAGCTCCAAGCGAGGGTTCCTGCAAGCTGCTACTACCCTATTTGTTAGCACTTTGTGGAAGAAAGCTGAAGCAGCTGCTGAAGCAGCATTGCCACAGTTTCTCACCCCACCCCAAGAGAAGAAGAGAGATGCTTGTAAGAGCAAGTACACGGGGCAGGTTCTCAGCAGCACAGGTTCATGTGGCTCCTGAGTGCTTCCCAGGGAAGGGATTCCTCTTTGAGACTTCTGATCCAATCCAAGTCTCCAGCTCTGATGGCAAAGAATAGCTCTGGAAGCACGTCAGAGTGGGGAGCTGAACCCTTACCTGAAGCAATGCTTGTGTAGGAGACAGGGGCTTCCTTTGGGTCTTCAGCAGCTTTTAGGCATGGACAGGGTAAGAAACCTTTGAGCCGTGTGGGCCTGTACGCAGTAGGGTCAGAGTGCAATGTGGTAAGTGCCCTCCTATTCTCATTATTATCTAAGGGGGCGTTTTAATAGA
Organism: Rhinoptilus africanus; assembly: GCA_013400135.1. NCBI lineage: Eukaryota > Metazoa > Chordata > Aves > Charadriiformes > Glareolidae > Rhinoptilus > Rhinoptilus africanus. The sequence continues at coordinate 107,131 of VXBO01010634.1, forward strand.
TTCTTCTTATTCTTTCAGTGAAATGATTTGTGAATTGCTGTGCAATCAACTGGCAACAGTGTCCCTGCTGGGTCAATAGGATTGAAAGTAGATGCCTGAAGGGAGTGAAAGCCATGTTTTGGCAACCCTTTCACAGAGGGTGTTTCGTCTTCAGTACGCATTCTGAATTATAGTCGCTGATTTCTCAGTGTTGCACAAGTTATTATTTTCTACCAGGACTGAACAATCAGATGAAGGGCAGATGTCTTAAATCACTGCAGTAACTTCCTTGATCACCCACTGACTAACTCAAAGGGACGGGGTTTTCTAAAGCACTTGTCTGTCTCACAGACCTGGGCTGTTTAAACAACCATTTAGCAGACTTGAACAAAAGCTCTTAAGAAATGCAGAGATCTTCTCAACTTTCTCAGCCCTTCTCTCTGCTGTTTTGTTATTGCTCCTCACTACGCTATATCTACAAACCTGTCAACATCCACTGACAAAAAAGTAGATGTGAATTTGCATGTGTTTGCATAAATTTGCATGTATCTGGGCATAGGCCAGCAAAAGCATGTGCTTTCTTACTTTGACGGGATGTTATAACAAGCCTTGAATTTAGTGATGATTGCGTTGGTCAGTTAGTACTGTGTGTCAAGACAATATGGTCAATAAAATATCCATTTGTTGAACTTGCTAGCAACAAAACTGTAAAACTGTGACTAGCATGTGGCATGTGATGCACTAGGGAAAATGTAAAGATTTTTGCCATCTAGAAATGTCTATGAGATGACAGAGGTACTTTTCCAGCAGGTGAAAAAAATAGATGAACTGTTTTCTAGAGCGGCTTTATCTCTTTATTGTTTCATCTGCCTGTTGGATGTTTAGTACAGAGGAACACCATCAGTGACTTTCAATCTGTAAACATCACCATCTCCAGAATATCAGGGAAAATACCGGTCTGGGAAGGGGTGGATTCATTCAAAGCATCGCCCTGGCAGCCTGTGCTACTGGAGTTGATAGAGGAGATTTGCAGAGGGAAGATCCCATGACTGGCCCAGGAAGGATTCGTTCTCTCTACAGGCACATCTGTGTACAGCTTCCCAAAGCTCATACATTAGAGGCCTTCTCTGAAGCCAGCCACAATCAACAAGCTGCTCGTATTGTCTTTGGACTGGATCCACGAGACAGTTGGAGGCTGCTGCATGTAAAGCACCTTTCCCTGTCAAGCCGGGCAGTTCCTGGCCTGTGTATCAAGAAACTTCCTTTGAAGGCTCAAAGGTGGCCTGAGCATTAAGTATTCTGTGCTGGGGTGAATTTCATTGATTTGAGCAGTATCTTAGTTCACAGTTCACCCCTCAATTTTTTATGACTATTTCAGGGGAAATGTATCGTTTATAACCTTAGCAGTACTGGCAGTGTGTGATACCCCTTTATTTGCACAGTTTATCTCTTCCTACCTGTGGCTTTGGATAAGTTGTTAATAACAAAGGCTTGTTATCGCCAAACAAATGTTCAGAGTGGCACCATAGAAAAGTCGCTAGTCGGTTGGCAAGGAAAACCTTTTGATCAAATACTCTGTGCAACTGGTAAAGAACGTGAAAATAAGAACCTTTTCTCTGTAACTGTGGGTTACTTCTGGAGTTATTCATGGCTTTCCTAAGAATGGGGTGATCCTCACTTTTGTGTAAACATAGTTTTATATAGGCTGGCAGAACTTCACCTGGCAGGGACTGATGAAATGCCAGTGTTTAGTGCTGTGCCAGCTCCGTTGGAGATATGACCCTAGCTACTTTCCTTTAACCCCTGCCTTTTTTTTTTTTTTTNATATATTCCTCATAGCCAGAAAATGCACAATGAACCTTTGAATAGTCCTCCTCTGTTGTGTTTTTTTTTCCTTGCTTGTGTCCACAAGACATCATTGTGTCAACAGCCAGCAAGCTTTTACTTGCATTGCATGTGTCACCTGGAGCTATTGACATGGAGTTGGGGAATGGTGTCTAAAACATGTTTGCAGTCCCTGGCATGGGGGATTGCAAAACAACTGTAGAAAGAGTAGCAAAGAAATAGGAAGAGGCTGCAGGGGATGGAGGAGAGCGCTGCTTACTTAATGGACTCTGACACAGACCCCAGTGCATAGGAACGTTTGCTGGAAATATCCTTGTCCCAGCAGAGCGGTTGGTAATTTAAGAGCAGCTAGTGGCATGCAGCATGAGGCCAACGGCTGTTAAATACCTTCTGTCTTTGAGAGCACGCTGTGTGCTCCCATCTCAGGACCTCAGCCACCTGCGAACCCTGGAGTGTGGAAGAGACAGTTCCCCACACTGGAGAGGTGCTGTCTGACAACATCCAAGGAACAGGAAGAACGGGATGTGGGGTGGTTTGTAGTGCTTGTGCTCACACTGCCATTCCTAAGGGGTCATGCCTAAACAGCAGCCGTAGGTTCAATGATGTGCGCAGCCTCTCCACGTCACACCAGTCTGCACACAGCAGTCCTCTTTGGAGATGCAGTATAACCACTGATAGCTGTACAGAGCTTTGCCACAATATACTGATAAATGTGCAGTCTGCTGGTAGTGTATTAGATTTATATATACGCCCGATACGGAGGTGAGAGATATGTTGTTAGACTGTGATACTTTACTTGACTTCCTTGCTGCCACTGTTGTGTAGACCGGGATACTGTTAACCTTGCTGTAAAATTTGTTAATATGAGCACTCTCCTTGTTGAATGCTTACTTAGCGTTTTCACATGCTCTTTCCTTTGCTACATGACAATACCTCTTCTCAGCTCTGTTAAGCTCAGGCCAACGTTGCCAAGCCACGGGGAGGATGTGGTCCCCCAATTTCCACTAGAAGCCCCAAATATCTTGCCTCAACCTTATCTTCTTGTGGCTCTTTCACGTTGGTGATAAAGGGCTTTGACTTGTGGCTGAAGGTGTCCTTATTCCTCAAGCGAGTGGCAGGAGTAGCCAGCACTAAGCAAGCTGCGGAGCAGACTGGGACAGTACAAGCGTAACCCTCCGGTAGGATAACGCTCTGGGGCTGAAGCACTGCTGGAACGACAATAGAGTGTCTCTGCGCAGGGGTAATCACAGCTTGAACTGCAGCAAAGACACAGCTGGCATCTCCTATTTATAAGCTTTCTGTGACTGAAGGTGTTTATCACTTGGGCCAACTCTGAGATTAATCAGGTAACAACAGGGGAGAGAGGAAGATATTATTTAAAGTTCTCAAAGTATTTTAAAGCAAGTTTTGGAAAAACAGCTGCTGACTTGCATAAGGTAAAGGAACTGTATGTTGGAAAGGTATGGTTATCTCTGTGTAATCTCCTTGTCTAGCATGACAAAAATGAAACATCCTGTCCAGGGACCTGGGCTGGACATGGAAAAAAATGCCATTTTTAGCTCATGCAGAACTTAAAGTGATGAGAACCCTGGAGGGAGGTAACAGCTCTGTTTCTGATGAAGATTGGGATAGAAGGTTGAAATAACTGGCATTATATAAACTCTCATTAAAAAATATTACTCTTAGTTCTTCATAGATTTCACAGGGTGAGGAAATATTGGTTGATTTTTTTTTTTTTTTTTTGGTAGAATGAAGGAAACCTCTCTATTTGCCAGCTGTATATGTGTCTTTGTTGCATCCTCAGCCATATGAGTAATTTCAGCTCTGGGGAGAAGAAAGCTTTTCAGTTAATTGCAGAAGTATCTGGAGAAGAAGGTGAGGATACTGCTAGTTAAATTATGTATTTGTCCTTACAGGCATAGTTAGTTTTTTCATTTGTGTTGGATTTAATATGGAGAGATGCTTCTTTCTTTCCAGTCTAGGTGCTCAGCTGAGAAACTAGGGGCTTCGCAGTCTGCCTCACCAAGTACTATTAAAAGGAGATGAGGTCTTAGAAAGGTCTGGGTTCATGCAAGAAACCGGGAATCCTCAGGTTTGGTAAATGCCCCCTTATCGACTTTAAAAAAATCATAATTTATCTTCTGTTCAGTTGATTACGCTGAAAGGTGGATAATACCTGCTATCAACAGACAAAACTATACAAAGGGCTACTGAACTACATCAGCCTCTCACTGAAACTCTGCCTTCACGGTGTTGAGCAGCAGCCAAAGATGTTTGGATTCATCCTCTGTGGTGTCCTGAGAGGCCTTTCTGGCACATGACTCAGGGGCTAAGCCCTGAGCTTGCATGGAAAACAGTGGTTTTCCTTTTCTGCAAGAGCCGCTAGAGAATATCATCATGGCAGCCTGAGCAGAAGCAGTGGCTAAGAAGGGGCAGATCCATCTCAGAGCAGGGTGCTGCACAGTTTTCTCTCTGAATAGTGTGCTGGGTGCTGAGATGCAAAAAGACATTTTATCTGCTGGAAATGGTAAGCAAGACCTTTCGTACTGCTGAGTAATTGCTCCTTGTGTAGGTTGCTGATGGTCTCTTTGCCTCGCCTTTGTGAGAACAGGGCCAGGATCCTGGATTGTTAACAGAAGAGAAAAGCACTGACGTTTAGCGCGTGAGGAATGAAGAGGCTTCAGCATGCATACCAAGTTATTTATTTGTATCAAAAAGAGCTGGTTTAATGATATGTGTTTGGTAAGGCAGCTTAGGATTTTTTTAAAAACAACAAGAACAACAAACAGGAAAAAACCCACCCAAACCACCATAACAACAACAAAACACCCCTGACTGTACAAGACAGGAGGATTAATGTAGTGAAAACATCATGTAGAAAATGTGTGAGTAGTGAAGAATAAACTGGACTGCGTTAGGCAGCGGAACTTTGCATAGTTCATGGGCAATTAATCTCATTTGGATACAGTGGATGTGCAAAACCACAGTCCCCATTAGCTATAGCAGATGTCACAGTTCCTATCCCTTCTGAAGAAGTCATCGGCCATGGCCGTGGGCGGTAGGTAGTCCATGCAGTCCGTGCTGGGGCAGGGGAAGTACTGCGGGCCCCTGTTGTCCATGTGCTGGGAGCCACAGGCGGTGCAGCAGCAGGGAGAGGTGGTGTATGGGGAGGGGGTATGGCAGGACCACTCCTCTGCAGGGTAGTCATAGGTCTTGGTGTCCAGAGCAGAGGGTGGGCTGTGGGTCAGCGGGGTGAAAGGAGATAGCTGAGGAGGAGAGCAGCTATAGTTTAATGGGCTGGACAGATCAGCTGAATTGGGCGATCCAGGAGCCTAGAGTTAGAGAGAAAAAAAAAAAAGGCAACAAAACCCAGGACATTTCAGGGTGTCATTTGGGGAAATGTGGACAGCAGACAAAATTTCCATGCCATTGCCTTTCTCAGCAGGGTCTGGCTACCCGGGGAGATGGTTCGGCCCTTGGAAGGCTAAAGCCAAGGGGCAGTTCCTGTAACATTAGTGTTAATAGGGAACATCTCTTCAAGTTAGACAACCACTAGCAGGAACTGGGCTATTTTTGCAGGAAGTCTACAGGGTCTGTAGAAGAGACATTCCCTGTTCTGCAGCCTTTGGCTGGGCCTCCCTGACCTCTGCTCCCAGTGGGAAACCACGTGTAGGTCCACACAAGCAGACTGCGTTGCTGTGACTGTACCCCATGCCCCTAAAAGCAGCCACATTTCCAAATCAGTTTGCTGCTGTTCTGCCCCAGGATGTGACTCCCTTCCCCATCTTCCCTTGGAGTGTGCCTGTGGCTGTTNGTTGATTTTTTTTTTTTTTTTGGTAGAATGAAGGAAACCTCTCTATTTGCCAGCTGTATATGTGTCTTTGTTGCATCCTCAGCCATATGAGTAATTTCAGCTCTGGGGAGAAGAAAGCTTTTCAGTTAATTGCAGAAGTATCTGGAGAAGAAGGTGAGGATACTGCTAGTTAAATTATGTATTTGTCCTTACAGGCATAGTTAGTTTTTTCATTTGTGTTGGATTTAATATGGAGAGATGCTTCTTTCTTTCCAGTCTAGGTGCTCAGCTGAGAAACTAGGGGCTTCGCAGTCTGCCTCACCAAGTACTATTAAAAGGAGATGAGGTCTTAGAAAGGTCTGGGTTCATGCAAGAAACCGGGAATCCTCAGGTTTGGTAAATTCCCCCTTATCGACTTTAAAAAAATCATAATTTATCTACTGTTCAGTTGATTACGCTGAAAGGTGGATAATACCTGCTATCAACAGACAAAACTATACAAAGGGCTACTGAACTACATCAGCCTCTCACTGAAACTCTGCCTTCACGGTGTTGAGCAGCAGCCAAAGATGTTTGGATTCATCCTCTGTGGTGTCCTGAGAGGCCTTTCTGGCACATGACTCAGGGGCTAAGCCCTGAGCTTGCATGGAAAACAGTGGTTTTCCTTTTCTGCAAGAGCCGCTAGAGAATATCATCATGGCAGCCTGAGCAGAAGCAGTGGCTAAGAAGGGGCAGATCCATCTCAGAGCAGGGTGCTGCACAGTTTTCTCTCTGAATAGTGTGCTGGGTGCTGAGATGCAAAAAGACATTTTATCTGCTGGAAATGGTAAGCAAGACCTTTCGTACTGCTGAGTAATTGCTCCTTGTGTAGGTTGCTGATGGTCTCTTTGCCTCGCCTTTGTGAGAACAGGGCCAGGATCCTGGATTGTTAACAGAAGAGAAAAGCACTGACGTTTAGCGCGTGAGGAATGAAGAGGCTTCAGCATGCATACCAAGTTATTTATTTGTATCAAAAAGAGCTGGTTTAATGATATGTGTTTGGTAAGGCAGCTTAGGATTTTTTTAAAAACAACAAGAACAACAAACAGGAAAAAACCCACCCAAACCACCATAACAACAACAAAACACCCCTGACTGTACAAGACAGGAGGATTAATGTAGTGAAAACATCATGTAGAAAATGTGTGAGTAGTGAAGAATAAACTGGACTGCGTTAGGCAGCGGAACTTTGCATAGTTCATGGGCAATTAATCTCATTTGGATACAGTGGATGTGCAAAACCACAGTCCCCATTAGCTATAGCAGATGTCACAGTTCCTATCCCTTCTGAAGAAGTCATCGGCCATGGCCGTGGGCGGTAGGTAGTCCATGCAGTCCGTGCTGGGGCAGGGGAAGTACTGCGGGCCCCTGTTGTCCATGTGCTGGGAGCCACAGGCGGTGCAGCAGCAGGGAGAGGTGGTGTATGGGGAGGGGGTATGGCAGGACCACTCCTCTGCAGGGTAGTCATAGGTCTTGGTGTCCAGAGCAGAGGGTGGGCTGTGGGTCAGCGGGGTGAAAGGAGATAGCTGAGGAGGAGAGCAGCTATAGTTTAATGGGCTGGACAGATCAGCTGAATTGGGCGATCCAGGAGCCTAGAGTTAGAGAGAAAAAAAAAAAAGGCAACAAAACCCAGGACATTTCAGGGTGTCATTTGGGGAAATGTGGACAGCAGACAAAATTTCCATGCCATTGCCTTTCTCAGCAGGGTCTGGCTACCCAGGGAAATGGTTCAGCCCTTGGAAGGCTAAAGCCAAGGGGCAGTTCCTGTAACATTAGTGTTAATAGGGAACATCTCTTCAAGTTAGACAACCACTAGCAGGAACTGGGCTATTTTTGCAGGAAGTCTACAGGGTCTGTAGAAGAGACATTCCCTGTTCTGCAGCCTTTGGCTGGGCCTCCCTGACCTCTGCTCCCAGTGGGAAACCACGTGTAAGTCCACACAAGCAGACTGCGTTGCTGTGACTGTACTCCATGCCCCTAAAAGCAGCCACATTTCCAAATCAGTTTGCTGCTGTTCTGCCACAGGATGTGACTCCCTTCCCCATCTTCCCTTGGAGTGTGCCTGTGGCTGTTCCCCTGGGACACAAAGCTTACCAGGCCCTGGTTAAAGCAGAGCGGGACTGGCTGGAAGGCATCTGAGGTGTAGTGTGAGGACGTCTGGAAAGAACTGAAGGCTGGGTCTAAGGGCCCTTCTGTCTGAAGACAGGCATCTACCAGCTGCTCCAAATAGCTAGGGCTTTCTTCACAGGAGAGGCAATTGGAAAACTGCCATGATGGACAATAGTTGGGAGTGGAAGAGACGGATTCTGCATCAAAAGGTGCTAGAAGAGAAGGTAAACCAGACAGCAGCAGGTTATTCAGTATCTGATTTCAGAAAGGGCAGATGTTGCTCTAGGTCAGGTTTCAGTACTCTCATGTGTTCAGTAGCCCTATGGACTTAGACAAGAAAAAATGCTCTTCAAGTTCAGGATTAATTTTCTAAGGAAGCAGACACCAGGAAAGAGAGGCCCAAAAGCATGCAAATCACTTGGGAACTTTAGTTCCCTTGCAAAGCTCCAAAGCTCTTTAAATATGTCTGGAAACATTTTGAGCCCCAGCCATTTTGGACAGGGATCCAGATGGAAACTCCTTCAGGCTCTTGACCCTCTGTCCTTCCTTCAAATGTCAACTGTTTACAGACCTAGAAGCTTGCCATGCAGTGATTTATGCTTCACAGCTTGGCAGATGCCTTTGCCTCACCCACTCTCCAGATGCAGGGTATCTACATCTGCAGGAAGAAGGGGATAACAGAAGAATAATTTGCTCTCTTTTCCTCCAAGGAGACAGATAGGAGACAAACTTCTGAGCTGACAAAACGGAGCAAGTCAGTGATAATGCAGCATTGCGTCCACGTAGCGTTACTGGCGAAAGTGCGAGTTCCTAGAAAACTGTCGGGCCAGATTCTTCCTGTACTGCAACATGCTTGCTAGGGGTTTGGAAGCTCACGGCAGATAGGACTTTTCAGAATTATTATCCTTTCATGCTGTGTTCAAATATGGTTAAAAGCAGAAGCCCTGTGCACATAGAGGGGCACAGGTCTGAAGGCAATGGAACTGCACGTGGGTCGAGTCACTTAGTCATCACTGTTTGCAGGTTCAAGGCGGCAGTGTTTAGCTGGATGTGAGGAGGAAGTGAGAAGCACCCAAAGTACATAAGCAGATGGAGACTTTCCATCCGAAAAAGCTTTGGTATGTCTCACGTTTCTGTATTAACATAAGCAAATTGATTCCTTTGATGGTTTCCTAAATTGATGATTTAATAATTTCCCTGTCCATACAATGTATATATTCACACCTGTACAACCTTTCAGGTCTCTCTGGGCTCACAGATCCTTCAATTATTCCGCAGCCAAAGCAAAGTGCTATTGCCCCCACCCCTTCCCCTGTTTCTTGTATGTTCACCTTAGGAGGAAGAAACTCTCCGTGTTGCTGAAAACCCGACACTCCTTTCACTGCTATGGACGCTGCTAGAAGAGTCAGAGCAGCCAACTCTGCTGGAGCTCAGCACTGTGCTCCAGAGCGACCTGGCCCTCTAGCTCCAATCGGACCCACAGGCTGCGGCTTGGAGAAGGTGATGCCAGCAGTGTTGCTCCCTAGGGGATGAGCATCCCTTCCTGAGGGGGATGTTGCTCTTTGCTGTGGGAAACGTAAACTGCACAAATGAGAGCATGTGAGCGTGCTCCTGGATGGCGTTATATGTACCCTGCTGGCCTCACTGCATTCTCATCTGCATTTCGTGGGCTCCTTTCAGGTGCTGATTGGCTGCATTGCCGGTTATCTGGCAGCGCCTGCCTCAGCCAAGGGCTGGAAAGAGTCTGAGCTGTGGGAAAAAATGGGAAGGGGGTGGGAAGGAACATGTGGATGGGCTTTGTACCAACCTGGGTGAGGAGGAGACACAGACTCTGAAAACTGGATGCTGCTGCTGCCCCAGGAAACCTGACCAAAGAGAAAGGAAGAAAAGGAATTGTTTACACTGTAACACAGGGGAGCATTTTTCTGCATGCTGAGGTAAGTCAGGATTTCGCTTCAGCCTATTTATATAAACCTTATTTACCTCATGGCTGTAACATAGAAAACTCCCCCAGCATTGACAGAACAAGATTAGCATATATAACATGATTTTTCCCTGAGCCGACAACGGCACTGGAGGAGCATAACACCAACCTGCTGTAAAGCCCTTGACACAGCACCTTCTAGTGCGCTCCTCCTACTTCATTTTTACTGTTAATTTAGCAGAGATTGTGGCTGCCTTTGAAACTAACATCTGTTAATTTCTAGGACCATGAATTCCACAGTGAGGGGATCCCAAAGAATTTGTAGGGATAAATATGATTGAGAATGAGTAATTAATAAATTGTGATAACTCTTGAAACGTGACTAAGATAATTGCAGGTTTCCCCGTGACTGGGCATCAGACTGGGTCGATGTGCTTGGTGCTGCTGTCACTTGAGAACCAGGTCTGACATCGCTCCCCACTCTAACACAGCTACGTGCCTCTATGAAAATGGACAGTCTTATTTTCTGAGGGATGCTGGAAGCTGAAGTTGACAGATCAAATCTCTTCTAGGAGCCTGACCTGCCGGAGGAGAGAAATCCACCCCAAAAGCAACAGGAGTTTTGATGCTTGTTGTTCGGGACCAGGATTTTACTCTGCAAATACAAATACTGGACTTTCCCCCTCAGTTTTAATTCATACAGACTTCTGCTTTATTTCCTTTATTCAAAGTGCTCTTGAGTTAGTGGATCATTTCCCGAGCAACAACTTCCCAACACATTCTTGTGCATTTAATTCACTAAATAGTGGCTATTCTGGGCTGAAAGCTCTCTCTTTCAGGAGGAAGAGGACTACCCCCTCCTCTCTTTGGCTGCAGAGGTGTAACAAGGCAGACAGAGCCATACCGCCGGCAGCAGGAGTTTTCAGGTTCGGCTTTTTTCAGGTCCACAGTGCAGCAGTTTATCCTGCCAGCCCTGACCTCTGGGGCCTCCCCAGGACAACCTGTACCTTTTGCAGATCACAAAGGTAACCTCCTGCACTGCCACTTTTCACTTTTTCCTGCGTGGGCAAAAGCAAGCGCTGTGTAAACTCGCTGTGGGAAGCGAAAACCAGTTCTGCGCAGCCCTGTGACACCTGGCTGTGATGAAGAGCCTGCTGCCGTTAGGGCTGGAGGGGAGGAGTGACCCAGCGTTTCCAAAGCCCAGCAGTTTTGTGCACTGTCCACCCAGGCCGCCCTGCCCGTGGCTTGCAGGCTGAGCAGCTTTTTGTGCAATCAGCTGCAACGAGGAACAGGAGGCGGGAGACGAAATCTGAAAACCATCCAAAGCTGTAAAGTCATGAATCAGGAAGAAGTAATGATTTACCAACCTCTTTATGCAATCCCTAGAGTGGCTGGAGCTAGAGGACTCCCACAAAGACTGGAAGAGTGAGAGAGAGAGAGAGAGCGAGCGTAGACGTGTGTGTGTACACACAGAGACCTCTGTCCCCTCCTTTAGAAGGGATGGGGCTGGAAGCTGCCCAAGTGACACAAAAAATATTAGAGACCTGAATTCAGTCAAGCACACTTGAATATTATGCTACGGAGTCCTAATGGAGCAGGATGGAGCTCTGCTTAAGGGGTCTTTGCCCACGCCTTGTGTTCTTTCTTTCTGCTAGCCAAAATTTGGGGGCTGTTGTTAAGTCCTAAATTCCCAGATACCCTCTGCTTCCTGGGAGCTGCTGTAGGCACTGGACCTCTGGTGCCTTCATTTCCTGCCTGGTCAAACTGGAAAGGAGAAAGCCTCCAGGGGCAGAGGGGGGCAGTTGAAAGCAGCTGCCTGGGGGGGCTGAGACTTGTGAAAAAGGGGGAACTTAGAGGAGCTTTAGTGTGACAGAGCTTTGCACTGGTTGCTCCTCAAAGCTGCACAGGTCGGGCTGAAGCCATGCCCTGGGGATATACTTCGCCTGCTGCTGCCAAACAGTTTGGTGCACGCTTCAGCCTGGCCAGGCCACATTTTAATGAGGGCAGTGACCATGGCCTGCCTTGCTCATCCAGCGTAATGATTCTGGTGCTGCTGTGATAACTGTAAGTTGGACTGAAATTTGTCTATGTGATTCTTCCATCCCAGAGTGAGTTACGTTTCTGGAGCACCAGCTCTGCTTTCTCCCTGCACTAATGGCTCGGACCATCGCCTGTTTAGGTCACTGCTGCAATTATTGTGGCTAAATGTTCTCCCCCATCATCACAGCCTGCTACACTCAGATTTTGGCACTTTCTTTGTTCCAACGACTACAGTCTTAGCAAAAAAAGATTAAGAGAGAATAGACAAAGCAGATACCAAAAGATTATTTTTACTTACCCCTGCACCAGTTGCTGCTTGTCGTGCTCTCCTCTGCTGCAGTAACTCCTTAACTGTAATCTTTACTCTAACACCTTGATAGACCTTGGGCTTTCCTGAAAGAATTTGTGGAAATTTACAAGATGGGGGACTTTCAGAGCATACAGCAAATCCAGAATGTTTTCAGGCACGCTCTACACAGAGTCTACTTGAGTAAACAGATGATTAACCTGTTCATTGTTAAGTCGCATGTAATCACAGTTTATAGCCCTCTTTAACACTTGCTAGTCAAGCTTGTAACAAGCAGACATTTCTGAAAAAGTTGGCATTGATTGTATTTAGAAATCATACGTGTTTTATTCTTTACTATCTCCTTCTTCCCCACCTCCCTCCAGGTGTCCTAATACCAAGATCCATCTGGTGCTACTGTTGAATTTATTTAAATCCTACCATATTTGCCACTCTTAAGTCCTGAAAATAAACGTGTGGATGAAGACCAGGAATAAAACAATGGAAATATGTTGGCAGTTACTCATAGGGCTAAACAAAACACAAATAAAATGAGTGCTTTCATTAATCACTTCTTGCAAAACCTAGATTATCTCTTTAGTTTGCTCATTCCGTACAACTCCCGTTTATTTCAAACAAACATGTGGGATGTCTTTAATCCACCAAAACCAATCAGCAATCATCAGTCACTACCTGATGAGGGATTTTTAGTACAGGAAATGTTAAAGTATTTACCTATTCTGAAAAATCACTTTCACTTGCTGTACTCATGCTAAAATACTTAAAGTCCCTGGCAGTTCTGTCTCTGACCCAACTTTCTGCTATTATTTTCACCCTACGAACACAAGCGGTGTCTCATCCTGCAGCCAGCTGTGCCCCAGGGGAGGCAGCTGGTTGAAGGTTTCCTGTCCTGTTGCTGCTGCATGCAGCAATAAGCGACGGTGCTGGATTAAGGCTTCCACCCTCATATCCAAGAAATCCCAGTGTATGCACTGTCTTTTTCTGCTATAGCCTCTCTCTGTTGATGATGGCTGGACAGCATCTTCAGCCTTCTGTCTGCCCACGCCCAGCCCTCGGGCTGCCCCCTTGGTGCTCTGGTTGAGGACGTGCTGTAACAGGCATAAAGGTTCCTCCAGGGGACCTTGAGGGGTTTGCAGAGCTGCGTTCTCAGCATCTGGGGAATATTCGTCTCTCATTTTTTATGTTTTGTTTCTATTCAACAAACTGAAGATGGGGAAAATGAGAGGAGGGAAGGTTCAGTTTAACAAAACACCCTGTTACCAGGCCTCCCTATAGCCAGGGAGGGCTGTGAGCCAGCAGCCCCTTCTGCAAGTTTGGGTTCATGCTGCGTACAGCCTCTTAGCTCTGGTCTGCACAGGTAGTTGGGCAGGGCTAGGGGTTATACTGTGAGCAACTTAAAGACAAACTAGCAGGTGAGGTATGGACACATCTATAACCCAGGGGCTGGCTGTCAGACAGCCCACACCCGCGGCTCCCATGGCAGGGCATCATGCCCCCAGGATCCTGCTTTTCTAGCACCACGAGGCCCCAGCGTGGTCTGGGTGTAGCTGAAGCATCGCCAGCAGGGCTACCAGCCGCCAGCTCTCCTGAACTGGCCGGGCTGTGGGTGGAAGGGGCAGAGTGATACGGCTGGGGCTGGGGGTCAGGAGCAGGGTGGCGAGGGNCGCTCCGGCCCCGCCGGCGCCCCCGCCGCGGCGGCCCCGCGGGCGGCCGGGGCTGGCACTTGGAGGGCAGGAGCCCTTCCCTGCCTCCTCCTTCCCTTCCTCCTCCCTGCCCTCCCCGCTTCCCCCTCGCTTGGGAGGCGAGGTTGCCTCGCGTCGCGCGAAAATGAGCCCCGGCGAACCCCGAAAGCGCCCCAAATTGGGGTGGCAGGGGGGAAGGAGGGTGGGAGGTGCGGCGGGGCTTACCGGACATCCTGAGCAGCAGCGGGCAGCGCCTCGCTGGGCACCCGGTGCGGTGGCAGCAGTAGCCCTCGCCCCGGAGCAGGTGAAGGGGGCAAGAGGCACCAGGCTTAAAATTTGGGGGCGAAGGGACCTGCTCGCCTGGTGGCAAAGCCAGGTGGATCCCGACAATATTATTGTTTTATCCCTACGGGTATAAGTTTGAGTTTTTCTCTCCTAATGCCAAGTATTTAAAACCTCTAGAAACCAATGATTTGACAATCAATGATTGCGCGATACTTTCAATTTGAATATTCAAAGGCTCCACAAAATGGGCTATCTTTTTGTGAAACTGAGCACATCCCCATCTAGCAGAGGGTCTGGGGGAATAAGATTTGGTGGGGCCGCCCTTCCCACCCTTTGCTTTTTGGACATTTGCAGGGTTTTATACATCTTTCCCTGTACGAAGCAGATGCCTCGACACCGGCTCAGTATTTTCCCCTCAGACGCACAGGCTGGGCTCCAGCCCTCTCATATTTCATTTGCTACCTGCAGAGAGGACTCTGCAAGGGACTGAACTACTTTTTGCACTATTTTTCACATTTTAAGGCTAAATACTAAGTTTTTTGAGCCAAAATGGCAGTGGGTGGGCGTGGCGTAACAATGAGGCTGCCCTGGGCACCCAGGGCGCTGAAGCTACCCGAACCCCACTTCTTTCCACAGCACTCCCTTCCCTCTGCCCAGATGCTGGCCTTGTATTGGAGTTTATTTGTGCTTTCCCCTAACTCAGACTATTTGCTCTTGCTGCACAAACTGGCCTCTCTCTTCCTTCATGCTTCAGAGCTGGCCTGCCCCATGTGCTGCAAGTGGTGGGGTTTCAGTGTGTGGTAGGATGACACAGGTTTTGGGGTAACTCTCCATCACTATACAATTCTGACATAGCTGGGTTTTTTTAGGTTGCATTACAAATTTTCCCTGGGCACCGCAGTCTCTGCCGTACCCTAGGAACAACTGGCTGAGGCAGAGAGCAGGCCAGGCTGTTAATAATCTACTAGCAGTTCTGTTTGGCTATTGTTGCAGCTGAATCTTTTCTTTTCCTTTAAGTTGAACAAATACACTTGATTTCTGTGGGGAGTGGTCGCAGCGGCGATGCCATTCCTTGTGCTGAAATGTGCCTCTGCAGCTCCTGGTAAGGCCAAGCCTTGCTTGGGGCAGCTCTGCAGGGATGCTCCCCACAGGCCCCTCGGGAGAGGAGCCCAGATGCAGCAAAACGGAGTGCTGTGCTGGGGGAGTTGCGGAAGTGGGGAGGGTTACAGGGGAGTACACAGACTTAACGGTTTGGGAGCTGAAGCCCTTGCGTTACTGTGGGTTCCTTCCCGCTGAAGCATCGGTGGTGGGTGGGTAGAGCCCGGTGAGGCTGCGGGCGCTGTGTGGGGGAGCCGGCACTCCCGGGAGCCGGGGTAATGTTTACCTCTGTAACCAGAGACCACAGAGCAGAGCATGCAGGCTGCTTGGCTCTAGTCGTGATGGAGCTGCACACCTTAAGGAAACATGAAGCACCCGTGCTTGGGGTGTTCCTACACGTCCTGAGCATTTCCAGGCTGACACAGGCCCTGCCTTGGTTAAGAGGTGAATGCCAGAGTGTTTCAAACAGTTCCAAGACAGCTAAAAAACTTTGTGTCCCTGATTCTGCCTCAGAGACTGGTGGGAATACAGGCAGACCGTGCCTGGTACCCCTGTCCATGCAAGGTCCTTGAAGAAGGTACAACTGAGACAGCGGATGGTGACTGCTTTGCCACTTTGCCGAACAGCAGCTATGGACAGCACTTCAACCTGGTGATGTTCGGTTGTGGTGTGGAATAAGGCTGCAGGCTCATGCGGGCTTACTCTGGGGGCACAGGGGCTGAGTGCAGGGCAAGGAGCCCTGCGTACACCCCAAGAGGCTCTGGGGCTCCTTGCCTTGGCCTGGCCCGTGGTCAGGGGAGCAGCTCTGGCTGAGCGGGTGCCACCCTGGGATGGCAGCATAGAGAGGGTGCAGCTTAGGGCTACAAAGGTGATGAGGGGACTAGAACACCTCTCCTGTGAAGAAAGACTAAGGGAATTGGGTCTCTTTAGCCTGGAAAAGAGGCGACTGAGGGGGGACCTTATCAACACTTATAAATACTTGAAGGATGGGTGTCAGGAGGATGGGGCCAGGCTCTTTTCGGTGGTGCCCAGTGACAGGACAAGAGGTAACGGGCACAAACTTGAGTATAGGAAGTTCCACCTAAACATGAGGAGGAACTTCTTTACCTTGAGGGTGGCAGAGCCCTGGCCCAGGCTGCCCAGGGAGGTGGGGGAGTCTCCGTCTCTGGAGACATCCCAAACCCGCCTGGACGTGTTCCTGTGCCCCCCGCTCTGGGGGACCCTGCTCTGCCAGGGGGTTGGACTAGATGATCTACTAAGGTCCCTTCCAACCCTATGATTCTGTGATGCTCCACAGCTGCTTGTGGTGCCCACAGACCAAACGGGGAGGCAGCCGGGCTCACCTCGCCCCACGCTTAGCACGTGTGTGGAGGAGCCCTGGCTGCTGGCTCTTTCCCTGGGCTGAGCTTTCCCTCTCTGCCCGGGACCCGACGAGCAAAAAGAAGGGTGCAGCCTGTGGGGTGGGCGGAGGTGAGATTTGAAGCAGAGTGAGCCGCTGGAGTTTGCTTTTCTGAGCAGGTCTGAACAAGGCTGGGGAATCAGGAAGCATTGAGAGGGACCCAAGCCCTGCCAGGACCAGAGCTCCAGGGTCCAGCTACAGACTCCTGTGGGGTAGAAGCAGGGGCTGCAGTGAGCCCCTGAGATGTGACTGAGCTCTGCCAGGCGTGTTGCAGCAGGACTGCTGGTGCTCTGGCTCTTGCAGCTGCTTCTCAGCTGTGCTGCAAGGGGTCGGGGGAGAGGTCTGTCTGGGGACAGCCTGTGCAGAGCCTTCACTTTTGGGGCAGCTGCCGAGATCCCTGGGAGCATTCATTCCATCCTTTGATGCCAGAACATACCCTGGATGGTTTGTGGGTGCTGGTTTAAACAGCCAGGGAGGTGTTGTCTGCCAGGTGTGGGCTGAGCAGGGGGCTTGTGTGGCTGCTGCGTGCACACCGAGGTGCAGGGACAATCCTGGGCTGCAGGATGAGGAGTGCCAGGGATAGTGCTAGGTGATACAGCTGTAAAAGAGAAGGCTTTGTGTAGAATGACTGGCGTGGCCTGCCTGGCAGCTCTCTGCAGTGTTGCTTACAGGGGCCCCATATTGCTGCCTGTTTCTCGGTGTCGTGCTGTGTCCCCAGTTCACGTTCCCCGGCAGAGAGGTGCCTGCAGGCTCCGTGGCATGAAGCAATGCTCTGGGCCCGATCCTGTGACCCTGGTGCCACGTATGATCCCTGGAGGGTGCTGAGGAGGCTCCAGACGCCCCTTCATCCCCAGGATTTGAGAAAAAAAAGCAAGGAGAGGGCCTTAAATCATCTCGTCACTACGCACTCTCAGGGCCTGGGAAGCTCCTCTTCTTCCTCAGTGAGGCTCTTGTTGCCGCTTCTCTGGGTGCGGGGCTGGGGGGCAGGCTGGGGCAAAGGGGGCACCCTCTGCCGGGAACGGAGGCAGCAGCGGGGACTGGCCGCACCTCGCGCGGGCTGCACAGCCCTCCTCCGCCTGGGCGTTTGTGTGTGCAGAGCTACCTCTAGTGGACATGGGGCCCGGCCAGGTCCTGGGGCTTCACATCAGCCTTGTTCCCGGTGCCAGCCCCGGGAGGGTGCCTCTGGCTGCTCTGGCCATAGCTGTTGCCCAAGACAGTGCCATGTTCCCAGCACGTTAGCGTTAGGCACGTCCATTTATGCTGCTGGGTAACAGATACCAATACACAGAGGCTGGGCTATTGAGGGGGGCTTCCCCCAGCTCCTGCCTTGCTCCCCAGCCCTCCCAAATCTCTTCTGATAACGTTGCTCTGTAGATGTAGTTTTAAGGTTTAGAGCAACCTGTTCTCTCAGCATCTGAAAGGAAGCACCTGAGATCCTTGTTTGTAGGAAAGGCCCATAGAGTGCAGATATTTTTCAGGCTGTGTATTTCACTTGTAGCACAGAGACACTGTGAGCAACAGCTTTCGTAAGGCACTAGAAGGCATCACTGTAAGTTAAATGTGTTATTTCCAAGTGATTGTAATTCTAAACAGAGCATAAAGCATTGCACGTTATTAGCATCCTCTGTTTGAAGGACCAGCTTTAGGATAAGAGCATACAGGTAATTAATTTACTTCAATAATGGTCCGTTTTTCTTTTCCTCTAGTTCTTATCTCTCATCAATAAGTTCTCCGCCCTTCGTAAATCCCCCAGATGGGACTTCCATCCTCTTTTGCCCAGGCAGAGTTATCGTGAAGGGGCGGCGTCTCCGAGGACTGCTCTGGTGAGAGCTGGCTCATTCGGGAGGTAAGCTCATTTGCCACAGTCATGAATGGTGAGAAGGAGTAAGATGAGGTGGCAGCATAGCTGGGGGAGTAGTGGACATCTTCAAGAGGATGCAGAGGCTGGGCTCCGGGGATGGCTGGGGTCCAACCTGAGCTTCGGTAAGGGGAAATGCCTCCGGACTCGTGTGCAGAGAGGCAGCTGGCGCTGGCAGGCAGTGCTTGCAGAGGGTCTGAGCATGCACCATCCGACGGGCCGAGACTGTCGGGTGAGGTCTGCTCCCAGGGCTCTCTCTGCGTTGAAGAGGGGAGAGAAGGCAAGAAAGACCCTTCAGAATAAAAGTGTATCCTGGAGGTAATGGCTTATCTAGCTTCGCTTCACCAAGCTGAGCTATCTCCAGAGCTTAGCTGGGAACACTCACAAGGGTTTCTGTTGCTCTGGAGCAGTATTTGGTGTTAAAACCATTGAAAGGAAACATCCATGTTGTCAATAGTGGGCAAGGCCTGGAATAGGCTCCCGTGGGACTGATCAGCCCTGACCCAGCAGGGCCCAGGAGCTCTGCCCTGGGGGGGTTGAATGGAGCCAGCAGCAGGGATGGGGACAGGCAACAACTTGGAACTGACAAAGGATATTTCTAGAAATATAAGGACCTTAATGGAGTAGTTTTTTGGAGGAGCAGGGAAGGTTGTTAATTTAGGAGGTGGTCTCCAACAGGAAGAAGGAACAATTAAACAGAGGATGGGAACAAAGAGAAAAGCCATTCCCCCTCAGCCCTGCCCAGTCTGCTGTGTGCTGTGCTGTGGTTGCCTCCTGTGACAGCCACATCCTTCCCACACCAGTCCCCCTGACTTAACCCCGGCTTTAAATTGGGTAATCTTTCATTGTGTGGCTGAGGACCGTAGACTCACTCACTAGTAGGAAGTGCGCTGTGTCATTAGGGAAGGATGGCAGGAGAGGGGACACAGAAGAAGGGCTGAAGAAGGAGCTGGTACCAGCTGCAAGGGGAGCAGCACGGTAATCCCCATATTGGTCAGTGAGATATGGGTCCAGAAGTGTCGGGTAGCCCTGAGCAGCAGAGGAATCGCATGAGAAGGGCTTGGACCCTAGAGGAGATGGGTAGACATCACTGACAAACTGCTTTGTGTTGTGGAAATCCAACTCAGTTGTGAAGGATCTTCTGACGCCATAGTAACCAGCTGTGGTAGGTGAGCCTGTGGGGGTCAGAAAAAAAAGGGTTGGCTAAAGGGAAAACATAATAGCAGCACCTGGGGAGCCACAGAGCCATGGACAGCTCTGCAGGTGCAAAGTAGAGCCCTTTTCTCTCTGGCATCACTCAGGGCAGGAGTCGATCCTGTCTTGAAACAGGTGTGTTAGCCCAAGTGCTTTTAGCACCTTGGGCTGCCCTGATCCAGTTGGTGACCTCCACCTGCAGCAAACCCAGGGTGCTTTGGGAGGCTTTAAATAGGAGGCCAGGGGGAGTGAGGTTAGTTTTGCCAGCCTTTGATTCTTTCTTGCTCTGCTGCAGCCCCTTGGGAGGAGGATGGGCTTACAGTTGCAGAACCACCAGCCGCTGTTGCAGCGTCAGTCCCCTTTCCCTCCCCAGGAGCTTGAGGGACAAACAGGTTAGTTCCTGGTTTCATACCTTCTCTTTCCAGCTCCAGAGAAAACTAGAAGACAGAGCAAAAAGATGGGGTTCTGCATGGTACCTCTATCAAGAGAGGTGGGAACTGCTTTCATTACCTGTCTTTCCTCTCTTTGGGAATTTCATGCAAGATTACAGGGGCCTTTCTTTTATTCTTGCTGCTCTAATTCTGATTCTTTTGATTACTTTCCTCCTGGGGTCTCTCTAAGGGGTGGCCCTGATGCAGTGCTCCTTTGCTCACTTAATGTTCTTTGGAGGAGAAGAGACAGGAGCAGTGTCAACTGGTATTTACCAAAGGTATTTATTGGTGGAGGAAAACCTTACCTGGCATTTGGGCAAATGGTGACTGTGGTGTGCTAGTGTTTCCCTGCAAAAGATAAAGATATGTTAAAAAATGGTTTTTCAAAGGAAGGCAGCTCTCTAAGCATGTAGTTGGTGTTGGCATAATTCAGATGCACATTTTGAGCGCTGGTGCTATCAGAATGAAGAGCTTAACTATGAGATTCCAGGCCTGGGGCCTCTGAAGTATTAGCAGATGTAGGCTAAGAAGAGATTTTGAAAGTCTTGTGTAGAGCTGATAACAGTAGAAATATTAAGATAACTGGCTTCTTTCTCATTTACTGCAGGGTCCCTTAATGCAGGCATAATGCTGAGCAGTTATTTTTATGTTGTCACAAAACAGGTCTTAATAAGCTAGTATCTAAGCCCTTGGCTGGTGAAAACAGGCCAATTCTGCGCTACCCATGTTCTAGCCCAGCTCTCTTTTTCTGTGTCTACCTGCCATGGAGCCACTTTAGCTGGCCTTTCCTAGCAGAACAAGCAGGCTGTGTGTAGAAGGCAGTTGTTTCTATTCCTTCTTTGGGTGCTACAGTAATACCAATAATAATAACTTCTTGGTCCCTAGATAAGGGAGAATTAGCCCTGAGTGAACCTGGTGCTCATGGTGGGAAATTCCTCACAAAGCAGTGGGCCAAGGCACCTGTTCCTCAGAGCAGAGCTCATACACAGAGTTTAATTGAGTTCTGTCTCTGGACCTCCAAAACCACAGAGCAGAAATACAGTGCCCACAGCAGCATTTACTTCAGCTGTGCTGTTGCCCTGGCCAGTGATGGTGGCATGCTGTTTTCAGTTTGCATAGCGCAAACAAGAGGTTCCTGCCATAGCAAGCAACCAAATTTAGAGGTTTAGATTTGAATTAAATTTGCCAGTGCTAGGACTTCCTTTTACTGCTGAGGGAGGCTTGCAGCTGCTCCCTGCTCCATCATGAAAATGAGCTCAGAGCCCACACAAGTCACACGGGCTGCAGGAGTGATAGGAGGTGTCAGGAAGGAGCCCTTTGGCTTGCAGGCAGATGAGAGTGTTCACGTCGCAGGGTCAGGTCTGGGGCTTGCACCTGTCTCCAGTTAGGCCATTTTTGGCTGCAGACCTCAGTGAAGAGCGTAGCCGGTGATGCGCACTGCCCTGCAAAGCTAAAGCCTCCACATGCAAATCTGGTCTCAGCAGACACCCCTCTCTCATCACCCATCTCAGTTTAGTAAAACCTTCTCCTGCTTCAGGGTTTTTCCCCACCATCTCCTCTCCCTGCCCATGGCCATCGTATCCTGCAGCCAGTTCGTGTCTGCATTCATTGGGGAGGAATCTCTTTGAAAGTAATGGTGCAGGCCTCTGCACTGGTGTTTAGACCCCAGTCTCAAGACCCCACTGGGAAGTAGTCTAGTACTATCAGCTGTCACCCCTAATGCTGTGCTTGAGGAAAAAGGTGAGTTAGGAGGTGCTGGTAGTTCAGATCCTACCTACAGATCAAAGGGCTGCAGTGATGAAAGCTGGGATGCTTTGCTGGGGAGACAGGAAGCTGCCAGCCTCTAGTGTGGAGCATTTCAAGGTACTAGTGTACCAAAGTTCATCTCTGATCTTGGCTGGCCAACAGCCACTGAAACTATCCACCTGTGTGCCATAGGCAGCAGGTCCTCTTGCACACACCTGTGATGGGTGGCCACTGAGCTGACATTAGCTGCAAGGGTCTTACCTGCCTTAACTCAATTGCAAGAGCCTCTGCAGCAGCCCATCTCTGGCCTTCATCATAGCAGGCACTCGCATGCTTGTAGAGACCTACGTTTCACTTGTCTCCTGGCTCCTTATTAGGCGATGAATGGCTTGGCTTAATTGAAGCCCATTAGTTCATTTCCTCCCTGCATTATTTCCTTTTAGTGCTGTGGGACTAGGGTAGCTGGATCTCCTGCAACACACCAGTGTGTCTGTTTAGCATCACTTGAGCCTATAGCATATTCAGCTGTTGATAAGCCTGATTTCAACCTGCCTCGTACATGACCAGATAGCGATGCTGGCTGTGTGGCTTCACTGCCTTGGTAACCCGGGATTGTGGCTCAGCTACAAGGCTGCATTGGGGGAACTAAATGTAAAGGATCTGGGCCAAAATAATGAACCAGTCCTGCCATGGGGACCTATGGTGCCCTTTGACCTTGCTTTGGCTTCAGCGTATCTCCTTTCTGGGCCCAATCTGTAGTACAGCAGCTGAAGTAATAAGAATTAGTAATAAAAGCAAAGGTTAGTCTGGGCAGGGCACCTCACTTGTTTGCTGACAGCAAGATTGCTGAATGATCTGTCCCTGGCCTCTGAGTGCTGCTGAGCATAGTGCTTCATCTGCATACGGACCAATCTCCCCACCTGAGAAAAGAGGGTGATCCTTTTATCATGCAGAGGGTAACTGCTCATTCATGCCTACGTGGTGGACGAGCTAAAGGAAAAAAGTCAGACCCTTCCTAAAGCCCTTTTGCCCTGCAGTTGATGGGAATTCAGAAGTCCAAATTGTGCGGTTTTCATCACAGTACACACTAGTTTCCTATCATTTGATGTGTGCAGGGCCTGGCTGTCATGAAATTGTTGCTGCCTCAGTAAGCAGCCCAGCAACTCACCTCTGATGAGCAATGACCTTTCCTTAGCAGCACACATCTCCTCCATAGACCTCCCCTTGCACAACAAAGGCTTACTGATTTTGGAGAAAAGATCATGTTCAAACAAAAGATGCAGCTAAATCACACTGTATATAAATATACAAAGGGGTGTTCAGTTATCTGCCATTTGCTTTGATTCTGGATTATATTATGTCAGATAAACAGAGCTGCATTTACAGCTGTTCTTTTCATGATACCTTTGAGGAAATGCGGATGTTTGCCCTGCACAATAACTTTTCATCTCTCATAGGGAATAAGCAACAGGGCTGATTTTGCGTTAGATAGACACACAACTGCTAAGCTTTGGAATACAAAGCAAAGGGCAATAAAGCAAGCAGAAGTGTTTTACAGTTCCTAGGGCTTTTGATTGCAGCAGTTGAAGCTGCTGCCTCCAGAAAGGGAGCAGGTAAAGCATGATAGTCATCAACCAGGAGCTGTTTTCTCAGTGAGTGCAAACACAGCAGTTGCTTCCTGCTGCTCCCCAAAGCAGTTTTCCTAAAAGCCTGCCTGGTGGGAGCATGTTTCCTGGTGACTGTCTGTGGCTGGGAGGGAGTCTTCTGCCTTTCTGCATTAGCTGAAGGCTGTGAAGAGATCGATGGCTAGATCTTGCTTTGTTTGTGCTGGTTTTCTGCCTGTTTTGTTACACAAGCATGAAAGTAACAGTAAGAAATATACTTGCAAGCCACTTCAAGGTTTCTGCGTTTTCCTAAAGGCAAAAAGCCTGAGGCAAATGGCTTGGGGAGAAAAGAGACTCAAAACTATTAATATATGTCTTCCGCTGCCAGTAATTCAGATCTTTTCTCCCACCCTTTCCTTCCAGGACACAGTTTTGGCAGCTTGGCTGCATCTCTTCGTCTCTCAGGGGACCAGTTGCTCCCGGTCAGCCTGGAAGTGAAGTGCTGCCTCTTGGTAAAGGTGAGTCTTGAGAGCACACAGGGAATGGCTTACTGTTGCGCTGGGTGCCATACGCGGGCACCTGCAATATCGTGTCCTCTTCTGGGGACAGCATTGCTTTTCTGGCGAGTAATTGAGAAAAAACAATGTAGCATACTATAATTTGACTTAGGTTTCCTGTTGCCATAGAACCTCTTAAGAAGAAATCATCTTTTACAAACTGATGCTTGGCCTCTTTCCAGACCATAACTTCACTGCATCTCCCTAGGCACTCTAGTATGCCAGATAGAAGCTGAAATGAGCACAACATTCAGGGAAGAATATCTATTTTTGCGGCACTGAGTTGCTCAAGCGTAGCTAGTGAGAGAGGAAGCTGACTTGAAAAGGTGTTGTATGCAGGATGTGAAAGGACTGAGAAATTTAGCATTACTGATTTGCTTTAAAAAAAAAAAAGGACTTTAATCCCTCAAAAGTTCAATGATGTAAAAAATCAAGGAGCCATCTGTGGTCTTTTAGGGAAAACGCTAGTGTTGCAAATGTTTTTGCTATACCCTGTCAATACTGGAAGTGCCCTGAACTCAACACAAATGCTCTTTAAACCACAGGATTACATGCCATGACTTTTCTAGCTTAAAAAAAAAAAAAGAGTGGGTAGGGGGGAAGTGACTTACACTGAAGCGGGAGCCACTGTTCTGCCTGGATCGTTTTTCGGCAAGAAGATCTTTGACCGTGTGTTTCACTCGCACTCCTTGGTACACCCGTTTGCCAAAATCTGTAGGGACTGAGGGAATGAAACAAGCTTTAGAGGAGTTCAGTGAAAGCGTAAAGCAGCTGGAAGAGGTTGTTACAGAAGAAGCAAATTCATTGCCTCTGTACACCAATTTGGAAAGAAGCATATAAGGTTGATATTATACAAAGTCATCCCTTAGGAGCCAGTGAGGGCTGCTCGTTTGCAGAAAACAAAGAATAAGGTGCCCTACCCTGTATTTTAGCACTGGGTGCCATGTGGTTTCCTTGCAGCTCCCTCTGTGCCAGATGTGGCTGGCGGATGGGTTTTGCCTTTTGTTTTTCAAAAGAGAGCTCTGGGGGATCCTACATTTCCCCTTTGGGTCAGCAAAATTTGGTTTAACCGTACAGCCCCTAATGCTTTCTGCAGAGATGCTGTGATTTAGCCCCTCCTTGCCCTTCTGGAGTTGCTGGCTTTCAGCGTGTCGCTCTGTGAGCTCTGATCTCAGTACTGCAGAGGTGGAAGCACCCCAGATGGTTGGGGGGGCTCCTCTGAATGGGGGAGTGAATTACAGTGTAGATCTCAGGAAAGGAAAAGGAGTCAATCTATTGCTCAATCTACTTTGTATCCACAGCAAATACGGACAAGTACTTGGGGACTCTGTTTTATCAAAGAAGGCACAAAGAGGGCTCCAGAGTCTCAGCCATGTCACCCAAGAGGCTGATGGCAAGCCTGGCTCTGTTTTCTTGAGCTGCCTGGAATACAGCACAACCTGCCCATAGGGTCTGTGGGACTTGGTGTGAGGTATCTGTCCTCTTCCTATGTCTGGATAAAGCTTTGTGGGATCTGCCTTGTGTACAGGCGTTTTGGGACAAGTGAGGGCAGAGAGGTAGGAGGTACAGTGCCACGGACAGTTCTTTTGTCTTGGCCAGCAGGCTGTGCCTGAACAGAGAGCTCACACCTGTGGGGCCAGGGAGGAGTGTCCATATGGACTATTATCGAAATCTTCCAGAGAATAACTTAACTTTGAAGCTAATCCCTTGGAAAACAGACAGCTGTGTTTTCCCAAGGGTACACAAACAGCCATTCCACAGCTGATGTGTTTGATCTCTAAAATTGTGGTTTATATTTTGCCCGTGGGCTTTTCAGGATGTGTCATTTGGCTCCATTTATCACTTTCATTTATGTGGTGTTGTGTCCCCAGGTGCACATACACATGGAAATATTAGAAAGGCAAGAGCAGAGGGTTTAAACAATACAGAATCATAAGTGCTGACTTGGAGTTACCCCAAATGTTTTCTGTTGGGCCATATCAATGGCAGTTTTGGGCAACTGCAGTTTGGTTTTGGTGTTTGAGTACTAACCAGAGAGGCTTCAGCTGAGACTGGGAACGAGGCAAACACATTGCAAGAGACAGTGCCCCAAAAAGCTTATGATCAAAACAGTCAAAATAGAG
Source organism: Rhinoptilus africanus (assembly GCA_013400135.1). Taxonomy (NCBI): domain Eukaryota; kingdom Metazoa; phylum Chordata; class Aves; order Charadriiformes; family Glareolidae; genus Rhinoptilus; species Rhinoptilus africanus. Next base: position 133,144 of record VXBO01010634.1, read on the forward strand.
GTGAGTGCTAAGTCTGCATACCAACCAGTGGGTATCAGTGGAGAAGCCAGGACACAACCAGAAATAGATATCAACTCTTGCAGCTGAGAGGAATCTGTATACTGAGGCTAGCTCTTTTCCACGGCTCAAGGAAGAAATCTCCCTGTTCCTGTTGAGGGCTGTTTTACTGAGAGCAGCTGGAAGTGCCTGATGTACACTCGTAGCTGGAGCTCAAAAGCTGTGTCAGCGCAGGTATAACTGTCAGAAACAGCTATACTTTCTGCATCGGAAACTGTGTATCTTTGCATGAGAGTTCCTTTAGAGATAACAGCATTGCAATTTGATGGAAAAGTCCGAACTTTGTAGTACAGTTCATTGAGCTCCATCATGGTTTCATACCTGCGAATAACCCATGCAGCCTTTGCTAGCTGCATCCAGGCGAAGATTCAGACCTTGATTCAGCACTGAACTTCTGGAGGAGGGCTGAAGCCAAGGAGACAGTCTCATATTTAATTTTCAGAATGGGCATATTTATAAAACAGCACCACTGGTAAAGCTGTGAGCAGCTTTTATTATTTTCTTCTTCAGTCTGATACTGCCCAGTCCTACAGCCTCTTTATACTAACTGATCTTGTTTCTCTGACCATTTCTAGCAAGTGTCTGGCGTTCTGTCCTTCTGCAGTCCTGTTTTCCAAACGTCTTTACTATGGTCTACAGACATCAGAAAAACACTTCCACACCTTCTTACTTTTACACATGGGTGTCAGTGCTATTGAAGTTCACTCATATACTCACAGTTATTCCTCTGCTCAAATGCTTATTAGCAAGCGATGTAATGGCTCTGTCCTCTACCCCTGTGTTTAACTGAGCAGTCCAGCCTCACATAACTAAACCTGTTGCATTCAGTGAGTTATTCAGCAGGATCTGATGATGAGCTATTAAAACTCCAGATAACTCTGCTATTGGCAGCATCAGGAAAGGAATGCTAATTTAGGCCCGAGTTTATATAATTTTTGAACAAATTGAATCATATTTTGCCTCGCTTTGATCTAACTGCCTTTTGGAAAAATATTATATTGTGAAGGAATATAAATTCAGTCTAGAGAAGGCAGAGCATGCTGATAGACACTGTAAAATTCTTGAGACAATAAAGATGCCACACATTGATTTTAGACAATTCTTTCTGCTTATTTTTTTTATATGCCAAGGACAGCATGGTATGTTCTTTCCCTGATATTTCCATGAAGATGCATCTTTAAGCTTGTGAAAAGTCAAGGTGCTGAAACTCACCTGTTTCCATTGTCGTCACTGTTGACAAGTCCCAGCTCTCAGATTCTGCAGGACTTTGGAGAAGGGCTGTCATGAGCTTCCAAAAGCAGAGTGAAGTCAGTGCTCATACTTCACTGGTAAAGTTCTGGCTGAGCCTGACGGAAATGTTTTCTACAATTTAGTGATGTCTCCACAATAGCTTGTTTGTGATTTGCTTAAATGCAAATCTCTTGATGCATTTTCCACTCCAATTTGCATGGTCAGTGTGGATCATTCCCAAAGAGTCTCTTTCCTGTCTGAGCTGACATTTCATGGATGAAAACTGAGCTGAGGTTTATGGCCAGAAAAATCTTGGTTTAAAGTGAAAGGCTGGCAAGTCTTGTGGTGATGAGCCATCTCCTTACAGGTGAGGAACCTGGCTGAAAAAACAAGGCTTAGGACAAGAGCATCTTCTTGTGTGTGAGATACCCATGTGCTGTTGAAGATGCAGACGGCAGGCCTTACCTGGGGAGCAGTACTGTCTCTCTGGGACGCCAAAGGCAAGCTTGGGCATTGTACAGTTAAAACTGGATCTTTGGACACTGTGAACGTGGGAGGCTTTGAATGGTATCCACTAGCACCTGTGGGGAGAAGGGTGATGCTCAGCCAGGGACAGCATGCTCATGGGGCTGGCAGGAGAATAATTTAGCAAACCCACATGCTTCTAGGGGGGAAGCCGGGGTTTGGTTCTCCATTATCAAGCATGGTGTCCCCTTTCTGAAGGTCTCAGGTTAGCCTCCAGTGAGGTGCCAGGAGGGGGAAGAGCAGCCAGAAAAGGACCTGTTCTTACACTGCTGCTGGACCCAGATTAAAGGGACCTGTGGCCAGGCCTGCTATAGCCATTCCTTTGTTCCCAGCCTCTGGATGGTAGCAAGTCAATTTGTGCAATATCTGAACCAAGAAGCAGAATTAAGCCTTTAAATTATTCTTTAAGCACTGTAGCTTATATCCTAGTTCTGAAACACATCCGCATTTACTCTGAGAGCCATTTTCCTGTAGCATGGCTAGCAGAAGCTGTCAATATGCTGAGGACGGGCTGTGGTGAGGCAGATGATCTCTAGAATGTTTTGTGTACAAGCAGAGAGAGCTGGTGTGCAGTAGTGCTGTGCTCATCTTACATGAGCAGGACAAGACTGGCGCCAATACATTCCGTAATTAAATATTTCTCCTCTTGTGGAGTCTGCTGCCAGCTTGCGGGTCTGTTAGGTAATATCCATCCCTCTTTGTAATCCCATGCGCTTCCCCCAGCATGGGCCTGGAGATTAATTTGGCCTGTCATGTGAACTCCCTTCCTGGGGAAGGCTATTGGGTTTTCAAGTGTAATTATTCTTTTTCTTCAGAAGAAAAATAAAAGACAAAGAGCAGCAGCTGGCAAAGGCTGCAGCTGTTCAGGCCATCGAAGCAAGTGGGGAAGGCAGTGCTGAAACAACATCCTGAATGATTCCTGACATTCTTAACTAGCAGAGCAACTTTGCTATTCTGCCTGCTCAGCCACAGAGCTCGGGACCAAGAGGACATCACACAATCAAGCTCATGGAAGACTTCAGCTCCTGCATACAGAATCTTTCACCACATTTATACGCCCTCTGATATAAGACAGGTCTTATTTTGCCCTGTCCATCTCTGGCCACCCCCTCCTGGAATCCACGGGTGTCTTGGATTTGGCTGAGAGATAATAGAATGGGCAGGAAGTACCATGCAGGCTGGGGGAGCATGGGCAGATGTAAAGTCACGACAGAAGAGGGCTGTCTTTGCATTGTCAGCAATAGGCTTGGTTTGCCACCTGCCTCCTGGCAGGCTTCCCAGGTAGTTTTGTCTCCTGTTTCGGATGTTTATATACTTTGGTCAGGGTATACAAGTTAAATCCCAGCCCCATTCAAGCTAATAGTTTTGCACTGTCTTGCCAGTCCAGGTGTTTTCTGTACTGATTAAAAAAATAATTGCATTGAAAACAAGAGATCCTGCAGAAAACAGACAGACAGATAAAACGTCAGCCAGCTTTCTTTTAGATGAGATCCATCTCTTACCTTACGTTTACGTTTGCAAGTTTAGTGAATTTGGGCACATGCTTTCCATTCACACCAGAGAGGCGAGCTGGTGGGTATGACAGGAGTTACAGAAGCAACAGTGTGTTGGCGAGGCACGCTTTGTGGCACGTTTTATACAATCCTATTTGGTTTTAGCGTGGCTTTCACCGTGCCAAAGCAAACTTTGAGAATTCTATCCGTGTTTTGTCTTACAAAAGCCTGGAACAGCAGATGTAGTAGTCAATGTATGTTTGATTCAAACTGTTGTGTCAATCTGCCTTCTCCTTCCTGAGTAAAGAGAATTACGTTGCATTATCTCACAGCATGAACCGCAATACCCATGGGTTTTGTATGTGGATGCCCAGTTGTGTGGGTTTTGTCGGCTGCGAGGTATTTCTCGTTTGGGCGAGGGATGATTCTGGACGCACTGGGAATTGACACATGTGGCAGCAGAGAAGCCTGTGCTGGTCTTTGTGTTCCACCACCGCAAAGTCAGGTCCCATACCAAATCTTAACGTAAGAAAGGCGGCCCCGGCTCCCGGGAATAAGGGTTTCCCCGAACCACACGCGAGTTATTCCCGAGGGGTGCCCTGCTCTCCCGCCGGTCGGCCCCCAGCGGCCTCGGAACCTTTGTGCGCCAGCGCCGCTTCCTGGTGGGCCGGCTCCGCCGCCGCACAGGCGCGGCCTCCTGCTTGCGCGGCGATTGGTCGGCGGTCCGGCAGGGCCTGCTGCTATTGGGCGGGCGCGGTCCGTTGGGCTCCGGCGCCCCCCGGCGGGGCGGGCGGAGGGTGAGTGGTGCNGGCTCAGCCCCCGGCTCCGGCTCCCCTGCCTCGGCCGAGGCCTGCCGGGCAGCCTCGGGGCCGGTTCCGGGCGGTTGGGTGACGGGCGCGGTGAGGAAGCCCCCGGCGTCCGCGGCCGGCCATGCCGCCCGCCAAGGCCGGCGTCAGGGAGGCGCTGGTGCTGCAGTGCGAGTGGGAGGTGTGCACCTACGTGGCCTCGAAGATGGAGGAGTTCTGCGAGCATGTGGCCCAGCACCTGCAGCAGCACCTTCCCGGCGAAGAGCGGGAGGAGATGGACCCTCTCGGTAAGGAGCTGCCCTCCCTCCTCTCTGAGATATTCCACCGTCGGAGAGTCTTCCTCTCCCCGAGGAGAGCAGCGCAGCCGGTTGCAGGGCCGGACTCTCACGGAAAAAGCCGTGGCGTTCCTCTGGCTGGGGGAACCTGAGCTTTACTTGAAGAGTTTCCATCAGATCATTATGGCCTGTATACCTCCTGTTTGTGTTGCAGAGGAATACACGTGTTTGTGGCAGGAATGCGGTTTCTGTTCCCCGGAGAGCTCAGCTGACCTCGTTCGCCATGTCTATTTCCACTGCTACCACACCAAGCTGAAGCAGTGGGGGCTGCGGGCCCTGGAGAGCCAGTCAGATGTGAGCCATTGCCAGCTGGACTTCCAGAGCCGCAATATCATCCCTGAGATCCAGGAGAACTTTATGTGTCTGTGGGAGTACTGTGAGGTGAGAACAGGGGACCCAGTTGCACTTTCCTATGTGTTGTCTGACATGGTGGGAGAGCTGCTTTTTGTCCTGCAGCTTACCTGCATGCCTGCCTCTTGTCCGTGTTTGTACCTGTGTGAAAGCTTCTCTTGTGCTATAGCTGAGCTCGTGCTGATCTTTTCAGCCTGTTTTATCTGTCCCTGCTTCCCAACAGAGATCATTTGATAATCCTGAGTGGTTCTATCGCCATGTGGAGGATCACAGCTTCTGTTCGGAGTACAAGGCAGCAGGGAAGGAGAACCACGTGGTCCTCTGTGGCTGGAAAGGTTAGTGGGTGCTTAATATTGAGCTTTTCATGTATATTTAATTAGTACCTAGCAGAAAATGCTCCAGTTTAATTTTTTCCAATACTTTTTCTTTGCACTGCTTGCAGGGAGGGGGACCTATGCCAGTTGAACGCTAGTGATCTTACCCTGCTGTAAGCCTGTTCTGTGGGCTTTTTGGAGCAGGGAGTTGATCCTTGCTAGTCAAAACAGAAGCAAGAAGCCTGCCGTTTAGTCAGGTTGTGGATCACAGCCTACTTGTGAAGGGTCTTAATGGCATTCTGTTGTTTCTGTTTAGACTGCGATTGTACCTTCAAGGGGCGCTGCAAACTGCGGGAACACTTGCGCAGCCACACACAGGAGAAGGTGGTGGCCTGTCCTACCTGTGGGGGGATGTTCGCCAACAACACCAAGTTCTTTGACCATATCCGCCGTCAGACTGCGCTGGACCGTAAGCTCTTGCAGGCGCGGGAGGAGTGGGTTGTGAGCAGTCCTCTCGCTGGGCCGTTTGGTTGCTGGAGCTGCCTGTTCTCTGTAAGCAAAGGGCACGGGTGAGCTTGGAAACAGCTTGGCTTCTCTGATGACTGGGAACTCGGGCACTGATGAATGTCTGAGAAATGTCTTGCAGAGGCAGGAGGGTTGGAGAGTGATATGGTTGCACAGGGCTTACCCTGCCGCAGCCGGAGCTGTTCCTCCTGCAGCAGGAGCGGACTGAAGTCAAAGGTAGCAGCTGGGTGGGCACTTGCAGCAGCACTGGGATTTCCTTGTTGAGTTCCCTTGTGCCGTGCTGGCGACGTGTGTGTATGTGGTGGTTGCTCCCCAGTTCCTGCACTGGCAGCACAAGGGGGCTGTGCAAAGGGGAGGCAGATCAGCTTTTGCGGGTGTTGGGGGTTTTTTTGGCTTTGGAGTCAGTGTCTGCTCTCTGCCGGGAGAGAAGGGTTCCCAGCTCCACTGTAACTCCCCTTTTTCCCACTTGCTGCTCTTTGTGCTGTTCTCCCTGCTTTGATCTCTTTTCTCACCACCCCCTCCCCTTTCTCCCTGACCCCGATGCTGCAGAGCAGAGGTTTCAGTGTTCTCACTGCTCCAAGAGATTTGCCACCGAGAGGCTGCTCCGTGACCATATGAGGAACCATGGTGAGTAAAGGCCCCTTCTCCCAGCTGAGGCTCTGAAGAGTGTCTGCTCTCCCTTGCTTTGTGGTAACGTTTTCCACCCATTCTTTCACACAGTGAACCATTACAAGTGCCCTTTGTGCGACATGACCTGCCCGCTGCCCTCCTCCCTGCGCAATCACATTCGATTTCGGCACAGTGAGGAGCGTCCATTCAAATGTGACTACTGTGACTACAGGTGAGGACCAGGGCTTTCCATCTTCTAAGACTGGTGATGGAGAAGCCCAGAGAGGCACGTGTGTATATGCGCTACACAGCGTTCAGCTTTGTTCCTTTACCATTTCCTTTTAGCTGCAAGAACCTCATTGACTTGAGGAAACATCTGGACACACACAGCAAAGAGCCAGCCTATCGCTGCGAGTTTGAGGCTTGCAGCTTCACTGCACGTTCCCTGTGCTCCATCAAACTGCACTACCGGAAAGTCCATGAGGTAGGAAGGGAGCAGAGGACTATGCTGCTGTGTATTTTCTTCCAACGAGGCTAAGAACTGTGAAGTGCAACATGCTGCAGAGGAGCATGAGGAAAAAAGCTAAAGTCATGTGAAGTGCCCCCGGCTGACCAGGGGTGTAGGGATGTGAGGTCAGGTTGCGTTCCTTTCTCACTGCTGCAATGATATGTCATGTTAGTCTTCTCGGGGAACCCGATTCCTCCTTCCATGCATGTGTGTGGGTACTAGGCCCTCTCATCAGGCTCGTGGGGTATTCACATCCTTCTTTTTGCCCTTCAGGGTGACTCAGAGCCCCGGTACAAGTGCCACGTCTGCGACAAGTGCTTCACACGTGGAAACAACCTCACTGTCCACCTCAGGAAGAAACACCAGTTCAAATGGCCTTCGGGGCATCCTCGATTCAGGTACTTCCCATCCTTAGCTCCTCGCTACCTCCTCTCTAGTGCAAAAGACAGCTGGAGACATTCTGTGTCTTGCTGGAGCAGAGACCTAGCAACGATGGGGCTCTGATGTTTGCCTGTAATGTGCTCAAGACCAGTTTCCCAGCGGCTGGGAGGCACGGGGCTGCAAGCATCCGGTGGGATCTGGGACAGTGACAGAGCAGTGCTGGGTGGCAGCTCCAGCGGTCAGTCAGAGACTGGGGGTGAGGGCAGCAGTGGTGCCATCACAGCTGCATCTGGTGGGATGCTTCTGAGCCTGGCAGGGGCCAGGTCAGGTATCCCACTCTAGAGAGAGCTGTTGCAGATCAGTCTCTTGACAGATGCTTCTGCTGCATCCTCTCTAGGAAAACCCAAAGCATTTCCAGGGCCTAAAAGCTGGTAGGGGAAGAGGATGGACTTCAAATGCTCCCAGTGAAGCAGAGCGGTGGAAGAAAATGGGCTTGGGTTGTGATAAAGGCCTGGCAGAAAGCTCAGAATCTGCCACATAGATGTGCTTTTAGGGGTAGAGACTGAAGGGTTTTTATTTTACTTGCCTGACATTGTAGCGCTGGACATTGGAACCTAGAATATAGTGCCCTTTCCTTGGCTGCTGCTTCAGACTTCTACCTATGTCTTGGGAAGGAGTTTGCGTGACTGGCTCCGTTACCCCTGCCTGTCTTTGCTCAGGTACAAGGAACACGAGGATGGCTACATGAGGCTGCAGCTGGTGCGTTACGAGAGCGTGGAGCTGACAGAGCAGCTACTGAAGGACAGAGAGAAACAAGGAGAGGGATTAGATGGCTCAACTGAGTGTGTGATGCTGTCTGAGGGTGAGGGCAACCTGCAGGGCATTGTTCTGGAGGCCCCGGCAGAGGCTCCCCTGGTAGAGAACAGTGTTGCTGAGCTGCAAGCGACCCCAGTGCGGCCGGCACCTTGCTCTGCTGACAACCCTGAGTCAGCACAGCCGAGTGCCTTCCCAGGAGCAGCACTGTCATCGGAGCAAGAGCCCAGCACTCCAGCCAACCCCATCATCCGCGTGGTGAACCGGACCAACGAACACGGGGAAAGTGAGACTGTGTATTTCGTCATGGCCGGCACATCCTCAGAGGAGCAGGTGGCAGCACCCAGTGGGCTGGCTATGGAGCTGGAGGAGAATGTCATGGACCGTCTGCAGAAAACAGCTGAGGAGCTGGGCATACAGATCGTGTGAGGTGCTCACCTGGCACTCTGTATGTGGAAAACTTGGGGTTCCATGGGTAGTGCTAGTAGGGAAGGTTGTGAAGTGCTTGGGGGCTACGACTGAGCTTGTCTTCGTCTACCTGGAGCTGGCTAACTTCCCCCTCTGCTGCCCTAGCCTCACTGGCTGCTGGTTCTGGTCAGCACTGGGGGGGAATGACAGGTCTCTCTCGGTTGTGGGTCAAGTGATCTGAGCTGGAAAGAGCTGTCTGTCTTCTGCTTTTGGGGATAAGGGACTGGCAAGCCTTTCCTACTGTTCCAGGAGGTTTGGCCTCAGCCTGACACAGGGCTTCCCCTCTTGGTTACTTGCTGGTGATGTGGTCCCTGCTGCTGTGCAGCTGAGTCGTCAGCCCTTGCTGAGACTGGGTCTTGGCTAGGATCTCCCCAGGCAGGATGCTGTGCTGAATGGGTGCTGCGGCTGAAGCCTCTTCCCTGGGGAGCTGTGTGGCCCTTAGCAGGCCTGTTCTCCCCCATCCATACTTTGGTCTCCAAGGGATGGCATGCTCTACTTCTGCCGTCATCAGCACTTCCCTGTGCATCATCTTTCCTAGGCCATTCAGCTGGTGCTGTTGGTGGTTTTTACACCCCTGGTGCTGTTATGCTGCACTGATCTGTGGGAGGAGAGGGCTGGAGGTGCTGTCCCTTGCAGGCTACTGCTGCCCTGCAGCACTGGGGGATTGTGAGCTTCTTACTGCTTTGGTTCTTCCCTGGGTTTCCTCCCCACATTGGGGTTTGGGCTCCTGGTTGGGCAAAGTGGACTTTGGCAAGACAAATAAAAGTCGGACTGCCAAGGCAGCCAATGTTTGGTGTCTCTTTCAGCCCTGTCCCTGCCAGCCATGGCATCTTGTGGTGAGAGGGTGAGACTGAGTTGCCTAAACCTTGGAATGCAGGAAGTGGGCACTGAAGAGACGCAGGGATCTCTTAGCGTGTCCTACATGCTGCTACTTGGTGCAGCTGGTGACTTGCCTTGGAGAGTGTGTGGTTCCACATCCCCTGAGGCGGCACTGGAAGGCCAGGTTTAGATCTGGCACTCTTGTTCCCTGCTGTCCTCATGTGGGTTTAGTTTTTGCTGCCTTCTTCAGGGCATGAATGTCAGCTGCCTGCAACGTTATTTTTTGGATATAGACAGTAGCCTGAGCTTGTGAGCAGAGCCAGCTTGGCCTTTGTCGAGTGATTTGGATGAGGATAGAGTGAAGCTGGTATCCCTGGAATGACACTCAGGCCCTCACCACCCTGTGTGAGGTGATGGTCCCAGATGGAAGAGGGAGGCTGCTGATGTAGGCTGGACACAGACTTTTCCCCCTTGCTTCCTTTCTCAAGCAGTTCAGCAAAAGCTGTTGGAATTCCAGGTTAATGGAGGAAATCACTTTATGCTAAACCCTTGTCCATCTGCTCGCTTTCTAATTACAAACACTGTGGGTGTGATTGGTGGCTGTGCCCTTGGGATGGGGTGATGAGAGCAACCCCTTTAGGCCTATGCCCTGGGTGAGGGGCTGAGACGATGGGGGCAGAGCTGCGTGGGAAGGTTTCCTGGGGCTTGATCCATGTGTGAAGGGCAATGTGCACCCCTGCCCCCCAAAACTGCTTTCTCCAGGGGCATGCATGCAGAGTGCCTCCCATGGGCCAGTGAAACGCATCCAGGGCTGTGTGCTCGGGGTGAGGCAGGGTGGGAGGCAGCTGGCTGTCCCAGCAGCCCTGCCAGCGTGCTCTGCGGGAGGATGCTGGTGGTGCTGGGGAGAGCAGCCCTGGGCTGCCAGCGTATGATGTGGCCAGGCCTTGCCCAGCCTTCCCTGCTCTTGCCTGGCCCTCGCTCCCTGGTACTTGGCAGAGCTGGGCTGAGGATACCTTCGAGAGAAGGGCCTCCTGCCAGGTTTGCATTCGCAGCACTTCCAGCTTGGCCCGCTTTCTAACATGCGGGCCTCGGGGCTCTGCTGCCGGAGCCGTGGGTGCGCCTGCATGATCTCGCGCTATGGTGCTCCTGCACTACGGGAGTGCTAGGTGCTGGGAGCAGAGAGGAGGCTGTGGTGGCTGGGAGGAGTTGTCCCTTTAAACACTGGGTCTAGGGAGGGTAATCTGCCAGAGATTATCTGCTGGGGAGAGGATTGGCATTAAAGGGAATGTCTCCTCCCTTCCCCGGTGTCCTACAGCATCTCCTGTCCTGTGTGTGTGGAAACCAAGTTCACTTTCTCCTGGGCAAGCAGAGAAAGGGGCCTTTGATTTGAGGGGCAAGGGGAGGAGGGCAGTGTGCGCTATGGGAGTGGGCCTCCTCTTCCTCGCTGTGCTGGCCACGCTGGTCTCCTGTGAGGACCCAGAAGGTAACAGAGTGCTTGGGGGAAAGAGGGGCTTACAGGATCCCTCAGAGCTGGACTGGTCTTCCCCAGTGCCTTTGTCATGTCCCAGTGCCGAGGCTTGGCACAAGGGAAGCGGGAGCTGGTTTGCAGAAGAGCTGGGGGGGGCCGCAAGTGGATGTGCTCCTCACGACAGCAGGGGTTGGGGGGTGGGCTGAGACAAGCCTTGGCTGGGGCTTGTACCACCACTATATGGGTCTTTGAGGGCTGGGGAGGTGGTGGGAAGGGTGTTCCTCAACCCCCAGCCCTGCTCTGCCTTCTCCCTGCAACACCAGGAGACCTGGACACTTACTGGTCTGGCACAGCGCCCATCTGCTTGGGGGGCTGCAAGGGGAAGCACAAGGAGCTGAAGAGGAGCCAGTGTGGGAATGGTAGCTGCTGCTGGCTGGGCTACAAGTCCTTCTGCCGAGGTACAGGCAGAGGGGGGAGTTTGTGGAGGGGGGGAGGCCTGGGGATGGCTGCAGGGCTTGGTGCAGCCAGTCTGGGGAGGGCCGGTTTTGTACCACGCACACGTGCATGGAGTCTCTCCAGCAGCCCAGTCCTTGGGCCACAAGGGGAAGCAGTCTGGGGCACCCACAGAGCCTGCCCAGCACCCTGGTCCTTGCCCAGGACCCACAGCTTGCCTGGGTGCGTCCCTTTGGGCTGCCGTTCTGGCAAGCAGGCTGCACAGAGCGCTAGCCCCGTGGAAACCTCCCTGTCCCCAGTGAACTGCGGGCGACCCGAAGCGGACTTCAACTCGGTGGTGCATGGCAACGACTGGTGGGTTGGCTCAGTGGTGCGGTACAGCTGCCGGCCGGGGTTCCTGCTGCTGGGGGACCCGGCCAGTGCCTGCCAGTCCGATGGCCGCTGGACGCCCAAGCCCACCTGCCTCCGTGAGTACTGCTGGTGGACACCCTGCCTGCGTGGGGAGGAGGTGGGAGGGCTGCAGGCATGCCTCCGGTCCCTCTTTGCCCCCAGCCTGCCCCACAAGGGCTCTAGGGCTTGTGGGCACCCTGTGAAGTTCTCTGGTCCCGCTCTTGCAGAGATCTGCCTGCGAGGTCGGATGGAGATCAGCGAGCGGGATATTACCGGGAGGTGCTCCTCGTCTTGCAGCACCCAGGCCCACCTGGGAGCCTTCCTCAACCATGGCTGCATCAAGATCTCAGCCTGTGTCACCAAGCGCTCGGGCTGGGCCCGCTGGTTCCTGCGCTGTGACATCTGTGAGTGCGACTGCCACGTCCCATGCGGTGAGTGCCAGCGGTGGCTGCCCACCTTGGGAAGGGCCTGCCTCACTGGTGGGAGGGGTTGGCATGGAGAGATGAGGGTTGCCAAAAAGCTCAAAATCTGCTGCTCTTGCTCTCCTTACAGTTTCCTCTGTGTAGATCTGGGCCGTCCAGGATTGTGGCTGCTGGCCCCACACCAAGGGAGGCTTCCACTCTGGATATCTGCTTCCTTTTGCCATGTGTTTCCATCGCTGTGCTCCTTCCGTAAGCTCTGTCCATCCTAAGGCAGTCATCTGAGAGGAGAGATGTTCTGGACTCGCTCTCTTGCAGGACTGCCTTCCTGCCTGGCTCCATCCCATGACTCTCCAGGGGCAGGGGATGCTCTGTGAGCAGCAGGTGCTGGGGAGCTGCCTGTGTTTCCTGCAGCTGGGTTTGGGGACCTTGGTGTCTTGGCCTCTGTTTGCCTGACTTTTTCCTAGAGGAGGCTTATATCCCCTTTTAGGAGGGGGGTTAGAACTTGTGCCTGTTACAGAAGTATTAATCCCATCTGTGCTGCAGGTTGTGATTCCTCCCTGCCAGGTATTTCCTGCAAATGGGCCAGACTCCGGCCTGAGAGATAGATCTGCCCCGTGTGCTTGCTGCAGCTGTCAGGCAGACCTGGAGCAATGTCCAGTGGGGTGTATTCTGCTGATGCTGGTACCCGACTCCAGCCGGGAAGAGCCTTGCGCTCCCTGAGGACAGCCCCGGCTCCCTCTGAAGCAGCAATGGAAACTCCAGTGGTTTTATTCCCCCAGGGAAGCAGAAGGTGGTCTGGAACATGTGTGTTGGGATTGCCAGGGCAGCTGGAGGACCAGCAGCACTGCCATGGGTAATTAAAAATATGTTTATGGGAAATCGTACAGGTTTTTCAGTTATGCAAAGAGATTCTGCTGCCTGCTCTGTCCCCAGAGCCCTGGACATACATGGCAGAGCCAAGATGGGCTCCCTCTGCCACTGATCCTGTCCTGGACACATAAGCCACCATAGGGACACGGTTAAGGTCAAGGCTATTGTAGGAAGGTCCTAGCTGGGAACCAAATGGATGCTGAATGTGCCCATGGCACAAACCTTTCTGGGCACTGGAGTGCCACCCCTTCTGGCCTTCCACCTTGAAACCACTCCACAGCAGGGTGCTGCTGCAGCAGCTGCTGATGGCTGTATGGCCACCAACTTGGTCTCGGGAGCTCCCGACCCAGCGTCGAGCAGTTGAGAAGGAAGGGGCTTTAGCATCAAGGGGGTTGACTCCCAGACCCTGCTTGCGCCCACCTGCAGGGAAGAAGGGCGAGGCTGAGACCTGCTATCGGTGAGTACCCTGGGGATGGGAGTCAGCATGCGGAACACGGAGCAAACTGGATGGGTCCAGCATGCCTTTTGCTCCATGAGGAGATGACTTAAGAGCTGTGTATGGACTTCGGCTCCATGACTGCCTCCTCGTGCCCTCCCCCTGCCCAGCCTGTGGGCTGCCCTGCCCAGAAGTCTCTCCTCTGGCTGTGTCCCACTCTGACAAGGAACCAAATCACTGCCCTAAGCTCTGTCCCAGCCCAAGGCTGGCTGTGGGAGGGGAAAGCTTTCCTTGGCTCAACAGATGGTTTTTTTAATTAATACTCTCGTTAGTGCCACTCATTTCCATATGTCTTTCATGTTTAAGTGCTGTGGTGGGTGAGAGGTGTGAGTAACAGCGAGAATGGAGCCAGGCGTGACGCTGCGGAAGGTGGAGGTGCAGGGGGATGGCAGGTGCCCCATGATAAGCTGCACAGGGGGATGTGTGCTGGGGGCAAAGCCCTGGGGAGGGATGTGGCACCTTCCTATCAAAGCCCTTTGTGGTCAGATTTTACCCCACCAGCCCTAGCTCTTGATGCCTGGTGTGGGCTTCCCAGACAGTCTGCTGCATTGCAGCCCAAGTTGTGCCCCCTTTGGGGTGGCTGCGCGGTGGATGGCCCCCGTCCCAGGTCAGTGCAGGGCTGAGCAGGAAGCAGGACACTGGAATGTGTGGCCACTGGGATGCAGGAGTCCTGGGATGACCAGGACACAGGGGCAACCAGATGAGGGAACCCCAGGATGTGGGGGCATTGGGATACAGGAGCCCTGGGATGCAGAGGCGTGTGGCCAGAAGTGTCCCGGGCAGGAGCGGACTTCTGTAGTGTTGTGCCCACAGGATTTTGGACTAAGGTGGCAACGGAGTGAGCTGCAGTGGGCTCTGCCCCACATGGAACAGCAGCGGGGAGGGGTGCTGGGGGGCTGCGGCAGCAGGGCTGGCAAACCCTAGGCTTGTGCGCTGGGGTTGCTCAGGGCCTTCTGGCTCGCGGGGGGAGGAAATCGTGCCGGTCCCTTTAAGAGGATTTTTCGCTGCCTGCCTGGGCAGCCCATCCTGCCTCCCCGACAGGCAGCGGCGGCAGCAGGAGGGACAGGGCTGGCGNGCCGGCGGGGAGCCGGGATGAAGGAAGAACATCCTCGGCAAAGCCGCCTTCCCCGCCCCTGGCCGCGGGGACGGGCTAAGCCGCGGAGAGCGGCTTGCGGGATTTAGCGCTCCTTGTAACGCCCAGCCGAAGGAGTCAAGGTGAGCCCGAGGGCACTTTGTGCCCGGTGACACCCCCCCCCCCCCCCCCCCCGGCCCCCCCCCCCCCCGCCGGGGGCC
>VXBO01010634.1:148508-178932 GCA_013400135.1 Rhinoptilus africanus
CCCGTTCCCGTGGCCCCGCACCCTGGGGCTGGGTGCCACGGCGTGTCCCAGAGCTCGCGGCTGCGGAGAGGGGGATGCGAATGCTGGGGTCCCGCATCCCTCCTTCCCACCTCTTCTCCCCCAGGGCTGGGGCTGGCTGTCCTCCAGCCCTGACAGGGATCTGTCTGCGACGGGGAGAGGGCTGGGAGGACCTCGGCGCAGCTCCTCGCAAAGCCGGCTTCCCATTTCAGAGGACTGCGTGTGCATTGCAGCTGCAGCGGGGAGCCGCCTGCAGCCGGTGCCTCAGCAAAATGTAGGTTAGCGAAGCGTTAGGACCCTCGCCTTGGAGGCGAGATGGCTGTTGGGCCCAGCCTGCCCGGGCTCCTTTTGCTGGTGCCGTGGAGATTCCCAACCCTCTGCCAGTCTGTGGTGCCGCAGTGGGATGTGGGGTTAGGATGCTCTGCACCCTGCTTGGCTCGACATCCCCCCCAGCACCGCAGAGTCCTCAAGCCAAGCGGGGATGGAGGGAGCTTGGCCGTGCTGCAGCCGGCTGTGGGGAGGACTGCAGGCAGAAGGCACTGTCTAGCAGGAGAGCGTTTGGGCAGGTGTCTGTATTAGCATCACGCAATGGTCCCAGTTAAGTTCTGGCCTGGTCTCTGAGGCTGTGTTGGTAAGAGCCAGGAAGGTGAAATGAGCCAAGGGAGGCAGAGAAGGACCGGCAGTAGCGGGGCCCCATCCCTGCTCTATTAAGTCTTTCCCAGTGCGCCCATGGGGACCCAGCAGAGCGTCCAATCTAGCCAGGACTGCTCTGCCCCAGGAGCCTGGGTGAGGCATGGCATCCTTTATTCCAGGGAACTGGCTGGGTACAGCCTGCTTACTTGGCACCCCGTACCTGTATCCCCCGAACCCTGGCCAGGCCAGGTAGGGGTAATTCCTGGAGAGCCCTTAGGGACATCCAGGCACAGCTGAGTGTCCCCCAGGAGGGCAAAACGTCAGCTCTCTCACCTCTCATCCTGCGCCCACCACGGTGGACAGGAGCAGGGCAGGGAGCCCAGCAGCAGTGGGACTAGGGGAGCTGAAGATCCTGACAGCTCTGCTGCCAGAGCTGGCCCCAGCTGCAGGAGGTGCATGAATTATTGACTGTGGAGCTGATCAGCTCCTCCTTGCTGTGAGCCCCTTGGTACCGGCTGAGCTGCCCTGGCCAGGTCCATCCTTCCATCCTGGCTGCGAGTGCCAGACCCTGGCCCTGAGAGAGGGGCCCGCTGTGAGTCAATCCCTGTGCGTTTCCTACAGAGCAGCAGGATGGCGGAGAAGGGTATGGATCCCGCGTGTGTCTCCATTGCCCTGGAGGACACAGTGTGCCACGCCAGCCCCCCAGATGCCCCGCTCCTCACCACCCATTTGAAGAAGGTGGAGAACCACATTACAGAGGCCCAGCGGTTTTCCCACCTCCCGAAGCGCTCGGCTGTCAACATCGAGTTCATTGACCTGTCCTACTCCGTGCGGGAAGGCTCCTGGTGGAGGAAGAGAGGTAGGAGCTGCCGGCTGGGGAAGGGCAGGGGAGGGAACGCGCAGGGTTATCGCACCCCTCTCCTGTTCTGCATGCCTTGATCTCACCCGGGTCCTCAATGTCTCATTCTGTGATGGGTTTGTAGCTTCTCTGCCAGTTCCTGCTGCGGGCAGCCCCAGCCTCTGCAAGCACAGAGTGCCTCAGCCCTTTGCCCACCGGCAGGAGCTTGCCTCAGTGCATGGCAGCAGGGCGGCACACAGGGAACCACAGCGGGAGATGCTGGAGCTGCTCATCCTGCGCTTGCCCTGCTGTCCCCTGTGGCAGGGGGGCTGGCTGGGTGGTCGGGCTGTCCAGCCCTGTGGTCTGTCTGAGCGGCAGATCCTGTCTGCAGCCATGCTGTGGCTGCCTGTCCTTGCTGGGCACCTATGGGTGGAGGGCAGGCTTGTGTCCCGCAGAAGCTGCTGCATGCCTCTGCTGTGCAATGCTGGAGGAAAGTGGATCGCATCCCAGGGAAGCCTCTGGCCAGGAATGCATGGGGGAAATGGGGCAGATTTCCTGGTTCAGGGGCAACCAGGAGGGGTTAGTTTCCCCAGCGCTCCTGTTTGGGGTATGGTGCCTGTGTGTGATGTGCTGGCAGCAGGAGACCCCAAGGGGTGCCCCGTTCAGAGCTTGAATATGTGTGATTTGCAGGGGATTTCCTCTCCAGTGGCTCCCTGTGCAGCTGAGGTCACAGTTCCCTTTCCTGTGTGTGACTCTGGCCGAGAGCTCAGGGAGGGGAGAGGGGAGGCAGATGGCAGCTGGTGGGTGGTAGTCTGCTTTAATTAGCTCTCTCAGTTAATGGGATGCCAATCAGGCAGCCCCATGAGGCGGAGGGGGAGCTGATCTGCAGAAGCTGAAGGCAGGCAGGGGTGAGCAGGGGCCTGGGGTGAGCAGAGTGAAGGCACAGGGCTGCTCAGCGGGGTGCCCTGCCAGCCAGGAGTGCTGTCCCCAGGCAAGATCTGCGGCTAGGGAAACTGAGGAACAGAAAGAGAGCGGGACCAGTCCCTACATCCTCCTGGATGAGGGCTGCCTGTTTGTCTGGGATGCTGAGGAAGCATCCTAGGAGGAGCCGTGGTAAAACCATGGGTTTCCCAGGGCAGAGTGTGCTGGACCGGCTGCTTGCTAAAGGGGGAAAGGCTCGGATGGCTGGACTGGAGAGGAGCATGCAGAGGGGTGCTGGGATCCTGGGGTGGCAGTGGGGAGGGACTCTCCTCTCCCCCAGGCCAGGGCCGGGTGGAGGAGCAGGCAGGGAGCTCTTGGTGCCTTTGACTGCAGCCCCCAGGATCCGCCGCGCTCTGCTGAAACAGGAGGTTACTGGCAGTCAATGAACGCAAGTAACCGCTGCGCAAGCTGCAGTGGCGCCGACGTGAGCAGCATGCGCGGTGCCGGGATGCGCTGGGGGGGCTGCTGGGCATGCTGGCTCTGCTGTCGTCATGCACACCCCTCTGTCCTCCCCTCCCTGCCCTCTCTGCCTCTCTGCCAGCGGCACCCACTCCTGGATGCAGGGTGCCTGACGCCGAGGGATGCAGAGGAGGTTGCTGTGCTGACCCCCCTTGTCCTGGGGGTGGACAAGCCAGAGGGGTTGCTTGTACCCCTAGAGTGGTAGGAGGACCATGAGCTGGTCTGGCCCTGAGACTTGCCCCAGCCTGTCGGCAGGGGATGGACATGTTGCCCTTGCCCAACACTGCCTGCCACCACAGGGCACATGGGGGGCTTATTTCCAGCAGGGACATGCTCAGACCTGGTCCATGGTTCAGCATGGTCTTAGCACCCTGTATACCATTGCTCTCCTGACGGGGCTGTGTTTTGGGGGCAGCTCCTGAGAGCCTGAGGCTGTGCCTGTTCCCTACTCCCAACACATCATGTTCCTTCTGCCAGAAAATGCTAATCAGCTGCGTTTAAAGCAGAGATAATTCCAGGTCTGATTAGCAGTGGCTGCTGCTGGGTATCACAGCATGAATGCCAATGAAGGCAACAGCCGGGCATCCAGCGGGCTTGGGGACTTTGCCCGCCCTATGCTATCCTGTTTCTTGCCGTCCCTCTCCACTGGCCCTAGGGACTGGGTTCTGACAACATGCTCAGGACCAATGTCACAGCCTCAGCAGCTGTGTGCCCTGACCCATGGATTTCCAGGGTCTTTGCTGTGATCCAGGGCATGTACCTCTTCAGCGCTGGACATCGATGGGGCCAGCCAAGGACTGGGGTCAGGTATCATTCTGGAAATGACAGCTGCTGTGGCTATAGCCCTGGTGATGCTGATGGAGACAGTCTCCAGGCACATGCAGCCCTTGGCATGATGCATGGAGGTCCTGAGGTCCCCCAGGTGCTGAGATGGCATCGCAGTCCCTGTAGCACTGCTGCTCTTGAAAGCTGAACCCGTGCTGCTCTTTCTCCAGGGTACAAGACTCTCCTCAAATGCCTGTCAGGGAAGTTCTGCCAGCGGGAGCTCATTGGGATCATGGGACCCTCGGGTGCTGGGAAGTCCACGCTCATGAACATCCTGGCTGGCTACAGGTGAGGCTGGGGGGAAGCCGGCAGGTCTGGGGGTGCAGGACTAGGGGTCCTGTGCTATACCCCCGCACGCCTCTTTCCTGCAGGGAGACTGGCATGAAGGGGCAGATCCTGGTGAACGGCCGGCCGCGGGATCTGCGTACCTTCCGCAAGATGTCCTGCTACATCATGCAGGATGACATGCTCCTGCCGCACCTCACCGTGCTGGAGGCTATGATGGTGAGCGATCTGGGAGCCAGGCAGCTCTGTGGGGCATCCTGTGGACTGTGTTCTTGGGCACTGAGCCCACACTGACATCAGGCATTTCCAAGGGCTCTGGGACATGGGGAAAAAAATCCTGCTGTTCTTGCTCCCTTCAACCTGAGCCACCACTCCAAGCCCTTGGCTGGGCAGGGACAGGGCCATGGTGCAGGTGATTCTGCTCCCTACATCTGACAGTCATCTCTCTCTGCAGGTCTCCGCTAACCTGAAGCTGAGTGAGAAGCAGGAGGTAAAGAAGGAGCTGGTAAGTGCAGAGGAAGGTGGCCCAGGCCCCCTTATCTGTCCCCAAGATGGGAACAGTAGGGAAGGGAGGGCCCTGAAGGGACCAGATGATGCCAGGGGCTCCCAGTGGCGGAGGTCTGAAGGGAAGTGGCAGGGATGGGGTGAGGGTCCATGGGAAGCCATGGTGAATGAGGCTGTCTCACAGGTGAACGAGATCCTGACGGCCCTGGGGCTGCTGGGGTGCTCCTACACCCGCACCATCTCGCTGTCGGGGGGGCAGCGCAAGCGCCTGGCTATCGCCCTGGAACTGGTGAACAACCCTCCGGTCATGTTCTTCGATGAGCCCACGAGGTGAGGCTGCAGGGGCTGGGACACCAGGGTGGCTGGCTGCAAGACCTGAGGGTGGGATGTGGCTGTGCCCAGCAAGAGGTCCAAGAGGGCTGGGGCATGGGAGAGCTGGGGCTGCAAAGGGATGCTTTCCTCTATTGACCTGGGAGGAGGGTGCTCACAAGGGGAGGCAAATGGGGGCATCTTTAGGATATACTTCTCCCCCTCTCAACTCTGCCCTTCTCTCTCTGCTGTCTCTTTCCCCTCCACTCCATCCTGTGTGGCCACAGCGGTCTGGACAGTGCCTCCTGCTTCCAAGTCGTTTCCCTGATGCGGTCCCTGGCACAGGGTGGGCGCACCATCATTTGCACCATCCACCAGCCCAGCGCCAAGCTCTTTGAGATGTTCGACAAGGTTTGGACTGGGCTAGGACACAGGATTCTTCAGGGGTGCAGGGTCCCTCTGGCTCCGAGAGCCTGGGAGGGATGGGCTGCAGGCATTTGACCTGGGGCTTTTATGGCACACAGCCCTGATGGCCAGGGTCTGGCAAGGGTGCCCTGTGTCACACGAGGATAGGGAGGTGGGTAGAAGCAGGTGACTGCTCTGCACCTGACATATCCTGGCTTTTTCTTGCAGCTCTACATCCTGAGCCAGGGCCAGTGCATCTTCAAAGGCGTCGTGACCAACCTCATCCCCTACCTGAAGGGTCTTGGCCTCCACTGCCCCACGTACCACAACCCCGCTGATTTCAGTGAGTGCCCCTACCCCAGCTGCGGCTCTGCTGAGAAGCGGAGGGCGGTAAGGTCCAAACACACTGCCAAGCCCTAGGGGCTGCCTGGCATTCCCCCGGGTTGCCCAGGGAGCAGAGCTGCCTGTGCCCTTCCCGTTAGGTGCTGGCTGGGCAGTGCTGCCGTGTGGTGTGGCGTTGTGGGTTGGAGGTTGTGCTGGGCTGCCACCCCCCTGCCCCCACGGGGTCATGGTCCGGGCAGGCCAAGCAAAGTAATGGCAAGGGCTGGCTCAGCACCTCTTAGGGGTCCTGTCCTCCTCCACAGTTATCGAGGTGGCCTCAGGAGAGTATGGGGACCTCAACCCCGTCCTCTTCCGTGCTGTCCAGAATGGCATGTGCACCATGGCCGAGAAGAAGAGCAGCCCCGACAAGGCAGATCCATCGTGCCCGGCACACTGTGTGACGGTGAGTGGGGATGAGAGGAAGCTCCTGCGGTGACAGAGAGTGGCAGGTAACAGGGTGCCCACCCAGGGACACCTCTGTTCCCCCTGCCCTACAGTGCACAGATATCCTGTGATGCCTAGAGCCCCTTGGGCCTGGTGGGGAGCATGGAGGTGTTCAGCCAGCCTCTGCTTCTCTTGAGCAACAGCTCTGTGCTCGCAGCTGGCAGTGCCTCTTCTCACCGTGGGTGCTCACACGGGGCACCCTGGCAGCATTTGTGTGCTTATCCTAGTAGGGAGCCCGTGTTGTGAACTTGACCCATGTCCCTCACTCTCTGTGATCTTGCAGGACGTGGACCACATCGAGAGCCACACGTTTGCCACTAGCACTTCAACCCAGTTCTGCATCCTCTTCAAGAGAACCTTCATCTGCATCCTAAGGGACACGGTGAGGGCAGGGAAGTCTGGGCCAGGGCTGAGGGGATGGGGCCTGTTGGTCACTAGGGACAGGCAGAGACAGGAATTCAATGGTGAATGGAGTGGGGCTCATCCCTGAGGAGCAGGCAGGCTGTCCTCTGTTCCCCTGGGATGCTCATGGGATGCAGCCCTGCCTTGCTGAGTCCCTATACCCTCTCTGTCTGCAGGTGCTGACCCACCTGCGGTTCATGTCCCACATCTGCATTGGGGTGCTGATCGGGCTGCTCTATCTGCACATTGGCAACGATGCGGGCAAAGTCTTCAACAACACGGGCTTTCTCTTCTTCTCCATGCTCTTCCTTATGTTTGCTGCGCTGATGCCCACCATCCTCACCTGTAAGGAGCTTCCCCCAGCCCCTGGGGCGGAGGGAGGTGTGGGAGTGCGTCTGATGGGTGGTGTGTGGTGGAGCTAGATGAATAGGGCAAAAGGGGGAGAAATAAGAGAGGAGAGGAAAAAAAATCAAACAAAGAAGAGGGAGGAAACTTCTATTTGGGCATATTGCAGTTTTGCCCTTTGTTTAGTGTTTGGCTATAATGCACTCGCTGGCTCAAAGCAGAATGCTGGCTTTTTTTTCTGCTTAGAAATTGTCTGTAAAGCTGCATTTTCAGCTGCTTCACCTCTCTTTCACTTCCTCAGAAAGTCTGCTTAAAAACCCCCAGCCAAGCTGATTTTTCCATGCAGAAAGTTCCCACATCGAGCACTGACTTTTTTTCCCTGGTGTAGATTTGAGCACCCGCTCATGGTGCAGGCAGGAGACTGCCTGGTGCTCTGTGCTGGGGCAGCATCACATCTGCCTGCGCTGGGGCAGGTGGGAGTCGGGGCTGGAGCAGCCCAGGCCAGGGCACTGCTGGCTGCTAACTCCTTGTTTCCATGCAGTCCCCCAGGAGATGTCTGTATTCCTGCGGGAGCACTTGAACTACTGGTACAGCCTGAAAGCCTATTATCTGGCAAAGACCATGGCGGATGTGCCCTTCCAGGTGAGCTTTTGGCTGGACTAAAGCGTGGCCCTGATGCTGTTGTGCCTTCCTTGGCACAGCCCAGCGACCCCCATGCCATGGCTGGCCTTTGGAGGGTCCCTGTGGCTCTCCATCCCCCCGAGAGGGTCTGTAGGGTGAGGATGGCCATGGTTCCAGCAGAGCGGTCTCTTTGCTTGCCCTTCTCCAGGTGATCTGCCCCATTGCGTACTGCAGCATCGTGTACTGGATGACGGGCCAGCCACCCGAAGCCACACGCTTCCTCCTCTTCTCTGCCCTCGCCACAGCCACAGCCCTGGTGGCCCAGTCCCTCGGGCTTCTCATCGGAGCTGCTTCTACTTCCCTACAGGTCAGCCGGGACCCCTGCTTTGCCTGTTATGTGGAGACAGGGGGAGAGTTGCAGGGGGTCCCGTGACAAGGTGGGGTGGCCCGAAGTGTTGCCCATAGGTAGGCATGTGAGTGCCACGGGTAGTGCACCCAGGGACAGGGATGTGACATCCAGTGGCCTCTGCTCCCCAGGTGGCCACCTTTGTGGGACCCGTCACTGCCATCCCTGTGCTGCTCTTCTCGGGCTTCTTTGTCAGCTTCAAGACCATCCCCACCTACCTGCAGTGGAGCTCCTACGTCTCCTATGTCAGGTGGGACCCTGTGCTCCGGCTAGAAGCTCCCTGCCCTGGGCTCCCATGGGCTGGGGAGAGAATGGGGCTGCCTGGGGCACGTGGTGACTCTCGTGGTGCGCTCTGCCCTAGGTACGGCTTCGAGGGCGTCATTCTCACCATCTACGCTATGGAGCGTGAGGACCTGGAGTGCCTCGAGGAATTCTGCCCTTTCCAAAAACCCATCAAGATCCTGCAGGAGCTGGACGTGGAGGAGGCTAAGCTGTACCTGGACTTCCTCATCCTGGGCATCTTCTTCATCATCCTGCGGCTTCTGGCTTACCTGGTCCTCAGGTACAAAGTCAAGTCAGAGAGATAAAGGGGCGGTGGTGCCGTTCCTGGGCCTGGCCTGCTGTGAGAGACAGTTCTGGAGATGGACACAGAGCAGGTCACGGACTGCGGTGGAGGCGTCAGTAGGTGCCAGCCAGGCCTGGCTCAGTCGAGAAGGGTTTGAGACATCTCGGAACTGTTTTAACCTTTCCACACACTCTTCATTGCAAAAGTTTTTTACAGCCCTGGCATGTGCCACCCTCTCCCGCGGGATTGCCGAACCCCACAGAGCTTGGACTCCCTCTTGTCACCCCTGCCCGGCACTGCCCTTCTCCGCCAAACGCACTGGGACACCAGGGACAGTCCCGTGGAGGCGGCTGTCTGCTGAGCAAGGCCGAGAGGAGCCTGCTCTGGGCAGGAGGGGAGCGGTGCCATGGAGCTGATCCTGGGGCTGGAGGTGGGAGGAGATGCCTGCAGAGCATGGAGGGGTAGCACAGCACACATAGCCCCGTTGCTCGCCCTGGCCCAGCAGCGTGTGTGTCGTCGTGAAGAGGAGCCCAAAGACGCAATAGGTCAAGTTGCACAAGGCTTTAGTGTTTCCTGTTGCTGTAGCCACAGAAATTGCAGCATCCCCTTTTTCTTTCTGCATAAATCCCCCCTCTTTTTTTTTTCTTTTCTTTCTTTTTTTATGAACCCCACTGCTTCCCAGTCTGTGTTGGGGGGAAAGGGAGCCAGCAGGCAGAGAAGGACTTGGGGCTCTGTCTCAGACTTCTGCTCAGATGCCGTGCTCAGAGATGGGATCTTCAAACCTGGGGATGTAGCAGGGTTGGTGGGAATGGGCCAGTATTCTCAAACCTTGAGGAGTTTCATGTTCAGTCCCTGTTGTCTTTGGGGTCTGGGCCAAGAGGATAAAATCAACCAACATGGAGAGAAGTGACTGGTCCCTTCGAGTGCTGCGTAGAGTGGGAGGATTTACGTTCCCACACCCTGCCAGCACCAGGCAGCTGAAAAACAGGGCTGTGCTCAGCTCGGCCACCGCTGGAGCCTCTGCTGCAGGAGAAGAGCTGGCCCTGAACCCTTCCCTTGCACCGTCTGTCTTTCTTCTCACTCCTCTTCTCCCGGCACAGCTGTGGCTGTCTCAGTAGAACAGGGAGGATGAGCCTCGCTCAACACTGTCTGTGCAAGGGTGGGACGCCAGCCCCAGGGACGCCCGGTCTCACCACAGTGCAAACCTCCCAGGGTAACACTGTGCAGAAGGGGGTCCCAGCAATGCCAGAACTGGAAAGCAGGTGAGATCTCGGAGCTGTTTCTTTCCACTGGGTGACCCTGACACTGGGAAGGGCTTTGCGCTTTGTGACTGGTATCAGGAAAAGGTCTCCAAAGTCACCAAACTCCTCCAAAGTCACGTTGCCTCTCCACACGCCTTGCAGAGGGAAGGAATTTCGACACCTCGCTGGCTTTCTAAGGAACAGAGCTGAGACCAGAGCTGGTGGGGCATCTGCACGCACTGTGTGCTGCTCCCGGCACAGCACGCTGCTTAGCCACGTAGCACAGGCCTGTCTCTGTGGGTGCGCTGGCGCTGGTGTCATCAGGCTGCACTGGTCACCCACACGCATGGGAATCCACTGCTTTTTAGTGAGCGCGGACATGGGGAAGGCAGCTCTACCCGGTCCTGGCATGCTGGGACCTGGTTCAAGAGCACTCTATGAGATGCTGCTGCTGGCACTCTGGGCAGCAGGGGATTGCAATGCAAATGCCAGATTTCAGCAAAATCCTTGAGACTGTTCTTTGCTTTTATTGGCTCATGTTGGGACTGCTCCACACAGCAGGGTCTGGCTGGCCTGCAGATGGATGGCAGACGTGTGGCAGCACTGATGCTGGGTATTCAGCAAGGTCGGGTTTCCCCTGGTTGGACGGCATCGCTGAGAGGAGCTTGTAGCCACGGGGCTCTCCTGCACAGAGGGTTTGGAAAGAGGACATGCCCTGATGCCCTTTCCATGTTGAGCACTGGGGTTTTCCTGTGGGCTCTTGTCTGACTTAACACTGTCCCTCACAAAATTCCCCTCCGCTCCTGGATCTTCCCTCACTGCCAGCCCTGTGCCGCGCTCTGTGATGGACTCTTGCCGGCTTGGGGGGCTGCAGTCTCCTGAGCACAACGCTGCCAACCGCAGAGTGGGGAACGGTCCCCATGTCTGCTCTG
The DNA here is from genome assembly GCA_013400135.1 of Rhinoptilus africanus. Lineage (NCBI taxonomy): Eukaryota > Metazoa > Chordata > Aves > Charadriiformes > Glareolidae > Rhinoptilus > Rhinoptilus africanus. The sequence continues at coordinate 159,103 of VXBO01010634.1, forward strand.
TCACCATGGGGATAGAGGGACAGGGAGTCAGGGCAGATGGAGCTGCAGCCTGTCACTCTTCTCCATCTCTCTCTGTGGGGCTGATGGGGCTGGTGCCCCACTTCTCTCCTGCTCTTGGGCTGTGGCCAGTTAAGCCTTGCCCAGTGCAGGGTGCGCACTGCTGGGCTGAGGGTTTTCACCTGGATGGATACCAAGTCAGCGGGAGATGCCAATGGGGCAGCTTTGCACAGTTTCTGCTTCCCACCTGATACCTGGCAGCGGGGGCTCTCGTGGTGGGTCCTGCCTCCTGCACACCGGAGGCACTGCTGCCCCCAGCACATGGTGCCTCCTGGGATGCCCCTAGGTATCTAGGTGCCATCCTAGCCAGTGCCACCACCGCTCCCAGAAGGACCAGGACGAGATGAATTAGCGATGGCCCATGTGTGGAGCAGAGGGGACTACCAGCAGGCACCTGTGACTGCCACTGCCCATGTCCCCCACGCACAGGGATGCTGCAACAGAAGCCTTCGCTGGCCAGTCTCTGCTGATTACGGAGAAACCCCATGGGACAGGCTGCCTGAGCAAAGTGTGGCCAGAAGGAGACTGCTGGGGCAGGCAGCTCCGCAGGTGGCTGCTCAGACCAGCCTGTCCAGGATGGGGCAGTTGGCAGCACCCCCAGGATCTCCAGGACAATTCAGCATAGCCTAGGACTCCTGTGCTAGTGAGTACACGGGTTGCAGAGTCACAGCTGACCAGGTATGCGGCCACTGCAGGGCAGAGGGCCAGGACGAGCTCCAGAGAGGGGCAAGGGCTCTGGGGAGTGGGGGTTGTGGGGCAGGCACCCCTCGTCCCCAGGGCTAGGGCAGCGGGAAGCCTGAGGTGCCCTGGGGAAGGGCACTGGCATTCGCAGCAGAGCTGACAAGTGAACGTGTTGGTACAGAGGAGCTGTGATGAGCAAGGGATCTGGGCACCCCATGGCGCAGAGGCAAATGGTGCCCAAGGAGTGAACTGAGCTGAGGTGCCAGAACGGGGCCATCCATTGCCCCTTCCCTCCCAGGGAGGACAATCCCAGAGACAGTGGAACGTCCCGAGAAATGCAAAGGGACCGAGCATGTTTGCACTGAGCCCCACTGGCTGGCATGGCTGGGCCAAGCACTCAGGACGTATTGCTCCTCTGCTGCCTGGGTGGCTGCCTGTCCCGCAGGACAGAGGGGTTGTCTCTGCCCTGGCATGGCAGAGGGATGGGCTGTAGCTGCCCTGCTCTGGGGGGGCTTTAGTGGAGGGAGGCTGGACTGCTCCAGCCCACTGGCTAGCGAGCATCTCTCCGGGATGGTCTCTTCAGGGTGAGATAGGCACGGAGCCGGGCTGTGGCAGGACCCCTTGGCAATAACACTGGTTGTTTTGTGGTGTGGGGCTGGGTCTTGCCTTGTCCTGAGTAGATGGGGGGCACTGAGGTGCTGGGCTGGCACGCAGCAGCAAGGATGCGTTTTATCAAAGCAAGGGAGCGGGGCTGTGGGTGCTTCTGTCTGTGGGAATCCCACCAGGGAACGCGTCTGGATAATCATGAGGAGTGTGATGGAGGAGAGCAGGCTTCTTCCCCCACACCTCCTCTCCCCTCCTGCCCCCTGCCTTCTCTTCCAATGCACTTTGAACGGATGATGATGTGGTTCAGTCCATGGCTTCAGCTCCCTGGGAGCACTGGTTGAACCTCAACCCATCTAAAACTGCTTCAGACCCTTAACCTGTCTCCTTCAGCCCACAGGAATGGTTGTATCAGGGACTGCCTCTCCCACATGTGTGCTGTGAAGGCAGGCAGGTAGGCAGGGGAATGGGCTCTCACCTCCACGCATGTCCAGGCCACCCTTTTTCACACTCACAAGAAGAGCAAATGCGTCATCACCCGGCTGGTGCCAGGGTTTGCTGTGGGGTAGACTGGGCTAGTGCAGGGAGGGGATGGGGCTTCTCCCAGGATTTCACCTCTCTCTCAAACTGGGCAATAAAACAGCGTTTCATCCACAGCAACTGTCCTGTCCCACCTCCTGGTGCCACAGGCAGCTCTGTGTGTGTCCCTGCCACGCTGGACCCTGTGGTTTTCCAGCCTTCGCCTTGTCCGCGTGTGCAGAGGAGGTTGAACGGTGGGGCGCACGTGCGATACCGGGTGGGGGTGGACCATGCAGAGAGGTGCGTATGTTGAAACCCGTGCTCTCACATGACCGGAGGTGAGCTGCTTTTTTTCCCGGGACCATTTGCAAACATAAGATGCAGATAACGGCTCAAAAGGAGTCTGCTCTCACAGCCATAGCTCTGCTGTGGTAGCCGTGTGTGGGTGGCATTTGCCCGGGTCCTTCTGCCTTGCTGGGGGAAGGGTGCAAGTGGTGCCAGGACACCCCTGCCCAAAGATGCAGCCTGGCAGGAACCAGGCGGGGTGGAGGTGAGCCCCTGGGCTCTGGGGGGGGCACGGGGCTGCTGGCAGGGCCCTACTGGCTCTAGGGGCTGTGCCACACATGCAGGTAAGTGCTCCACAGGGACAGCGTGTCCAGGTCCCTGCTTGCTGCTGGTGCTCACCAGTGTCCAGAGGGCCCCAGGAGCTGTTGAGCAGGTGAAGACGTTGCGGCTTATTTCAGCCTTTCTGAGATGGCAGTTGTACTTGTTGGATTTCACACATCAATAAAACTTATATTTATAGCGTACCGCCTGGATGCCTCCCCTCCCTGAGCGGCCAGAGGGTACACCGGGGTACACCGACGGGCATCCAGCCTCGGGGTGTGGATGGCGGGTGCTGGGGGGCAGCACGCAGGCAGGTGGCTGCACGCATTGCTGGGGGCAGGCGCCGAGTGTGTGCAAAGGTGTGCGGGGACACGCATGTCTGTGCGAGCGGGCCTCCGGGGTGTGAGCGTGGCCTCCGGGGTTACCTGGGTGTGAAGCCTCGGCCCCAGCAGCCCTGGCTCGGCACTGCCTGTGGCTGGCTGGGGTGGGCTGGCGCTTGCCGGGACAGCAGCCCAGGGACGGAGCAGGGTGCACACAGCCCCACAGATGCACCGCTGGCTCTGCTCTCGGCACCACCTTACTGGGTTTCCAGAGCAAACCTGCAAGCAGCGAGAGGGTAGGTACGTATGTCTGTGTGTGGGTGTGCGTGTCCGTGCATGTGCGTTACACAGCACAGCTTACTCCGGGCTCTTTTCCCTGGTGGGCTGCTGTTGTCCTGCTCCCTGCACCACGCTCCGTGAGGTGGCGGCAGCTAGGCACAGGGGGATTTCACCCCACAGCAGGGCTTGTCCTTGTGGGCTCCTGTTGCACAGCCGGGCACCAGCTGGGGATGCAGAGCTACGAGATGTGTCCGGAGGAAACCACCCCTTGCAGCACGGCTGGTAAGACCCCAAGACCACCCCAAAACCCTGTGTGTCCCTGTGTTTGGGGGTACAGGTGGTGTTCCTTGCCGTTGTGCCTGCTGGCCTCTCTGCCCCGTGCCCGAATTGGGGCTGTGGCTGCTCTCCTCCCCATGCTCGGCGGAGCTGGCGGCCGCTGTGCGCAGGGCAGGATGGGACAGGACGGCGTTGCAGGAAGTTACAGCTGCAAAACAGCCATCTCCGGAGAGGAGCCTCTTCCCAGGACAGGGCTGGAAGGAGGTGGCTGAGCAGCACCGCCGGCCCCACGGGCTCAGCGCCTGGCAGCACGAGCACAGGGAGCTGTGGGCTCAGGAGTCCTGCTGGAGGTAACCCTGCCACTTACAGCGTGGCCATCACCCTCTCCTTGCTTAGCGCCTGCCTCGCCATTGCCCTGGGCTCCAAGTCCCTGCACTGCTACTACCTCCGCCACTCTGCCCCCCGGACACGGAAGCAGGGAGGCGGGAGGCTGCAGGAATGAGAAAGTGAGGACGTGCGTGCCAGGCGTGCAGCAGGGCTCCCTGAAGGGGGATCGCAGCAGGCAGGCGGCGTGGGGGCCTCCGCTTGGCAGCGTGCCCTGAGCGGCAGGAGGGGCCAGAAGGGGACCGGGAGCCAGGCATGGGACACATCGGGATTCACTTGCTGCAGAGGCCTCAAGGTCGGGACACCGAAGTTCAAGGTCAGCTCCACTGCCCCCACCCTTGTACCTCAGTTTCTCCATTGGGATAACATGATGAGGGACTGCAGAATGCCCAGGCTGGGGGGGTTGTAGGCAAGCTGTCACTCTGCTCATTCTCTCCTGGCAGGGAGATCTGCACGCTGCCCTTTCCTATCTGCTGGGGTTTGCTGACACCCTTCCCCTGTGCCTCAGTTTCTCAGGATGTTGGGAGGTGTGAACACAACCTGTTCTCCTAAAGGATCACCCTGCTGAGCTGGGGCGGAAGCTTGAGTCAGCACCGGCACAGCCGGTTCTGCTGGACCGGACCGTATCAGGGCAGGTAAGGCTGGGCAGGGTGCTGCTATGCCACATCCCTGGGGAGCGGAGCTGCTCACCCCATCCTGCTCTGCCCCACAGAGCCAAGCCCATGTGGGACAGCTTCTCGGGCACCCCAGAGCTGCCGAGACCCTCATCCACTGCTGTAGATGGGTGCTTTGCCTGGGAAAAATCACCCGGTGTAGCCCAGAGGGACCAGCCCGCGCAGTCCCCTGCCAGCTTGTGTCCTGGCTGCTGCTGGCTGCAGCCTCCCTGGCTGCTTAAAATGGGAGGCATCCGTGCTCAGCATCCCTGCGTGTTGCAGGGCACGGCGAGAGGGCTCAGTGGCTGCTAAGGACATGGCAAGGGCTGCCCACTTGGGGACAGCACGACTCAGCGGGGCAGCCCCAGGGCACGCCTGGGGGCTGATGTGAGGGTAGGTAAGGCCTCAGGGTGCAAAGATGGGCTGGTCCAGGCACCCAGCTTGCTTCATGGGCTGTCCCCTCTGTTTCAGGCAGAAGATGTCACGGGCCATGCAATGCCAGAGCTGCCTGCCCTGGGGCAGCTGGACGCAGCTGCGTGGATCCCTGCCCGGGAGCAGTGGGACCCGGAGTGTGTATCTGCGTGCTGCTTCAGCGCCAGGTGAGCTGGGCTCTGTGCTTGTGGGACTGTGACCCTGAATCTGTCCTGCCCCCGGGGAAGCCCTGTCCCAGGAGGATACCCCTCCCCAGCTGCACAGCGGAGCCTGTGCAGCCTGTGAATCACTCCAGCAAGATGTCAAGCCAGTGAGCTTGGCGGTGTTAGCTTTGCTGGGCTGGAGAAGGCCATCTCTGACTGTCTGCACTCTTCTTCCCCCCAGGCGCTGCAGGCAGCACCTTCCTTAGGAAGATCCTTCATGCTAGCAGCATCTCCCTCCCCAGGTACAGTGCCACACAGCTGGGGGCCCTGTGGCTGCTCTCCACGGGACCTGGGTGGCTGAGCTGGCTGCCTCGGGGCTCTGCGGGCAGAGACACTGCTTTGCTTCCACCTAGAAAACAACCCAGACCCAACTCCCTGCCCGCTCTGAATTCAGCCCAACTTCTCTGACTTGCTACAGGTTTGCTGGGCATCCACGGCGCATGGCTTGCTGACCTGTCTTAATTTCCCAGCCATATCCTCGCCCTAGCCCCGTGCCCTCCCTTGGTGCAGGGGTCAGAAGGGGTGAGCTGGCTCCACACAGCACTTCCCACGGCACTCACTTGTGGTCTGCCCACCCTGCCCAGGCAGGGCTTAGAGCTGCTGGCCCCTGCCCTCCTCCTGACACTCTCCCGCCTCTTGCAGGGGCTCTGTTCGCTACCAGGGAGGGTCCCAGGAGCGTCCTCTCCAGCCCAGATCCTCTGGCCATGGCCTGTCCCAGCTGAGGAATGTGGCCTCTTCTGGTAAGCTTGCAGCCCTGCGCTGAAGAGGATGGACGGTCTTACACAGCGGGCTGGGGGCAACTGCTGTCCCGGGCAGTGTGAGGGTTACCGGGAACGGGGTTCTGTCCTCCTCTCTGCAGCCACCTCGCTGCAGTGGCTTGGGGCAGGCAACTTTTCCAGTCCCCTGCCAGTGAGAAGCCTTTGCCTTGTCAAACACCTCTCTCTTCCCAGATGCCATCAAGAAACACCAGAAGAGCCTGTCTGCATGGTTCAGCCACCAGCCCAATGAGGAGAGGCAGTTTGGCCCTTCCTTCTCGCTGGACGCAGTCCATGTGGACCCAGTGATCCGGGAGAGCTCCCTGGAGGAGATCCTGAAGCCCTCGCCTGACCTAACCATACAGAATCAGCTCCAGCAGCCCTGCAGCCAGGTTATCAGCCTCCAGAACCTTTTTGATGTGGATGCCTGTGGGCGGCAGGTGAAGAACGTGGTGCTGTATGGCACCGTGGGCACAGGGAAGAGCACCCTCATTAAGAAGATGGTGGTGGACTGGTGCCACGGTCTCCTACCCCGCTTTGAACTGGTCATCCCCTTCTCTTGTGAGGACCTGTCCCATAGTCACGCCCCCATTTCCCTGCGACGCCTCATAACCAAGAAGTATCAGCACCTCCGGGATGTGGTGCCGATGCTGGGCGCTTCCAACCTCAAGGTGCTTTTCATCCTCAATGGCCTGGAGCGCCTCAACTTGGACTTCCGCCTGGCTGGCACAGAGCTGTGCTGTGACCCTAATGAGCCTGTGCCTCCCTCTGCCATCGTGGTCAACTTGCTGCGAAAATACCTTCTGCCAGAGGTCAGTGTTTCCCTCCAGCTCCTTCACGCTGGAGAAAGGCTGGGGGTGAGCCCTGGGGCATTGCATGCATGGCCATTGTGCTAACTGTTTGTAGTCCAGCTTGGCAGCGAGCAAACAGGTAGCCTCCCCTTCTGGAGGGACTCGCCAAGGTGGCCTCATGTCACAGTTACTGATTTGTCTCTGTGAGAGACAAGACCTGGTAAGGCAAAGAAGGAAGTCTGCTAGTCTGTGGTCTTCCGGACATGATATATGTTTAGCAGGGGATGGGGAAAGCTCTTCTGTCCCCTCTGCCTTGGTCAGATATGAACCAACACCCTTTGCACAGCAGCTTCTTGAACCCCAGCCCCTGGGTGGTGTGATCCTTGTGTACCTTGGGTTACGCTCTTGGGACCCTGCTGATCTTAGATCAATGCCATAGAGGGAACAACTCCAAACTCACCTAGCCCTCTGCTTCCAGGCCAGCATCATTGTCACCACGCGCCCATCGGCAGTGCGCCGGATCCCCGGCAAGTATGTGGGCCGCTACGCTGAGATCTGTGGCTTCTCTGACACCAACCTGCAGAAGATGTACTTCCAGATGCGTCTCAGCCAGCCTGGCTGCAGCGGAGAGAACAGCGTTAGTAGCAGCTCGGGCGAGCAGGAAAACTTGGTTGAGATGTTGTCAAGGAATTTGGAGCGCCATAACCAAATAGCTGCTGCCTGCTTCTTGCCTTCATACTGCTGGCTGGTGTGCACCACGCTGCACTTCCTCTACTTCACCAGGACAGTGCCCCCCAGCCAGACCCTGACTGGCATCTACACCAGCTTCCTGAGGCTCAATTTTAGTGGGGAGGTGCTGGACAGCACTGACCCCACCAACATCTCCATGATGAAGTACGTGGCCAAGATGGTGGGTAAGCTGGCCTATGAAGGGGTGATGTCCCGCAAGACCTGCTTCTCGGAGGATGACCTGCAGCAGTGCTTTGAGGTGGAGATGAAGACTGAAAGTGAGCTCAACCTCCTGGAGGTCTTCCGGAGCGATGTCTTCCGCTTCTTCCTCACTCCGTGTGTGCAGCCAGGCAAAGAGCACACCTTTGTCTTTACCATCCCTGCTATGCAGGAGTACCTGGCAGCCCTGTACGTGGTGCTGGGTGAGAAGAAGACCCTGGCACAGAGAGTGGGGAAGGAACTGTCAGAGGTCATTGGGAAAGTGAGTGAAGATGTTGCTGTTGTTTTGAGTATCATCTCCAAGGTACTGCCCTTGCGCTTCCTGCCAGTGCTTTTCAACCTGCTCAAAATCTTCCCTCGCTACTTCTCCCGGTTGAGCAGTAAGGACCGGGATGCTATAGCCCACACCATGGCAGAGGAGCTGTTCAAAGAGGAGGACTACTACAACGATGATGTCTTGGACCAGATCAATTCTAGCATCCTGGGTGTGGAGGGCCCCATGCACCACCCTGATGAGGCCCATGATGATGAGGTCTTTGAGCTCTTCCCCATCTTCATGGGTGGGATACTGTCCCGCCGTAACCGCGCCATCCTGGAGCAGCTGGGCTGCTCCATCAAGAACTTGGCAGCCTTTGAAATCGCCAAGGCCATGAAGAAGACAGTCATCAGGAAGAGCCGCAAGGGGCTGCCCCCCTCCGAGCTGATGGACTACCTCTTCTTCCTGCATGAGTTCCAGAATGAGCGTTTCACAGCTGAGGCCATCCGCTCTCTCCGCACTGTCAACCTCTCATCCGTCAGGATGACCCCTCTCAAGTGCTCTGTCCTGGCGTCGGTCATGGGCACCACGTGCCATGAGGTGGAGGAGCTGAACCTGACCTCTTGCAACCTTGACACGAGCAGCTTGAGGATCCTCTTCCCCGTCCTCCTGCGATGCAAAGCTCTCCAGTGAGTAACACCTTCTTCTGCCCTTGGGTAGTGCTCAGAAATTGGGCTCTCCCTCACCTCCGCCCATCACTGGAACACACTAGGAGCCCGAGCATGGCAAAGGCAGGGAAGGGCATGCATGCCCTTGTTTATCCTCAGTGCAGACCTAGGGGACTACAGCTTCCAACATGCAACGCTCCCTGAGCAGCCTTGCTAGGGCACTGCATGCTGGGATTTGCAGTCCCAACACACCCTCCCATGGGACTCACTGGGAAGCTCTCTGCCCCTGGTACCACAAGCTGGACTGCCAGCTCCCCTTCCCATCGCCTGCCCCTCCGGAGCCACCCAGAACTCCCCTGTAGCTGGCTCTGCTACTGCTCCCCCCGGGCAGGAGGTACGCAGCCCAGGGGTGGGAGTCGGGGCTGCACAAAGGGGTGGGCTCCGTTCCAGTTCATTTGTGAGCTCCAGTCTTCCTGGCGCCCAGGGGGTGGCAATCTGTGCTCAGCGCAGGTGGCCTCGGCTGTGCAGCGGAGCTGTGGAGCCTTTCCTTCCTCCAGATGCTCAGGAGGGCTTGCTGGGGTCCTGGTCCCTCCTCAGACCTTCACCCGTCCCCTGCAGACCCTGCACCCCCTTCCCCTCCCTTGCCCCTGCTGGCACTGGCTCTGCTGGCTGATGCTATCCAAGCTCTGGTGCAGCTTCAGTATGCTCTCTTCTGGAGAGGAAGCCTTGTGTGGCCTTGTCTGGGGAGCCCAGGATAGGGAGGGCCAGGGAAAATGGAGAAAGCAGGGTTGGCAGCCCCACAGGTAACAGCCATTTCGGTCCTGCCACCTCCATGTCTCGCTCTGCATCAGTCTGCAGCTCAACAGCCTGGGCTCTGACGCCTGCAAGGAAATCCGCGACCTGCTCCTGCACGACAAGTGTGTGGTGAGCAAACTGCGGTGAGTACTGCCTCTGTCCTTGCATGCAACTGCCTCTGCTGCGCACCCTGGGACCCCTGCCCGGCCTCGGCATTGCCCTGAGCTCCTGTGTCCACAGGCTGGCAAACAACCCCGTGGGCGAACAGGGGGCACAATACCTGGCTGAAGCACTGGCAGGCAACCGCTCGCTGACCCATTTGTCCCTGCTGCATACCGCGCTTGGGGACCGGGGCGCCGAGGTCATTGCTCAGCACCTGGCTGAGAACCAACACCTCCAGGAGCTCAACCTGGGCTACAACTCCCTGACGGACGCAGCTGCCCTGCGCGTGGTGGAGGTGGCCAAAAAGCACGCGACGCTGGACAAAGTGCAGTGAGTTCACTCTGCCCCATCTCTCCCGTCTCTCAGGCAATGCCTCTGAGCCAGCGTCCCTTCCCGCGGCACTGCGCAGGGAGACCCTGTCTGCCTCTGCGTCCTGCCTCCCTCCCGGCCCTCACCGTGTCTCCCGCTCCTTTTCTCTCAACCCACAGTCTGTATTTCAACGACATCAGTGAGGACGGTAAGCAGGCTCTCCACAGCCTGCGCATGGACCGGGATGGCGTCAGGGCACTGGTCTTCCTTACAGCCGGCACTGATGTCTCCGACTACTGGTCCCATATCCTGAACGTGGTGCAGAGGAACCTGCCTTTCTGGGACCGTGAGCGGGTTCGGCAGCACCTTGCCCTCATCCTGCAGGACCTGGAGAGCAGCCGGAGACAGACTGCCAACCCCTGGAGGAAAGCCAAGTTCCTACGAGTCGAGAGTGAGGTCAAGAAGATGCTGGGGAAACTGCAGCATGGGACCCTCTGACCTGCTGTGCATCCACCCGGCCCGGGAGGGAGCGGTGCTGCTGGGGAGGAAACATCGGAGTGTGCCCTGGCAGCACATCCCCTGTGCCCTTATCCGCGTGGAGATGCCTAGCGGTCAGGTGCTACCAAGGCTGTCAAAGGTGCTGGGTATGTGGGGCTCAGCCCTCACCTGTGGGCAAGGCTGAAGTGTGGGAGAACTGTACAGAGACCAGGCCGGGGCAAATGTGACTGGTTCTTCTGAGCTTGCAGAGACCACTCTGGCCACTGCTGGCCTGGCCACGAGCCACAGCAGTGGCAGAGGGGCAGGACTCAGGCTTGCTTGTGAAACCTTTGGTAGCATTAAAGTGCACCGCTTTGTTTCCACTAAAGCACACTAGTGCCAAGACTCAATCTCCTCTGCGGGCCCTTCCTGGGGGAGGAATGCGGAGGTGCTGCTGCCACTGTCCCTGCAGCATTTGGAGTGGAGGGCTCTGGCCCTTCCCCATCTCACGCGGCTAGGATGGGGCAGCCCAGTTCTGCTCCAGCCCACGCCAAACCAGTTGGTCTTCCCTACCATGGGCTGCCCTTGGTGGCAGCTGGAAGCTGGGACACCAGGATCTGTTCGCAAGCTGGGTGTCCCAGGGTGCTGATCCCTGCTCCCAGCTCTGCTGGGCGAGAGCTGGCAGTGCCCCAGGGCTGGGAGGGCAGAGGAGATGTCTGGGCTGTTTAACCATTAAACCTGGGGCGTCTTGGAAGAGGCGGGGACGCTTCCCTGCCACTTCATCCTGTACCTTGCTCCCTCCCGCATTCCCCGCAGCCATGAAGCAAACAAAAGGTATGTGCCGGGGCAGGGGGGCTCGCAGAGACCCTTCGCCACACGCGTGTCTCCAGGCTCTGCTTCTGCAAGGAGCAAGGCAGTGTTGAAAGGGAGGAGGGGAGCTAGAGGCATCCAGGAAAATGGGGGCGCTTGACAGGAATCCCCTCTCCTTGGGCTGGGGGGTCCTTGTGCTGGAAGAGGTGGGGAGGAGTTTTATGGGGAAGTGCACAGGGGAAGGACTCTCTCTCCCTCTCCTTGCTCCAGCCAGCTCTCTGGGACCCTCATGACCCTTCTCATCCCTCACTCAGAAGCTCTGTAAAGCCCCAGGACTAAACTCCACCTGCAGACCGCCGCCTGGCCCTACTTTGCCCCCAGTGCTGCAGGACCCCGCTGGGCTGAGCGAGTGCTCGTGGGACCCCAGCAGCAGGTGTCCTCCTGCTTTGAAGGGCAATCCAGGCAGAGGGGCTGGGGGGGCTGCGTGGACTTGGCAAACCCACCTCACCTCGAGAGCGTGGGGTCTGCTCCTGGCCCACCACCTCCGGCACTGACCCCTCCTCTCCCTCTGCAGGGCTCGAGGGTGACAAGAAGTCCATCATGTAAGTGCTGAGCTCCCTCCAGCCAGGGGCTTCCTGGGGCTCATGGCCACGCTGCCGGGCTGTGCTGGGGCACATCCTCAGCTGAGGTGGTGTGGGTCACAGCTGCCAATCCCAGCCGTCTGCCCCAAAAAGGTCTTCCCTGAGTTAACTCAGCAGAGATGCAGGGGCAGTCCAAGAGGGATATCCTCTCCTGGTATTCCCCAAGGAAGAGGAGGGACTGGAGCTGCAGCCCCTGCTGGTCCTTTCTGGGAGGAATGGGGCTCCCCATGGCCATGCTGCTGCACTAGTGAGGCCTCTCCCACCCTTTATCATTACAGAAAATTTGAATTTAACCCCAAAGATGGAATCGACAACCCTGCCTTGTCGCTGGCTGAGGACACGGGTAAATACCCTCGTCTCCCCAGGGCATCCCTCTGTCAGCACGGGGTTCTGGCAGCTGGGCATCGCTGGGGTCCTGGGCTTTCTCACACTGGGGAGCTGTAGGGAGGTTAATGTGTGAGACAGCAGGAATGGGGGGGATCCCAGCCTGGGATGGGTTAGGGAACCCGTGTTAGGATCCCTGCAGGGCCCAGCTCATGGGCTGTGCCCCGACGCAGATGGTGAAGGCATGGGGGAGCCCCGCTTCTACCTCCTGAGCAAGGACAGCACAGAGACCTTCGGCTTCTGCCTCCATGAGGAGCTGGGCTGCCAGGGCCACATCATCCGGCAGGTCGAGCTTGGGGGGCTGGCCCAGCGCAGGGGGCTGCAGGATGGTGACCGGCTCCTCCAGGTCAACGGCCACTTTGTAGACGATATGGACCACCGCACGGTAAGCTGGGAGCACCCGGGGTTGTGGGAACGCCCAGGTCCTTCCCTCCAGGGTCACAGAGGGAGTGGGAGCCTGCTGCCTTCCAGAGCCCTGATCCCATAGGTTGTGGCTGGAGGGATGCCCTGCCCAGAGTTCACAGCTTAGGTCCTTCCAGGTAGTGCAGAAGATCAAGGCTAGTGGGAACCAGGTCCTACTGGCGGTACTGGACAGTGGCTCCTATGAGGCAGCCAAAGCCCTGGGCAGGGACCTGTCCCAGATGCTGCCGGCTGACATCCGCCCGCGCCTCTGCCACATCACGCGGGACAAAAGCGGTTTTGGCTTCAGTGTGTCAGGTCCAGAAGGTAAAGCGGGCAGCGGGATGCTGCTGCCGTGACCCTCCCTGACACAGCACCCCCCCCTCACCCCAGCCTGCCTCTTCTCCTCCCTGCAGGCGTGAAGGGCACCTTCCAGCTGTCGGTGAGGCAGGATGGGCCAGCGGAGAGAGCAGGGGTGCCGCCAGGCTCCTGGCTCCTGGAGCTGAACGGAGCCAGCGTGAGGAGCTACTCGCACGCACAGCTTGCCAGAAAGGTGCGTGGTCCTGGCGTGGGTGGGTGGGGGACCTGGGGCCAGCAAAGTCCCTGAGCACCCTGTGTTTCCCGTACAGCTTAAGCAGAGTGGCAACAAGGTGACGCTGCTGGTGGCTTCCAGTGCCGTGGAAGAGTTTTACCGCCTGCGGGGTCTGCGGATCACGGCTGCCTTGGCAGACACCTCCTGGCTCCCCTTCAAGGTCCGGGAGCTGCACATGGTGAAGGGCCCAGCTGGCTACGGGTTTCTGCTCAAGGAAGATGACTGCATCTCAGGGGCCACAGGTGAGCGAGTTGAGGGGTCTGTACCTGAGCAAGGCATGCTAGAGGGTCGGGAATAGCTTCATGCCTTCTGCCCATGGCAGGACCCTGTCCCCACCTGCACATGGGGATCTGCAGTATCAGTTCCCCTCTGGTTGAATGCCTGTGAGCATCCTTCCACCCTCCCTCTGTGGCAGGCCAGTTCCTGTGGGATGTGGATGCGGGGCTGCCAGCTGAGCAGGCAGGGATGAAGGAGGGGGACCGTCTCCTGGCTGTGAATGGTGAGAGCATTGAGGGGCTGGACCACCACCAGACAGTGCTCAGGATCCGTGCTCGTGATGACCAGGTGACGCTGCTGGTCATTGACCCTGCTGGTGATGAGTTCTACCAGTCGGTAGGTTTTGGGGACCCAGCGTGGTCCCACCCTGGTTGGGAAGCCCTGGGGTGCTGCAGAGCTGGATGGTGGGATGCTGTATCTTGTCCCCAGGCCTGCACAGTGGGGTCCTCTCTGGAGGATCTGGCTTGCTGTGAAGCACCAGGAGCTGTACTGCAATCACTCTTCTGCTCTTCCAGATCGGGCTGTCCCCTCTGCTGTTCTTTGTGGATGGTGACCCTGCCTCAGGCTCCCGCATGCCCTCCCCGCCCTCTCCTAGTGCGTCCCCTGGACTCTGTCATGTTGAGGTGGAACCAAAGGGACCTGGGTCCTGGCTGGTGGCTGCTGCCAACAGTATAGAGATCACACAGGTAACCTCTCTTGCCAGTGCTTTTCACAGCCTGGCACTGGTCTGAGTCCGGGCACGCTCCTGCCCTGCCTGTCCTAATATTTCCCTGGCAGAGAGGGGGCTGTGTGGTCCCCTGGCCACAGAGGCAGGGCAGAAAGATCCCTCCAACCTGCCCATGGGGCAAGGGTGGAATGTGGCGGGGTGGGTGGATGTGTGCTGCCCACAATACCCTCTCTATGTCTCCACAGAGCCTGCGCCAGGAGGAGCACAGGAGGCTGCACCAGGCGTTCTAGAGGCTCAGGATCACCCTGCCTCTGGCCAGGCTCCCCCCTGCAGTGCCTCGGCCCAGGCCACATCCAGCCCCACGGTGCCTCCTGCCCAGCTCCCCAGAAAGCACGGTGCTGCTCAGCGTGGCTGTTGCATGCATAGCTGCTGTATCTCCGTGCCTGCGATGGGGCTCGCAGCTCCCAGGGATTCATCTCCACTGACCGAGGCTGGCTCCAAGCTTTTAACCATGGCGATGGCTTCTTGTAACCTGAAGACAGATGCGTGTGTCTTTGCCTGCCCAGCTACCTCCAGAGGTATCTAGGGACATTGCACCGAAGACCTTGCCTATCTCCAGGCTCTGAGAGATACCAGGAGAGCTGAGGTACTGCCCTCTACGCCATGACCCAGGGGACTGGGGAGCATGAGGCTTGTCTCAGCCCAGGGCTGGCCTTCAGGCCATTTTGAGAAGGGGAAAGGGAGCAGCAGAGGCCAGTGGGACGCTGGAGTAACCCCCCACCTCTCAGCCTGTCGGCTCAGGTCAGCCCCTGCATGAACATGAACATGAACTCGTGTGCTCCTCCTCTTGTTCTCCTTGTGAACCCATGGGCACTGAGTGCCCACCACCCACCACAGCACTGTTCCTGCGTTACCCATTTGGGGTGTGATTAAAGGACAAGTCCACATTCCTGTTCATGTGCTCATGTTATGGAGACAACTGTGACTTAGCAGGACAGCCTAGGGCCAGACGGGACCCATCTTCTCTTACCTAGCCCAGGAGGAGCTGGGGAGTTGGGCAGTGGATGTGGGAACCTGACAGGGGGTGTGCTGATAGGGAGGTAGGGGCTGAGGGCCTGTCCCATCTTGGGAGCCCCAAGGCTCTACATCTCCAGGGGGTTGAGACCGAACTCCTGTAGGCGTTCCTTGTGCTCTACAGCAATGGTTGTTCCTACCTCTTCCCAGTGCCGGCTGGCCTCTGCCATCTTGGCCAGCACAAGGTCCAGGTTACCCTGGTGGGAAAGAGGATAGTGAGGAGGGGGGATTGTGCTGCCAGGGGGAGCCACCCACAGCCATGTCCCCACTCACATGGAGGATCTTCTCATACTCCCTCTCCATGGCATAGAGCTTGCCCTGCAGCTGGGCGATGGTCCTGTCCCTCTCTGCTAGTGCCTGGGTGGCAGTCTCTTGGGTCTTCTGGCTCTCCTGGAGCCTGGTGGCTGTGGGGTGCAGGGACAGAAGGAAGGGACACTGAGCATGTCGGCACAGAGGGTGTGGGCGGTGTGCGGCACAGCCTCTGCTCAATCCACCTCACCCCCAGGGTGGCAGAGGGCTCCTGTAAAGGGGTGGGATCACACCACCTCCTTTACAGTCAGCATCTCCCAAGGTTAGGGAGGCACTGGGAACAGGGTCAGGCTTTGCCTTTCAGCTGCTGCCGTTCTGACAGCACAAGGTGAATGACTCCCATCTCCCTTTTCCCCCCCACCTCCCAGTGCATTTTACTGCACGGGAACAAACACCGTCCGCACCCACCGGCGAGGGGAGGTCATGCCCGGGGACCATACCGAGCTGCTCCTGCAGGCTCTTCACCCTCGCCTCCAAGCGCTGGCTGTGGGCTGCTGTCTGCTGCTGCAGCTCCTGGTATTGCCGGGTCATTTCTGTGAGCCAGGGAAGGCAGAAGGGGACAAACCTGGTGACTACGGGAGGGACAAAAAGGCAGTGCCTGCGCTTGGATCCCAGCACCTGTGACCAGGCAAGGGCTCCGGGAAGGCCTGACCTGAGGGTCCCCCTTGCAGGGTGACGCGTCAGAAGCAGCCGTGTGTGCACCCTCTCCCTGCCAGGCAGGGCTGTGACAGTGCCGGGGGGTGGGGGGGGCAGGAGGGAGACCTGGAGGGAAAGTTTTACCTCTCTGTTGAGCGTGGGAGAATGAAAATGAGCACAGAGTTTTGCATGTGGCAAAGACCGCAAACCTCTGGCTGAGGTTTTACCTCTGCTAAAATCAGCCCCTTCTTGAGCGCTAACGGAAACAGCAAGGCAGAGGCTGTTGCAGGCTGGGAAGAGTCTCTGTGGTCTCCTCTGCCTGTGCTGAGCACAGGCATCTGGGGTGCAACAAGTCCGTGTCCAGATCCTTTGCGAGCTGACAGCACGGGAGGGAACAGGGCTAGCCAGCAGCAGGGTGCTTTGGTGCTGAGCAGTCAAGGCCAAAGGGAGAGGTGGGGTAAGCTTGGCTGGCTTTCCCTAGCAGCACCAGAGTGTGGGGTCCCTGCGTCTGCCCCACTGCCCCCTCCCGTCTCTGCCCTCACCTTCACGAATGTCTCGGTTGTCTTCCCATGCCCGCTCCAGCGCCTTCTCCAGGTCCCACAGCCTCTGCTTGAGCCCTTCATTGTCAGCTTTTGCCTGCCAGGACATGTCCCTCCAGGAAACTGCAAGCTGGAGACGCACAGGGCTGCCATGGGGACAACGAGCTTCCTGACAGGTGACCCACAACACAAGCACTGGCAAAGGGCACCATCCAAACCACTCTGCGTGGCTATTCCCTGCCCAGTACCTACTTGGTACATTGGCCCAGCAGTGACTTATCCCTAGCCTTCCTCTGCTCCCAAAGCCAGGGGGATGTGGACGCTTCCCCAGCCCAAGCCTGGCGCCAAGCCCTGCCTGAACCAGAATGAATCTCATAGCAAGAAACTTCCCCTCCATTTCAGCCCAGCACTGTGCTAGGGAAGCATTTCCAGGGGGGATCTCTGCTGCCGCATCCCTACCACCTCCCATCTGCTTTCACCATTGCTCTTCTCTTTCTCTGCCGTCTCTGCAGCCCTGCTGGCCTCTGTAAGCAGATGCTGCGCTGCACACCCGGGACTTCTCTGACAGCACTGGCTCTCCCCTCCAGCACACCACTCCCCTCAGCACTGTGAGTTTTGCGCCGGGGACTGCGGCTGGATTTGGATCTTCTTTATAAAGTAGGAGAGGAAGCAAGGGGAGGATTTTAATCTGTTTTTTTTCTGCTCAGGACATGATTAACCCCAAATACCTGTGAGTGAGCAGGTGGTTCCTGGGTGCCTTGCAGTCCTTCAGCAGGACGCAGACCTCACTGTGGGGCCAGGGCAGCAGGAGCAGGGAGCCGGTGCGTAGGGAAGCTGCAGGGCCACCGGCTGCCAGGGCAACCCATGGACGCCAGGCAGGGACGCGTGGTCCTGCCGGAGGAGCTGGCAGGGCAGCAGGCTGGGCGCGGAGAGCCAGGGGAGCTGGGCCTGAGCCAGGGACGATGGTGGGGGCCATTCCCCTGTGCAGACACAGAGGCTGGCGTGCACCTTGTGCACACCAATGCACTGGCGTCTGAAACCACTGCCCAGCCGCGCAGAGCTGAGCAATCAGAGGGGCATCAGCGCCTTTGCGGGCCTGGTGGCTGGCTGGCAGGCAGTGTGAGGCACACAGAAGGGAAGGGGAGACACACTTACGCCCAGCTCTTATGTGGCTGGAGCAACCAGCAAGGGACCTGGATGCTGCTCTCGCCCACAATGACACGAGATGCACACAGGCACCTCTCAGCTGCCGGCCGCCAGGCTGGAGGGAAGCGATTTCTGAAGAACCAGCACGATGTGGCTTTCTGGCGCGGCAGTGGTGAGTAGCCACTGTGCTGAGCATGCCCCTGGACCCGGCAGCGTCCTGAGGGAGAGAAACACATGGGAGCCCTGCAGAGGGGTGCTGGACTCCTCCTTCCTGCAGGGAGGGAACAGTCCCAAGTGAAAGCAGTCTTTGCTTGAAGTCTCACATGTAAGCACAGCCACGACTTGGAGTGAATCGTGCCCAGAGAAGCAGATAGTTAGGAATGCAATTGCTCAAGCATATTCCCTGATCTCTTTGGATTGGGGCCATGGTGATTTTTACATTTGGCTCTACAAAGCTGGTGTAACCCTCCCCAGCCCTCTCCCCAGGTACTTGTGGTATCCTGGAGCTGGCCAGGGCAACACTCCGGTGGTCAATTCGGCTTGACTATTAGCCAGAATCCATTAGCATCTAATAGGAAAAGCCTCAGGAACACAGCCTCAATAAATGTTGACATATTTGAGGTCAATATAATCCTTAAGAAAATTTGCCCAGGTAATTAAAGCCAGACAAGGAGCTGCCTGTCCCAGAAATATTTACCAAGCTTTACCAACGCAGTAAAATCAAGACAGCGAGTTTTATAACCAATCTATGTAGGGCTCTCTTGCTATATCCAGTGCAGCCTGTTGCTTCCCGCTGTCCTGCTCATCTGACACCTCAGCAAGTCGTGTACTATGTGGACACTCATCAAGAGCCATGGTCCCAAACAGAGACTCGTGGAAGAAAGCAGCGCTGGAGACGGGGTGCTGTGGTGCAGCACCGTGCTTTCCCATGGCACAAGCAGGTTGATGCGGGATGTGTGTGCGCAGCCAGGGCAGGGATGGGAGGAGAGGGATGGCGTGCACAGCCTCGCTGCTGGCAGCACCGCTGCCTGAGGCCACGCTCCGGGCAGCAGCAGCAGTGTGGCACATCCCTCCCGTGGCAGATCATGTACCGAGGCAGGGGCTTTCCTACGTTTCTGTGGCTTTGCACACGTGAAGCCCCAGCGATCCCAGCTCCCATGCACCCGATGGGTGCTGCAGGGGAAGCAAAGAGGTGAGCTCTCTCATGGGGTTCATCTCCAGCATGGACCCCAGCGCCCCAGAGGCTGAGGCTGTGCTCTCCAAGCTCCAGGCCTGAGTGCTGGGCGCTCATGCTCCCCGGAGTGAGACTGGACAAACCACGGCATTTGCTGGTTTGTTTTGTCTTTCCTCCTGGAAGCCTGTGTTGTGAAACTGAACTGTGTACCAGACTCAGCTGTCTTTTCACAAAGGAAGTGTTCTTCTGCCTGGGAAAAGGGGCTGAAAAGAGGATCTAAAGGCAGCGAAGAAACAGAACTTACTTTTGAGCCCATGTTGTAATTTCTGAAGGTTTGGTGCTGTCAGCTCTGCCAAAAGATTGATCTACTCCTTGATCTCCTTTTCTCCCCCTGCTCTTCTGTCTGCCCTCACCCCCTGGTCTGTGTGTCCTCCCATCCCTGGGATCTGTTGGAGCCGGGCTACCAGTAATGCGGATAGCAGCTCCAGGGGCTTTTCCTTCCCCTGCCTTTGCCAAGCGAGACGCCTCAAAGACACCAACAGCAGCCATGCGCCTTCCGAGTGCACCACAGTGCTACTAGCTGTTCCCATTTCCATCCCTCCCAAGGAGATGCTGGTTCAGCTTCCTGCGGCTGGCTTTGCTCCTGCCCGGCGTCTGCCACTGAGCACAGTCCCAGCAGCAGGACCAGTGCCCGGGATGTTCCTGCACCCTCCATCCTGCATCCTCCACCCTCCATCCTGCATCCTCCACTCTGCATCCTCTGCTCTCCCTCCATCCTGCATCCCGGGGGTGTGATCCCGGTGGCTGCGGGGGGTCGGGTCGGTTTCTCGGCCGCGGGGGCTGGCGGCCCCGCTCCCGAGGGCTCAGGGAGGGCCGGCTTCCAGTTTCGCACGGCCGGGGCGAGGAGGCTCCCCCGGCCCGGTGGGGAGGGGGCACAGTCCGCCCGGCAGCCGGGCAGCGCCGCTCCCGGGGCCGCTTCCCCGTTTTCGGGCCGAAAGAAGAATAGGGA